>OW203770.1:5747739-6347739 GCA_934045905.1 Leuctra nigra
GCTGTAAAAAAATGTCAGCCAATCCATTTCTTCAAATACTGTTTTTTCATTTGTTGAGTGATTTGTACCCCCGCCCCTGTGATATGTAGAGTGCATAATAGGTCAGACAAATATTTTGTGGCACTTAGGGATTGGAATATTGAGAATTCAGGTTCCTGCGCTGAGAAAGTTCATAATTAAACCGATCGATCACAATCAATCTATGTATTTTCTTCTCAAGGATCATGATTAATTCAGGTGTATTCAGTGTCGAATTGGGGGGCGGGGGGGGGGGGGGGGGGGGGGGGGGTTGCAATGGCATCCTCCATGGGGGATAGCCTATATATATCCTATAATCCTAATATATCTCTATGGCTACTTTGTCCACTTCACCATAAACCCATGAGAGATTTAAAAACAGTACTATGTACCTAAAATAATATCATGTCCAGAGATTTTGTCAATTGGCCATTTGTCGAGAAAAATAGACATAAATACGGTACTAGGAAAGCGCTCTGTGTAACGCGTTGATGAGCGAGCACGGACAGCCGCAACACCTCGAACCGAAATTATGTCTATAGAAAATATCATTAACAACCAATAATTCTTGAATTTCGGCAGACTCAAGTATACAATCTCACAATATCCTAAAACATTAGTCCCAATAACCATGCAAAGCTTGAACCTTTTGAACCTTTCTGATTGAACTGTTCCTCGTTAATATTTAAAAATCACAGGATCTCTTTAAAAAATAGACATGGGACCACTCATGATAATATAAGTGTGTGTACTAACACAATATTAGATCGATCTGTTGAACGGTCATATCAGTTTCATACGCTTGAAAGTTCTGCTCTAACTACCTTGGAACTATAAAGAGTCGAAGAAGCCGTGATCAACATTATCGAGAAATTTGACAGCCAACACGCAAAATGTCCGTAAACGTCAATAACTTTTGGATTTAAACACAGATTAGTCTGAAAATTGTCAAACACTAAGATATGTTGGCTTAATGACCATGCAAAGTTTTAGTTGATCGGTCATACGGTTCTAGTTTAAATTCAAAAATCATATAAAAGATTTTTTTAAATTTTAACCAATGAGAGGATTGGCTGAAACTTTGTAGGGAGGGGTACAATGTTGGTCGTAATGACTTGTCAAAATTTCAATTGATCGGAACAACCAATCGAAAGATATTTTTAATTTAAAAGAACCAATCACATGAGCCCATTCAAAAACGATCCCAGGGACCGCATAGAATACGTTAGTATATGTGCAAAGTTTCAGATCGATTGGTTGTGCCGTTGACTTGGGCTGTGAACACAAAAAAAAAAAAAAAAAAAACACACAGAGAAAGTGCCATAAGAGTACAGTGGTGACGCTCGCTACGCTCGCTCAAAAAATCGCGTAGAAATGAACCAAATTCATTTCTAACCTGGGCTGTGAAATATGTGAAATTTATGTGAAATTTATGTGAAATACATAAATGCATATCTTTATGAATTTAATTGTAAAAATCGCTATTTATAATGATAAAATAATTGAGCGAGCGTAGCGAGCGTCACCACGGTACACTTATGGCACTTTCTCTGTGTGTTGTTTTTTTTTTTTGTGTTCACTGCCCAGGTCAAACCGCACAACCAATCGATCTGAAATTTTGTACACATACTAACGTAATCTATGCGATCCCTGGGATCTTTTCTGAACGAGATCCTGTGATTGGTTCAAATTTTATAAAAATTATCTTTCGATTGGTTGGTTCGATCAATTTGAAATTTAGCAAAGTCATTGCAACCAACATTGTACCCAATCAAAAAAAAATTCAGCCAAATCCTCCAATTGGTTCAAATTTGAAACCATTTTTCCTGTGATTTTTTAAATTTAAACTGGAACCGATTGACCGACCAACTAAAAACTTCGCATGGTCATTTGTACCAACATTTAAGGTATTTTTGCCAATTTTCACTCTAATCTGTCGTTATTTTCAAAAGTTTTTGTCATTTTAGGGACATTTTGCGTGTTGGCTGTCAAATTCACGGTGACTTCAAATCTTCAGTTCAAGGCAAGGTAGTTAGAGCAGAAAGTTTTAAACGATATGAAACTAATAATGACCGTTCAACAGATTGATCTGATATTGTGTACACACACTATATCATATCATATGGGTGGTCCCAGGTATATTTTTTGAACGAGATCCTGTGATTTTTGAAAATTAACAAGGAACCGTTCAATCATAAAGGTTTAATCGATCAACTTAAAACTTAGCAAGGATTGGCACCAATATTTGTGGAGATTTTGGAGATTTTTATACAAGTCTGTGACGAAACTAAAGAATTGTTGGCTTTTAATGACATTCGATAGACATAATTTCGGTTCGAGGTGTTGCGTGTATCCGTGCTCGCTCATCAACGCGTTACACAGAGCGTTTTCCTAGTAAGTTTTAACATTGTAATATCATGGTAATAAAAATAAAATGGCAACTGAAAACACTGCCACATAGATTTTTTTAAATAAATTCATAATTTCATTATAACGGGCCAGAATAATGTATTTATTGTTGAACAGGGGGTTTTAGAAGAATTTTGAATATTTGTGACGTCATTTCCGGTATTTGTTATTGGTAATTTATGTTTTTTGTATTGATCTGTTTTGTGATATGACTGTTGGAGTCAATTGCCACCAGTTCCGTTATTATCGGTTCAGCCGTTTTCAAGATGATGCCACTTCCGGTTTCAAAATGGCGTCCCAAATCTCAAATCTCACTCTGGGCTAGGTTTTATCAGGCGCCAAAATTCTCTAGTGACAACATTTCCTGATCAAACAGTTCCGCCGTTATGACAATAGTAGCGTTATATTGATGTTTAATTTTTCATATAGGTAATTTGATTAAAATTTTGTTTGACAACAATTAGTAGATGCGTGGTGAACTTTTGATCATATTCATACCAAAAATATTAAGCTGGGTTCCCATACTTCGCATCGAATTCGCTTCCGGTTCGCTTCGCTTTCGCAAAATGGCTACCTTTTAACAAAGGAAATCGTCCATGTTTACATTCCCATGTTCGCGTGTTTCGGTTTCGTCAAAGTTATAATTGGCTCAACTTTAACGAAACCGAAACACGCGAACATGCGAATGTAAACATGGACGATTTCCTTTGTTAAAAGGTAGCCATTTTGCGAAAGCGAAGCGAACCGGAAGCGAATTCGATGCGAAGTATGGGAACCCAGCTTTAGGCTTTATAACCAACATTTTCCCGTAAAACATTTATTGTAGCTCCTGTAGTTACGTCCCTACGACTAATTATTTAAATGACGTCATTTTATTAAATAATTGAATAAATCCAAAAATAATAAAAATTTTCACCCAATTTTTTTTTTTTTTAGTATTGTATCTTAATATAGAGAGAAAATCAATTTATTGACGGCTGTCCATAAACATGGTTGACTATAAAATCCAGCTTACTAATCAATAATAAATTACAATTTTATTTAAATTAATTAAAATTACTAACTATTTTACATACTATTTATTGAAAACAAATATCAAAATGTGTTCTGTGATTCTTAAAAAAATTATTTTATGTTCTCAAAATTTGAACTTTACACGTAATTTGGGGCAATTTCCCTTCACATCTGTGCGTAAAACTTTTTTTGTTGTAATCAGCGAATTATTCTGAATACGGTCTGATGAAAAAGACAAATCTTGCAATTTGTCCCGGGTTCGGCCTGTTTTTAGCCTTCGTTGCTTGGCCAAGTGTCCAATAGAGCAGAAAATTTTCATGAATTCGAATGATCATCTCGGGACACTGAATGTCATCATAATTCACCAATAGGGAAGTGTGAGCTTCTATCACACAGTACACACTATCTGCTTGCACAAAACTGGATATATTTTTCAATTTTCACCACTATAATACTTGTTTTTAATACTGCAACATGAACTAGTAGCGCTCCCCGTAGCTAATTTTGGAACTAGAGTGATGCTAGAATTAGGTGGTTGATACGTGATGATAGGTATGCAGTGGCGTGCACTCAATGGAAGCAAGGGAAGCATTGCTTCCCCTTCCTTTTCCATTCCAACAATATTAAAATATAATAATTATATGTATAATAATTTAATCTTTTTACAAAAATATTCATCACTTAATACTACTTATAGAATTCTTATTACGAACACAAATGTCACCACTTTCGCTCTGATTTCAAAGTAAACGCGGTTTCTAAGAAGGGAGGTGGGCAAGGCGCGTGCGCACGCATACACTTGCCTCGGCTCGGCAGTCGGCCGGTTCCAAGGGATTCACTTTTCGAATTGCTTCCAATCCCTCGCTCTCTATACGGGAGTTACGCATGCATTAGGTGATTTGCCTACAATCAAATATGTTAATCTGCAGCCACCTGAAAGTATTGTCAATAATAAAAACTTATTTTGCCATGATAATAACATTATTTGCCGGTCTAAACACAAAGCATTTCTGTGTAAAATACGTCTATTACTGCAGGCGTATTCTAGCCAAGGGAAGCAAATCGAGAGTTGCATCCACAGTCCGAACGCAGCCGAACTACTCCCGAGTTGACACGATTGGAACGAACATGTGATCGGTCGGTGACAGTGCTCAAGAGCGGTTGAATTTCTAAACTTGTAATATCTACAAAATATTGCAGTTTCGGATTCTCAGTTCAGTTTACGCATTTCTACAAAGTTTTTGTATATCTGTATTTGCCCTCGTATTTGCCTTCAAAAAACTAATGATTAAAATATAAAAAATTAGTCTGAAAATCCTCCTTTGACCATTTCTTAAATTCAAGTAATCTTCCAAAAAGGTACTTTCAAAATCGTTTTTAACCATCTAAAATTAGTCAAATTTTAAAAAATTCCCTGCGGGGCTAAGCTGGGGGGCAAGCCCCCCAGACCCCCCTCCGGGTCTGGGCAAATTTCTTTCCTGGCAATTTGCTTCCCTCACTTCAAATGTCACGGCACGCCACTGTAGGTATGTGATGCCAATGATGATAGGTGGTTGATATGTGTGTGATTCTTCTAAGCGAATTGATGATAGCTTAGTGATACGTGATGATACACTGTTAATCGTAAAGTCCGGTATTTCTACCTCTAGGAGATGAGCATATGATCTTCCCTCGAGGACTGAGGGAAGAAAGATTTTCACGGATGAAATATCCCACTTGAGCATTTCTTCCAACAGTGGCAAGAATAACTCTCGCATGTAAGGAAAAACATTACTACAAAGAGATTAAACCCCCTCCATAAGACTATTTATTTCGTCCCTCTAGGGTTGAAACACATATCCGGTATGAGATAAGTACGTCACTTAAAAGGTATGGATTCGCATCTCCAGTGAATAATATTTATCGATTTAAAGGAAGAAATATGTAAATAGTTTAATCCTCTAGAAGAAGATTTTTCTTCCCTAAAAGGTTGAAACAATTTGCCCGTTGGAGTGAAGTATCCCACTTTATGGGTGGATTGGCAACATGCAATGCATGCGATTTATCGGTACAAAAGGAGGAATAGATTATCTTATTTATCCTTGTGAAGACTTTATTTCAACCCTCTGGGGTAGAAAGTGGCCACAGGGTTGAAAAAAAACCCACACGGAAAATCACAAAAATTAACTTGATAATATGATATTTCCACGAATGTGAATGCTGTAATTAGCTATAACTTCATAGGGTTTGATTTTAATTACATTGCGAGGACATATTTACAGAGATTTTAACATGCGTGATTGGAATCTGAAATAAAACGCATATTATTTGTAAGATGGCGAAAGAGAAAGAGGTGGAATATATTGAATTGGAATACACACCAGGATTCTTGATGGATAGAAGGAAGTGGGCCCGAGAAGTTGGAAGAAAATTGAAAATGAGGGTTGAGGAGAAGGTTGTTATTAACAAGAAGAATGTTTGGACTCAGTCGAAGCAGGGTTTTCGGACAAGTTGGGTTTCAAGCATAATATTATAGGAAGGAGAATGATGAAGTATGTGAAGAAAAGCAAGACTAATAGGGAAGGTGGATGTTACAGAAGAGGAGTTGTAAGGATGGGAACAATAAATATTGTCACGTTAAATGGGAAAATAGAAGAAGTGATTGATGAAATGAAAGAGAGAAAGATGCATGTGTTGGGTTTTGAGTGAAACAAAATGGAGAGGAGAAGGGTATAAAGAATTGAGAGATGGTTATTGTATATATTGGTGTGGTGATAAAGAATGTAAATTTGGAGTTGCAATTATACTGTGTCAAGAAATGAAAAGCAAGGTTGTGCAAGTAGAGTACATCAATGAGAGGTTAATTAAATTGAAATTGTTTTTCGAAGAAATGTTAGTAGAAATTTTACAAGTTTATGCACCTCAAGTTGGAAGGAAAATGGCTGAAAAAGAAACTTTTCTTGAGCTTGTAGAAGAAAATATATCTCTTGAAAGTACATTTGTAATGGGTGACTTAAATGCAAAGGTTGGAAGAGAAAGAAGAGGATTTGAAAAGGTTTTGGGAAAAAATGGATATGGATCCAGGAATAAGGAAGGAGAAAATTTGTTAGAAGTTTGTGCAAGAAATGGATTGGTGATTGGAAATAGTATGTTTGAAAAGAATGAAAAGAATATGATCACGAGGTATGGTTGGGATGGGAGATCGAAATCGGTAATTGATTATATAATATACAGTGACGCACTTAGAAAAATGGTATTGGATGTAAAGGTTGTACCGCATGTGGCGTTTGATGGTGATCATCGACTATTAATAGCGGATATACGAATGCCAAGAAAATGTGTTGAAAGAAGAAAAGCGAAGAGAAGAAGAAAATTGAAGGTATGGAGATTGCAGAATGATGAAATAAGAAAAGAATTTAAAATGGCAATAGAAGAAAATATGCCAGTTGGGGATCTTAATTTGGTAGAAGAGGAATGGATGAGTTTTAAAAATGCTATATTGACTATTACAGAAAATATATGCGGGAGGTCAAAGGGATTGAGAAGAAGAAAGGAAACACCGTGGTGGACAAATGCAATTAAGTGTGCAGTAAGAAAGAAAAGAAAAGCATGGGTTAAAAAAGAAGAGTGCAGAACAATATTGAATATAAATAAATATCAAAGGATGAAGAGATATGTTCACTTTTTGGTTTCAGAAGAAAAATCGAAGACAATGAACGAATTTGTTGAATGTCTAGAGAGGGACTTTGAGGCAAACAAAAAGATGTTATATTCTGTAGTAAAATGTAAGAGGCAAGATAATAGAACAACTAATTATATGGTAAATGAAAGGGGATGCCTTACAAATGATGTGGAGGAAATACAAGATATGTGGAAGCACTACTTTTCAAAGTTATTGAATGATGACAAAGGTGGTACTGAAGACAAGGAAATAAGTGAAGAGTGCGATAAATTGAATTGTCAAGATGATATGGTAATGTTTGGGGAAGTTGAGGTGGCAGTAAAAGGGATGAAAAATGGAAGATCGCCGGGAGTGGATGAGATAAGTGTGGAAATGATAAAGGCAGGTGGTAAAGCTGGATTGGAGTGGTTTTACAGAGTTGTGGCATCGGCATGGATTCAAAAAACTGTACCAAGGGATTGGAGGAGAGGTGTTATTGTACCATTGTTTAAGAAAGGGGATCGCAAGAAATGTAGCAACTATAGAGGGATAACACTCATGAGCCAAGGAGCGAAGATATACGAACGAATTATAGAGAAGAGGATACGAAGTGTAGTTGAAGAGGATTTGAAAGATGAACAATATGGATTTAGAAGAAACAGATCTACGATAGACCTTATATTCGCTATAAGGACCATTATGGAGAGAAATTGGGAGATGGGAAAGGAAATATGGTTAGTGTTTCTGGATATTGAAAAAGCGTATGATCATTTGCCAAGGGATAGGGTGTGGGAGAGTTTAGAAAAGAGGGAAATAGACAAGAAGTTGATTGAAAGAGTACAGAGATTGTATGTTGGATGTGAGAGTTGTGTGGAAACAGTGGGAGGAAGAACGGGCTGGTTTAGTGTGAGATCAGGAGTAAGGCAAGGCAGTGTGTTGTCACCTTTGCTGTTCATTATGGTAATGGATGATATAATTCGGGAGGTGGAAAGGAATGAAGATCTAGATTCGCAAACTGGGGTATATGCGGATGATGTTGTAATTTGGGGAGAGACTGAAGAGTTGGTACAGAAGAAAGTGGATGTGTGGAACGAAGTGATAAAAAGATATGGAATGAAGATTAGTAGTGAGAAGAGTGAATATTTGGTTTTGGAGAAGAAGAAAAATGGGCTTGTAAGAAATGGTTTGAAATTGGATGGAAAAGATATTAAACAAGTAGAAGATTTTAGTTATCTAGGAAGTTTGGTTACAAAAGACGGAAAGTGTTCGAAAGAAGTTAAAAGAAGAATACAGAAAGCAGACGGGTTTTATCAAAAAGTTAGAAAATTAGTATGGAATAGGGATTTACCACTTAAATTTAAATTAGTATTATACAAGCAATATTTTTTACCGATATTATGTTATGGGGCGGTGACGTGGAATTTGGGATGGAAGGAGGAGAGTATGGTACAAGCAGAAGAGATGAAGTTCGTGAGAGGAATGGCAAATATATCGATGAAGGAACATGTAAGAAGTATGGTGATAAGGAAGAAGATGGGTGTGGAGAGTGTTGGGTTCAAAATTGGGCGAGAAAGACTGAGGTGGTTTGGTAAACTTAAGAGAATGAAAGACAGTAGAAGAGCCAAAAGTGAATTTGGAAAGTATGTGGAAGGTAAAAGAAAAGTTGGGAGGCCAAGAGATAGATGGATTGAACAGGTGAAAAGAGATGTTGAGGAACGAGGTGAAAGATGGGAAGAAGTTGAAAGGAAACATTTGTGGGAAAATCAAGAATTATGGGAACAAATAGTTACTAAAGTGGAGGTAGTAGAGGAGGATGAGGATGAAGAAGAAAAAGACGGAGGAGAAGAAGAAGAATAAGAAGAAGGAGAAGAAGAACAAGAAGAAAAAAGGAAGGAGGGGAGGAGGATGAGAAGGAAGACAAATGTGACAGGCCTGGCTAGCCGGCATTACTAAATGTATTTAGCCTATAAGAAATTTTTACTCTACCTAGTGTGGAATTAAGTGTTTATAAATGTAAATAAATATGTGATAATAAAAAAAAAAATTAACTCGGACTCGGACTGGATGCGAACCCGGTGCAGGTAGAAGTCTCGGCGTAAGAGGCAGGAGTCTAGACCAACTGGCTATGGTCTCAGCTGAGAGTTCTCGCATTAAAATGGAATCACATGCCATGATGTCCAATTAATATGAACCAATTGATAAGTCATGTCGTAAATTGATCTCTGAATTTTTCTTTCATTTAGGCAATTGGTACATTAATTTTGGTATAAATTTACTTAGATTGATCATTTTCATCAATTTGAGACCCAATTTGACCCAATTTGAGATCTTCATATCGAGGAAGACGTATCCTCATTTGAATATAGAAATCTCTACCAGCGTTCTGGCATTTTTATTACTTGTAAGGAAGAAACTTAACTAATCCCACCTCTGTGGATAATTTTTTATCTATTCAAGAGAATGAATATCTCCTTATAGAGGAAGAAATATCCTACTTTGGAGGTGGAAATCTCTACCAGCGTTCTGGCATTTGTATCACTACGAAGGAAGAATAACATACTTGACAATTCTCACCTCCGAGGATTATTTTCCTCTATTTGAGAGAATGAACATCTCCATATAGAGGATGAAATATCCTACTATGGAGGTGGAAACTGCTACCATCGTACTGGCATTTTAATCACTTATAAGGAAGAAATAAATAACATATACTTAACAAATCTCACCTATGTGGATTATTTTTTATCTATTCAGGAGAATGAACATCTACTTATAGAGGAAGAAATATCCTACTTTCGAGGTGGAAATCTCTACCAGCGTTCTGGCATTTGTATCACTAAGAAGGAAGAATAACATACTTGACATTTCTAACTTCCGTGGTTTATCTTCATCTATTTGAAAGAATGAACGTATTCTAATAGAGGAAGAAATATCCTAGTTTGAAGTTAGAAATCTCTGCCGGTGCTCGGGCATTTGTATAATATTTGGGGTATATTATTACCACTTTCGTCTGTTAAATATTTTTTTGATAAACTTCTCCCTTTTGAATAATTAATTTCTTCCTCATGGCGAATAATGTCTTCCTCTTCAAATATAGGTTGAAACATCTACCATTTAAATATATCTCTTCCCCCTTCTTCCATTTTTATTGCATCATATGAAATATCTACCTTTGTCTACCCACAACGTCCTTCCACTACCCTCCACTACCCTACTTTCTTCCCTTTACCCACTTTACGAATAACAGTGTAGGTGTATGATACCGTGATGATAGGTATATGATGTGATTGATGATAGGTAAGTGATACTTGACGGTAGGAGTGTGATGCTTATGATGATAGGTAGGTGATGCCAATGTGATACGTGATGATACGTATTACTTACATATCATCAATCTCGTATCATTTTGACACAAATAATACCACCTTGATACTAGTTAGGTGATATGTATGTGATATGTTTGTGATATCACGATGATGATACGTGTGGGATACGACTGGAATACTTAAAATTTCTGTACGGGATTGCTCAAACTCTTGCTCTCGGAACCACACCAACGCTTCTTTTCGTAGACCTGCAGCAGCAACCGCGAGTTTTTGATAGCTTTCAATCTTCACGTGCTTGAACTTGATCTCTAGCAGTCTGAAGTACTCGAGAACATGTGTTTCGTCGATCACCCCATTGAACGTAATCTCTTCTCTCTTGACAGCACCAATGAGACTGCCGATGACGTCACCGTACACACCTGTCTTGGTTCCGTGCGAGTTCAGCAAGTCTTCCACCTACATTCTCTTCAATGTCTCATCCACACTTGCTTCAACCTTTTCAATTTTTACTCGGATTCCCGCACTATGGGTCTCCACTGCACTTTTACAACGATCCATTTGAGTATCCATGTTCTTTTTTACTTCACTGAACTCACTGCAGGGTTTCATCTCCAGTCCCTCCATTCTCTCCTCCAGTCCCTCCATATTCATCTCTAGGCTGTCGAACCTCTGGTCGAACACCTCGAACCTCTTCTCCATCCAGGAAAACATTTCTTCCATCCGTGTCATCATCGCGTGAGCTTCCATGATAACACTTGCAAAATTTTAAAATCGCGGGATTTTTAATTCGCAAAACGTTGGGTGCCAATAAAACTGGTTTTATTTCAAAAACACAACTTATTTATTTTATATCTATGTCTTTATTCATTCTTCAAATCAAATACAGAATCCAATACAAACTCCAATACAAAATGAGTGACAGTGACGCTGCTCGGTCCTTATCTGACGGAGGGCGTACAACTAACTAAAAATCTTGTTCGCTCCAGCGTCTTTCCTTCCATGACGTCATCAACACGCGTACACTAGAATATTACGTCTGAACACACGCGCCAGTCAAACACTGAGTCCCACTGTTCTTGACTGTACGTGCACTGGACTACGCAGTATAGATACGCCTCAAAACATGTGCCGTATCCGTCATCAAAATTAAAACACACATGGTCCTAAGTGCCACGTGTTCGATTCCATGCAATACTGATTATGAATCATCAATTCCGTTACAATTACCTACCTTGTACAATTGAAAGAATATTTATTGAAATTGAACATAATAAAAAACATAAGGTAAGACATAGAAATGAATGCTATACTTTTTACACCCCTGTTTCAATGAACATGAACATTCCAAAATCAGGTCGTAAATCTGAAGTGATAAAAAGTGGGGTCTCTCGCTTGATCTCACACACTTGAGACAAACAACCAGACACTTTCATTCATAACAAGTTCCGTCAATCACAACAAGGTATGCATAAAGGTACTTTATCACCCACACGAAACACGGTTTTGTCCGGAAACTTTTCTTCATGAATCAACGCGCGCTTCGCTGCATGCTTCCTGATTCTTCATCTCTCCGTCGCCGATGTCCTCGGTCTCGGCCACCTCCCCATCCTCACGAGTACGTTCCACCGGTCAAGCATAGTTATGGGCCTCGTCCAGATAGTACGTTCCTCGTCGACCCCTGTCGAACACCGTCCTTGGCCACCCCTGGTTGACGTCGGTCGGCTGAGCGAGCAAATCCTCAATCCAGGCAGCGCTCCAGTCTTCGTTATCAGCACTCGAAGGCGATACAACTTCCTTCCACTTGACGACACCATCCCTGGCTGTTGACACTTGACCATATGTGTGCAACAAATCTCGTAACTCGTATTTCTGTTCCGCCGCTAAGATATCATTGTTGTTCACACTCGGTTCAACTTTGTCTACGTACTCCTGACGATGTTCAGGTACAGTAGCTCTTATCGCGTCACATTCCAAAGTCTCGAGTTCGTCATCGTCCCCGTCACGAGTGTCAATCGTCAACTCTTCCGGCTACGATTCAAAGCGCTACTTTTCATAAACGCTACTTTTCAAAACCGCTACTTTTTGACAAACGTCACTTTTCGCTATTTTGCGCATTCGCGTGCATAAGTTGTAGCTATTTTGAACTGACATTGCTGTCATTGTAGGGGCTGGCAACGCTGCACGATCTAATCGATATATCGAAGCTGTAGTAGGCCTATCTCATTGGCAGAAGCTCTTTGGGTAGGTAAGGTAGGTAGTCTTCTTTATCGGCATTCTTTACACTTATTATAATTTGACCCCAAACTATTTATTTCTAAAAATGGTTTTTGACGATATTATTGAGGTCTACCCACATAACTCATAAACGAAAGTTTACCAATTTTGGGCCGCCATTTTGTTTTTATCAAGTGTTGTTGAAATCACCATTTAATTTTTCACTTGAAAATGTGAAGGAAATTTTTACTTTCAATATTTTTGTTATTTTTTTGCAATGTTTTGTGCAACTAAAAACAATAATCAGCTTGATCGCATTCATTATTGTCCAATCATATTCATTCAAATAAAATAAAACAGTTTTATTAAAACTGCTCTAGACGAGTCGTTATTTAAGTTATCGACTTAATTTTTGTACTGAAATATTCCTCACTTGATACACTATGGCATATAAAGAGTTGACCGAAATCGGCTATTTATAGCCATTTTTCTCACAACATTTTCGACTTACATTGAAAAAACAATTGATTCCACATTCATTTTGAGATTTAAATCACATGCTAATTGAAAATAAAAATAAGAATTACACTTTCGATCCGTTAAATATAGTTATTGAATAAAAAAAAATATATGCAATTTTGAGCAGCCATTTTGTTTTTACAGATAGTTTTGTGGAAATCACGTATTTATTTTAATTTTAATAATGTTTGAATTTCCGGTTAATTTATTACGTGAATAATTATTGTTGAAAATATTCAGTATCGAGAAAATATAATTTTAGCCAATGCGTTTGATATTTGGAAGGTAATTTCCTTTTTGCAAATAACCGCAAATAAAATTAAAACGGCTCTAAAACGACAGCCATTTGAGCTATTGGCACAAAATTTTCAGAAATTGTGCATCACGTGGTGCATTATGACATATTACAAATTTACTTAAATCTAACGATTTTGAAATAAACTATTAGCTAAAGAAGGTCGTTAACAAATTTGATAATTATGTGACAAAAAATATTTAAAATCAAAATGGCTGCCCAAAAATTGGTAAACTTTCGTTCATAAAGTTGCTTAGGTGGACCATAATAAAATCCCATTTATTTAAAGCGTCGTTGCAACCCTTCTTATCTCTATGGTCGTAGTTATATCGGTGCTAAAATTTGTACTAAAATTTGGAAAACATTAATAATTATCATATTTTTTAAACGATCTTCTTTAGTTAATAGTTTTTTCATAATCGTTAGAATATTTCATATTTCCTAATATTTCATATCTCCTCACAAAATATTTGTGCAATTTATGCCCTTTATTTATATTTGTGCAAGTACAATATGTCGGCCAAATATGCACGGAAATAAAAAAATTAAAAAATTATTCCTTTCATATTTTCAATTTGGTAAACCTACATTTATTACGTTAATATGATCAAAATTGCATTTTCCTAACAAATCTCACAATTTCATTAACGACTGATGGGATCTCATGAATGGATGTTAACCCCTCTCTCTTGACAATGGGGAGAGCGTGATGAACTCGGCTGCCTCAGAAGAGAAATGCGTGTTGGAAAGAATGTCAATGCCAAAACCTTTGTCTACGTTTTCCAAAATACCATTTCAGCTGTGGCCAATGTTTTTTTGTTTGTCGGACACATGAGGTCTGTTCGTTTGCCAAAATCCAGTGCAACTTCCAGCCAGTTCGAGCAAGAGCAGGTTCAGAGCAGAGCAACATTGGATGACGTCATTTTTAGGCCCGAGCAACGTCGAGCAGCTGCTCTTTTTGGTAGCAGGCGAACGGCCATTTCTTGTTTTTAGCGCCATTTGTAAATACATTATTAGGAATATATTAATAAATACGTAAATTCTGACAGAATATCAAAGATATAATTATTAACAATATTGCTACTTGGTGTTGAAACAAAACTGGTAGGTACTAAAAACACGTCGCCATATTACTATCTTTGTAATAATATTTTGTAATTCAAATCAAAATCTTCGTACTTCCCGCGTGTGCAGAACTCACTCGGTCCTGCTGGGTCCAAAAAGTCCGAGCAGAAATATCTGCTCGAACTTGCTCGACCTGCTCTGAACCGACCCTGCTCGATGGCAGCCGAACGGCCACGAGCAGGCTGCTCAAAGTTGCTCGAAAACAGCCGAACGGCCATCGCGTGATCGGAGCTGCTCCAAGCAGGTTCGAGCAGGGCAACCGAACATACCTATGTTGTTATTTTATACTCCATGGTGCCGACTATCTTGCAGGCTAATACGGTTATTACGGCTTCCAAATTTAGTCCAGCTGAAGACGATTCTTATGGTATGATGAATTCTTGTTAGTTTATAAGCGATGTATTAATTTATACGGGTATAAAGTTGAAACTGACATGATTAATAAATAATATGGTTCAAAACAATAAGTATAGCTATGCAAATGATCGACACGTAAAATTACTTCAGTGGAAAACACGGAAATATGCACGGAGTCATCATCCTGACTCCATGGAAGTTTTCCACAGAAACCTACATTCTCATCATTCGAGCTGAAAAGCAACTCGTTAAGTCGAGTAAAAGAGGGTTGCGCACGCAAGTGCAAAGAGACATGGTGACAGCATCGTTACCGATGGTCTGATAGCTTATTGTAATGTCCAATCATTACCTTCATTCCATTCTCCTAGGAGATCTCTAACCCTCATCAGTGCGTTGTGTTATCATCCTGACTCCATGGAAGTTTTCCACAGAAACCTACATTCTCATCATTCGAGCTGAAAAGCAACTCGTTAAGTCGAGTAAAAGAGGGTTGCGCACGCAAGTGCAAAGAGACATGGTGACAGCATCGTTACCGATGGTCTGATAGCTTATTGTAATGTCCAATCATTACCTTCATTCCATTCTCCTAGGAGATCTCTAACCCTCATCAGTGCGTTGTGTTATCATCCTGACTCCATGGAAGTTTTCCACAGAAACCTACATTCTCATCATTCGAGCTGAAAAGCAACTCGTTAAGTCGAGTAAAAGAGGGTTGCGCACGCAAGTGCAAAGAGACATGGTGACAGTATCGTTACCGATGGTCTGATAGCTTGTAATGTCCAATCATTACCTTCATTCCATTCTCCTAGGAGATCTCTAACCCTCATCAGTGCGTTGTGTCAAGTGTCCGTCCGTCCGATCGGGTAGCTCAGTTGGTAGAGCTCTCGCCCGGCAAGTGAGAGGTCCCGGGTTCGAGCCCCGGTTCGGTCGGATATTTTTCACAACGCACATCCCTTCATATCATTACTTCAGTCTCCTTAAAATATGCAACTATTATACTTATGGAGCAGATCTTTCAAAATAACAGGAAATGTAACCCAGAATCTTTATGTTTCTGCTGCGTGATTCCTTTATTTTTATTGGTTATAATTATACATGCACAGAAATAATAAAACACACTACACAGCAATATGCCGCGTAGCCAAAAGGTTAGTCTGCGGCCAAATACAAAATAAAATAATACAGATGTGTCATCTCCTACTCATCCAATATTAGTTTTTTTTTTAATTGTTATGAGAGTGTAAACTGTATGTTTGTGTTTCTGATACGAATAATAAATAATATCAAACAATCAAATAATAGTAAACTTGAAAAGCAAAGCAATAACAAAATATCAGTAAAAATAAAAATTTAATGAATTTGAAACAGAATGAAGCCATCAAGACAGAGTAATAATATACCTTACATCATCATACAATCAAAACATCGACAAGCTAACCGTTAATTTCGCAAATTTCTGACACAGTATAGGTACGCTATAGTTTTTACCGTGTTTGTTTTTGTGCATGGAGATGTAAGTTTGTAAATACCTCCAGTTTTTGCTCTCGTATCTTTCTCACTGTCATGTTTAAATTTGAAATCAGAACTGAAATAATACTTTAAAATTAACCTATTATTCAAACAAATCATAAATGATAAATACTTAGACAGCCCAGCGACTTAAAACAAATTTTTCCTTAGGTACATTTCAACCATATTTTATATATTATGTGGTGGAGCTATTGTTTTTAATATTCTTTTTTGTACTGTTGTGTCCCATGGAAGCGTTTCCCCATGCCAACAAACCGTAAGACAGTCAACGATTCCACAAAATATAATGACCGTTTTATTTCCATGAATACAAAAAATGTACACGTAATACACTAACGCGTAATAAGGCAATACAAAATTTAAATTGTATAAAAGATAGTTACAGGCTCTAAGTCTAATTCAAAGTAAAATGTGACTTCCAAGTGAAATGTCTATCTATAGTAACGCCTGCCTAAGTATAGGTATACACAATAGAATCAACTTCTTCAATCATTGTTATGCATTCGTTACAAATATCTGATCCTAATCAAAGTTTTTAATCGTGTATTCAGCTTACTTCAAACTATGAAATTGACCTTATTATGAACACCTTATCGAAAATCATAATATTCATAGAAAAAAAATGTTTCATTTTCAAATGAGAAAATCATTTATCATTTGATACACTTTTGTGTGAAAACGAAGACAGGTGACAGAACAATGAAAATCTCTGTCAGCCATCGGTAAAAAGCAACAATTATTTGTTGATATAACAATAAATCACACGTTTATGATATTATCTGTTCTTGTTACACACTTAACACATTTTGAGATAGTTTTTTTCTGGGGCTTAACGTCGCACTGTTCTGCAGCGAGGCTAATGGTGACGGATGAATGATTATAATGGATGATGATTGGGAGATGATGGATTTCATATTCAGATTATTTATTTGTTACAAATAATATAAATACAGGTAACATCTTCTTAAGACTAATGTTTCTTATAACTACTCATGGATAATATTATGATTGTAATTATGGAAAGGTATGAAACTATTATTATGTAACATAATGGAAGTAAGCTAAGTACTAGGAAAACGCTCAGTGTAACGCGTTGATGAGCGAGCACGGGTCGTGCAAATTCTCGAACCGGAAATGCGTCCACAACGCACAGAAAACATATACGAGTACATCCATATTGAATTGATTATGATATCAACTTAAGCTTTTCATCGAAACTTTAAAATAGCATCTAAGCACCTGGTTTATAAAGCAAATCAGAATCAATTCAATTGGCACTGGAAAACATTCATTTCGATACTTCATTACTGACAGATATTAAAAATGTCAATACATTCACACGTTCTTAACTGATTGGGATGAAATTTTGTAAAATAAGAGACAATATTGGTCTTAATGATCATGCAAAATATGAGTTTGATCAGAATTATCGAAGGCCGTTTTCATTTTTCAGCCTATCAGGAGATATTTATTTAAATTTTAACCAATGAATGGATTTCAAAAAAATATGGTATGCAAACAGAGAAGGTTGGTTTTACATGTGTGCAGAATTTCAGCTCGATCAAAAAAAAACTCTGACTCTGACCTGTTTATAAGATATCTTAATCTTATAAAGTCTGATTTTATAAAATTTTACTGTGCTGCCATAAGAATCCTCGTCTCGTCTCAATTGCTTGTTTTGTAAGAATACATTGAAATTGATTAAATAAAAAAAAAATTACGGTTGTTACTTACTTCGTACATATTTAAACATTTTCTTTGGTATTTAGAAAAGGAAACCCGCAGAATAACTAACGTGTTATAAGAAAAACTGACGTGCAACAAAAGTATAGTACGAAAACTTATCAGCCAATAAAAACACGAACAGTTATTTCTGCTTTCCAATACAACTTTGCATTATTTGTAGGTATTTCCATAGTGTATTGGTTGTACACACTCTGGAGGTAATTTGCATTTACCTACATTCTATAATTTAAAAAAAAATGAAGATTTCGTTGCTACGTTATTTTGCATGTATGCAAAGGTTACATGCACGCAATAGGGAAGTCTCATCTAAATTTATTAAGATAAATTCGTAAATAACAACACAAATAATAATCACAAACACTATTATCACTTGAGAAATTGAACATTTTCATTCATAAAAATCAATTTCAAATGTCATGGGACATTTTGGCGGTAAAAACGGCATGTAATGAGAATCAGGGTTGTGATGTCATTTCTAAGTCCACAACAATGTGTTACCATGGTGATATGCTTTGTTGCCATGGCAACATATAGGTTATAGGTTAGGTCATATAGGTTATGACTTACCCGTTTTTAAGTTAGAGGAAAAATATCAAACTTTGTAAATCAATTCCGAGAGAACTATTGAACCCACAACAAAATTAATAATTATTAATTTTGTAATTTTGTAACATATCTGTACTGTATTCAGCAGCGTCTCCCCTACCATAATAATACAATTATTTGGAAATTTCATTTAGAGGAGACTTCCCTATTGCATACAACTTTACCTGCTAAACAATATAAATCAATTTTCCGGCGAAACCAAAGGACAGGTCTCAAAATCAATATGTAAACGATCATGAGAGTAATGAATCTTTTGTGAAATAATGGGTCTGATCCGTTTCCTTGCATGATATTGTATCATGCGAAAGAACAGACAGACAAACAGACAGATTGAGATAAGACAAAAAATAATAATAAACAAATCAAGATTAAGTGAAAAATTATTTAATAAAATGATCTAAATAACAACCTTCTGGACATCCATGAAAACAACACGCTTGTAAAATTTTACGTCAATTAGTTCACTGGTTTGGTCCAATTGTCCAACATACTTCTCGCGGTATTGTTGTAACCGGCAATGAGTTTTCAAAAAAAAACAAGAATATAGAATCAGACTGATCACGCAAACATTCTATAAAAGGTACACTCACTTATGGAATATTTTGTAATCCTTAATATTCTCCAACGACCGAGGGTTAATTAATAAATTTATTCCACTTAAAATAATGTTAGATTAAATCACCGTTGTAAGTAAGGAATAGTGTCGGGTAAAGTAAGTTACTTGTAAAATGTATTACATACTATGTTATAGTCGCAGTTACTGAATTTCATTAGTAACAGAGTAACACTAACACTAGTTACTTTGAAAATGAAATAAGGTACGTGAAGTTTTAAGTTTAAATTTTATCAATCAAATAAAATTAAAATTTCCAATTTTTCAGACAAATCGTTTAAGAAGCTGGGTTCCCATACTTCGCATCGAATTCGCTTCCGGTTCGCTTCGCTTTCGCAAAATGGCTACCTTTTAACAAAGGAAATCGTCCATGTTTACATTCGCATGTTCCCGTGTTTCGGTTTCGTTAAAGTTGAGCCAATTTTAACTTTGACGAAACCGAAACGTAACCGAAACAAGTGAACATGCGAATGTAAACATGGACGATTTCCTTTGTTAAAAGGTAGCCATTTTGCGAAAGCGAAGCGAACCGGAAGCGAATTCGATGCGAAGTATGGGAACCCAGCTTAAGAGCAATGGACGTCACGAACATTTTATGCTTGTTTTGAAAAATTGTGTTATTTCAAGTTTATTACAATACAAAATTATCACGTTGCTCCTTTGACGCATTTGATCCGATGTCTTCCTCTCTTTCCGAGGTATATCATAAAGCAGCAACATTACACGAATATTAATTCGCATGCAATAGCGAATTCTCCAAGTATAAAATAAATTTAAGTTCATAATCTTTTTTTAAGAGAATGAGAGAATGATGATGAAGAGAAAATTACCATTGGACCTATTGACAATTATCGCTATGTAATTACAAAATTGAAAATGACGATTGGCAATTTGATTGAATACGAGGCGATGCTTCCTTATTTTATTACAAGACCGCAGCACAGAATGGTAATGCTCTCCAACGTCAACGTCAACACCTTGCTCCAACGTATTGTTTATATTTTAGTAACCTTTTTTTTTAGCGAAATACAGTACGCAAAATCAAATGTTAGGAAAATCCGGGAAAATCAAAGAATAGCAGAAAA
The DNA here is from genome assembly GCA_934045905.1 of Leuctra nigra. Taxonomy (NCBI): domain Eukaryota; kingdom Metazoa; phylum Arthropoda; class Insecta; order Plecoptera; family Leuctridae; genus Leuctra; species Leuctra nigra. Next base: position 5,768,237 of record OW203770.1, read on the forward strand.
AATTTGCATGAAAATGTAAAGCCACAAAGGTGCCCAAAAACAAAATGAAAATCTACTATAAAAGAAACGTATACGTTTTATTTCTCCTTCTTACCTCTATGCTCGTAGTTTTTAATCTTATGAACTATAAGATATGCCCTCGAAAAAGAAAAGACTAATATATTAATGGTATCAAATAATAATCATTTTCGAAATGATGTGAGGTGAAATGAAATGATGTAATGGTGTGAGGTGCTTTTCGATAAGTTCCCCCATCGGTGTCATGAGACTATACTATGGGAACAAAATTAGATGCAATGTATTTACGGTTATTTCAAATAACAGCATTCGAATTTTGTAATTTTTATTATAAACAAGGTGTATTTCAAAATCAAGTCTCTATACTCTATCACTGCGAACATACATTCCATATTTTGATTTTGAATACTTTAACTGATTAGGCATATTACATAAGTCATTTTCATTGATAATTAACTTTCATTATTTGAATCAGATGATCCATATAGTTTCGGACGGTAAAAGGAAAATCTCTTTCGGGGATTTTGATTCTATTTCCGCGAAAGAATTTCCTTGTTTGGGTGTTTTCATTATTTACATCAAAGAGAGGCGATGTTGGGATTGCTAATTAGCAATAGATAATGGCAAATTATACACTACACTTTTCCATTATTTTTGGTCAGTGTTTGATAGGTGTCTCAGCAATGGGGATATCATATATATAATATAGTACACATTATTATATCCTCAGTCACGATACACGACACGGCACAAGATGATTTTCTCTGCAACTTTCCAATCTCCATATAAATACTCTGGATGATATCAGATCCATTGTGTCCTGACTTACCTACATACTTTTTCGAGAAATCTCTTTTGACAACCCATACTTATCTCGTAAAATGACAATTAATACTTGACTGATTGGGCTTATACAATGTGTAAAATTTTAGATAATTTTGGTCTTGATCGAAAGATAATTTTTATAAAATTTGAACCAATCACAGGATTCCGTTCAAAAACGATCCCAGAGACCGCATAGATTATGTTAGTATGTGTGCAAAATATCAGATAGGTTGGGTTGTGCGGTTTGACCTGGGCAGTGTAGGAAAAAAAACAAAAAAAAAACAATTACAAACAAACAAAAACACAGAGAAAGTGCTAGAGTACCGTAGTGACGCTCGCTACGCTCACTCAATAATTTAGCAAATAATGTCAGTTAATGAGCATTTCCGAAATTATTTTGTGTTGGACAGAAGATTATTTTATTTGTTCCTCAGTGTCTGGCCTGATGGCAAAATGCTCATCGCAAGGAAATTTATCTTCACATCTTGTTTTCTATACCTGCTCCCTCTCGCCGCCAAACCCTTATTTCCACATGCCTGAACCATGTTTCAGCTTCACAGAACTTCTCTGGAATAGGTCATAAATATTGTATCATCAATTGCTACCGCGTGCCATTGAAAGACATGTAGAACTAATTGTTGGTTGTTAAAATAAGAATAAAGCAGTACCTCCAGCGAAAATACACCAGGAGTATTGGTATCTTCAATGTTTAGAATAGAATTAGTGCAGATGAACTCTGATTGTGTGTCATGGCCCACTATCTGTGTCATTTCCATAACATCTTGGTCAAATATAGAACCATCTTTTTCACATATAGAACTTTCCCACCAAAATAATGTATAATATTATATAATAATATATAGATAAAAAAAACAATTTGTTTCAGATTTGTAAATTATGGGAAGGTTCCCTAATACATCCGCGATCGAATCCTTTCCTATTTTTATCATCATAATTCATAATTATTCATCCGTCGCCATTAGACTCTAGTTGCATATCAGTACGACGTTATTGGGCTTTAATAGAATATTTAAGATACAAATTATGTATAAATATTAATTCTGTTCCAAACAAAAAAATCGATTTGACCTACTTTTTTTTGCATCTATAAAAATTAAAAACACTTGTAAAATTAAATGTTTAATTCGGTAATGCGATGCCTAGATTCAATTCTATTTTGCATTAAAATTAATGAAACCTGGGATAGATATTATTGTTGCTATTACCCGTAGCCGTAGATGTATGCAACTTGCACCACCCCAATGTCTCCCCTGCTTCAAAGACGATGCTACCCCTATCTAGTGGCGACAACTGGAACTGCATGAATGATGACAGATGACGGACCGTTGGAACCAATGTTGCAAGATGTACGATCAGTGACAGTCGCTATTTCGATCTTTCGCTAGCTTGATCTTTCGCTACTTTGGGCATGACAGAGAGTGACAGCCCGCCATTTTGAGTTTTCGCTATTTTGACCCCAAAAGTCGCGGATTTGAACCCAAAAAGTAGCGGTTTTGACTTTTCGGGATTTTAACTTTTAGCTTGTTTGCACCGCGCCCTCGAAGAGAGGTGTCGACGGAAAGATAAAAAACATCAAAACAAAAAATAGTAATAGTTTACTAAACTATTTTTCGACCTCGCTTTCCAGCAATGAATCTGCTTCTGCACAATCTAATTCTACTAATGCTGAACCTTCATCTGTTGTTGAGGTAGGTTTAATCAAAGATTCTTATCGGGATTTTTAGACAACCTGTCAACTTGTTCGTTTTAATTGATTGGGTGCTTTATTATATTGGTACACTTGCCACAAGTAAAAATGATCGTCGGGCGAAAATAATGTCACAATGTTGCTAACTATAAGGAAAGTATTACTCACTCACGGTATTCATCAATCAAGCATACAAAGTATAGGTACTTGATGAATACGTGAAAACCGGTTATAGATCACGTGATTCATTTTCGCCCGACGATCATTTTTACTTGTCGCAAGTATACATGAAATTTCCACCTGAACTTTCATGGTATATTTTTTATTTGTTAAAAAGTTTATACATCAAAAAAGTCAGAAATGAACTGTAATTATTTTAATTATAGATTTAACTATCGTTACAACCTTAATTACCAAAATGTGTAATTTATTATATCCTATCAAAGCCGAATAAAATAATATATATAAAGTATAGGCATATTGCGGACTTTCGAATCGGGATAGAACTAATGTGTATATTGGTTTGTGTGAATACTGCATATAAAACACTCTTTGTGTAGGATGTCCACACCAGGAACGAACCATCAGTAGAAGAAGACATAGAAGAGGCAGAAGAGCATGATAATGATATAGAAAACAGCGAAGCTGATGACATTTCGCCTACAGTAGATGCATCAGCAGTGCCAGCATTGCCATTCTCTTTGGAAACAGACGACATAGATAAGAAGAACTTTCGCCATATGCGTGCTGGTGGAAGCCACACCGTTGTGTGTGAAACGTGCCTCGCTTTTCCTGAAATTGTGAAGCTATACATTAACAGGAATCGAGTACCGCCAATAACTACAAGGTGGGGCACAAGATATCGGGCAGATGTTATTAAAGAGCATCTTGCATCAAGATGCCATTTAGAGTCAATGAAGGCGCATCGAATGAAATATTTAAGTTCTCAAGAGAAGCAAGTAAAGCCAGGCCATATTGATGGTTACATCAGCAAGGCAAATGAATTGCTTGCAGATAAAATTGGAGGCTTGTTCATAACAGCATTTCACGATGCTAAACAGTTGACGCTCTCAGCACATAGCTGGCCTGGACGCACTGTTGTGCATAAAAAGGCAAGTGAGTTTCGTTTTAATACCCCCGATGATGCTGAAGCCAATTCACTCTGTCGTGACAATTCGTTACAATATGTGTCCCCTAACTCTCACTCAGAATTGTTAGAAAACATCAAGTCAGCGGAATCTAGCGACTTTCTTGAGAAACTGAAGAAATCTCTTGCAATATCCTTGAGGTCTGACGGTTCTGTGGACCGCACACAAGTAGACAAAATATACGTAATGGCGAAAATTGTTACGAAAGATGGAGACCTAGAGCTTTTGTTTCTGGGTGCTGCCGAACCTCAAGAACGAGGAGCCAAAGGCCTTTTGGGAGCAGTGAAAGAAGCAATTACGTCAGCTTGTGGTGACGTTTCTTTTGTGCTGCAGCACACATCTTCTATTGTAACTGACGGGGCCACAGTAAACACTGGAGAGCGAAATGGTCTATGGAAGCTTTTGAGTGATTCCATCCGTGAGTTAGGAGGAGAACAGCCTCTGATGAAGATATGGTGCGCTGCTCACCGATCTCAACTGGCCTGGAAAGCGGTTAGCTCAAACGTAACAGAAGTGAGTCACATATTTCAAACCTTAACTGGGATTGTGTCTTACTTCCATAGTTCCGGGCTTCGAAGCAAGGAGCTAAGGGCAGTTGCAGAGGCAAACGACCTGACTTTACGTCACCTTCCTCGTACTTACGAAGTAAGATGGGCAGAATTCACATTCGATCTGCTTAACAACATTTTGACATCCTGGCGCGCTCTTGTTACATACTTCAAAGGCCTCTCTGAAAGTGAAAAGGAAAACAAGGAAGCGAAGGGATTTTTGAAGTTTCTGACCGACCATTCATCGCTGAAGCTTATGTGTGCACTTGCTGACGTTCTCTTCATATTTATGCGACTTCAAAAGAAATTACAGTCGAATACTCTCACTGTGATTACGATGGCTGCGCACATTGCGTCAGCATTGAAAGCCATAACTGGCTTGCGAGAGACTTCACTTGTAGGGGGATGGGAAGAAACTTTGAGTCGTGAAGTAACTTCCAATGATGGCGTTTTCAGTATGAAGGATGTAGAACTAACCTCTCCTCGGGAACGTAGGCGGAAACAACATCATCTGTACGTGACTGAGAAAAGGGACGTTGCTGCAATTCGAATTGAAATAATTGATTCGCTCACTGAATTTCTGTCAAGAAGGTTTGATATTGACAACCATATTCTGCAAATCATCAAACCGTTTGTAGAACTGGATCACAATGCTGACGTTCGTGCTGTTCATCAACTTGTAGCCAGAGAAAATGAGGATTTGTCAAATTTGGTTCTCGAATTCCAAGAACTCTGCGAGCAACCCCAATTGCGCGTACTCACACTACAACAGCTGGTGAAAAAATTAGCAGTTTCAGCTCGAGATTCATCAGAAAACAACTATGCAACAGTCTTGGCAGTATTGGCGCGCATTCTTGCTGCTACACCACACTCTGCCGACGTTGAACGTTGCATAAGTGCAAATAACTTATTGAAAACTTCATTGCGCTCATCCATGCAGCTGAAGACTGAGAACACTTATTTGTTTATCCACTTCAATTTGCCAGAAGTATCGGAGTGGAACCCCAAGAAATCTGTTTTACACTGGTTTAAACGGGACAGACGATCAAGGGAAACTCCTCTGGCTAAAAACCAGCCCTATTTCCGCGGAATTTTTCCAGAGGCTTCTACTGCAGCTGCTGCAACCAATGATGATGAAACGCCTCAAGTCAAGAAAAAGACCTTTTAAAATGGGCTTGACAGTGTGAATGAAGTGATGACTTTGGTTATGATTATTGCAATGATGGTGTGTCTCCATTACTTTTATATCAGTAAATTGATTTCTAATATAAGATAAGTGAATTTAATATGTCTAATCTTTGATTGTGCGGTTATTGTGTACCAAATATTCTTGAATCATTAAATTAAATTCTAGTATTTAAGATGGAAGATAGGTAATTGTTTTAAAAGTGTAGGACCTTAAATCTTTATCTTCAGTCTTTACTTAACAAGTGTATACGTAAACTTTCATTATTAAATCATTATTTTTTCATAAGTATTAAAATGTAACAACATTATTTTGTTGCTGGACTGGTATATTCAACATATTTGTTTCGTAATTTTTCTTATCTATTTGTTTTAGAAATATTATGTTACTACTTTCGTATTTCCGCATATTCAATATAAAATAATACACCCGTAGATGTTACGTGGATACCAAACGAGATAATCAAGAAATGTTACCATTTGAATAGGTACCAATATTAAGGATTCCTCTTGTTCTTGACTTGATTGATGTGACTGTGATGTACCTAGTCTTTATTTTTTTGATTGACAATACCATCATTATTATATGATATCGTGCTGTAACTATACAACTTGCTGTAAGTACAAGTATTGTATTCATACATAATAAATAAATGATGGCATTAATTTGCATTAAAAATAGTCTCTCCTCCCCCCCCCCCCATGCAATCCTGAACAAACAGAAGCATTATTGTATTTTTGGCTCTAAAATATATTTGCACGTCTCGTTCCTGAGACTGATATCAGCACTATTAATCTCATTGTCAGATTATATTTTATTAAGTAATATTATACCTAATACACATGAATGTAAAAATAAAAAAACCGGCCGCCCGTGTCGCCGAGATTTAGGGGGCGCCAAATTAGAAGAAGAAAACTGAAATTTCGCAGGAGTACACGCATGAAAAAAAATTGTCGAGTACCTTCCTAAAACGCGTAAAAACGCACCAAATTCATTTGTGAAATTAAAAATTTTCCCGGGGCTGCGCGCCCCGGACCCGCGTGCTACTGGGGGGCCCTCCCCCCAGACCCCCCATTGACTCCTTACGGGATCGTATTTTCCCTATACAGTTATCAATTTTCCTTAAAAAATGCCCTGATAATGAACAAGATCACAGCTGAGACATCGAACAAATGGAGTTATCAATTGAAATTAAAAGTCTTGAACTACGTTATGATTCTCTAAGTCAATGAAATGTATGAAACATCGACAAAACCGTGATCAGGTAAGAATTATCGCAATAGAAGTGCTCACCACGTAGCAGGTCTCTGCCTGGGTTGATTAGTAATGGTATGGTCCTTGTATGGTTAGGGGTTGGCAGCGCAGCCGACGTTCTGGTTGGTTCATTCTTCCTAAAAGGTCGACTGCACATCTTCCGCAGCCCTAGAAATAAATAAACCCATTCACTCTACCCCGAAATCATGAAAGATTTCAATTCAATATGGATGTTTATGTTTTCTGTGCGTTGTGTTGTGTTCGCATTTCCGGTTCGAGAATTTGCACGTACCCGTACTCGCTCATCAACGCGGTACACTTAGCGTGTTCCTAGTTATATAGAATAGGCCCCCCGTGAATATAGAAGCAACTTACAGGAACAACATGATCTCTTCTTGGGAGGCGGCGTTGGATCCGGCATCTAAAAAACGAATAAATAACCATCAACATCATCAATATAATCATCATATTAACATCATCATAACAAGAAAACACGTTACATAAATGGCACTGTGAGAAAACGCCCTGTGTAACGCGTTGATGTAGGTTTCTTTCACGTGACGTCACTGTTCTGCTCAGCTGTTCTATTCAGTTGAACTGGGGGACAAGTCGAAGCCGAGTCGTCAATTTCTACGTGTATTTAGATGGTAGGAAAGGTGACTTTTGACTTTTAATTTAATAAACATGCCTAAGTTTTGTGCAGTTTTTTGGTGTGCAAATCGAGGGAAACGGGAATGCAGTGCCGTTCTATCCTCATGCGCCAGAGAGGTTTAATTTGATTGACAAAAATTGTTCTTCCTACAGAGCCTGTTCCTATTGTCCACACAAAAATATGGACAATAGGGACGTTTCGTGAAATTTAATTCTAGTTAATTTGTAAATATCAACACAAATAAAAATGACAAACACACTTATCACCAGCGAAATTACGGAATAGGTTGGGTGAGTGGTTAACGCTCTGAACTTGTATTCGGGAGGACCGGGTTCGATTCCCGCGACCGTCCTTCCTGACTGGGGTTTTTCGTCGTTTTCCCTCAGTCGACAGGCAAATGCTGGGAAGGTACCCTACTAATAGGCCACTACAGTCTCCTTCCCACCTTCCATCCTTACTTACTCTTCACCATCATCTCCCAATCATCATTCATCCGTCGGCATTAGCCTCGCTGCAGAACAATGCGACGTTAAGCCCCAGACAAAAAAATCGAACAATACAGAGTTTGTTAACTTGTTTATAAATCATCACTGAAATTGATCCTCTACTGTTTCAATTCGACAGAGCATTGAAAATTAGGCATGAATTTATGAGAAGTGAAATGTGGTGAAGTACATCTTGTATTTTTAATCGATTCTTATAATTTATTATCACGCCACGACGAGGATCGTGCTAATAATATTAATTAAACCCTGAATGTATACGATACTTTCGACTTGGAGAACCAGCTTGTAATGAAATCGCGAATATCGAATTATATTTACAATATTCGATGATAATAGTGAATATGTATACATTAATTAAAAACCTTATTTCAAAATGACAACATATTTTTTTGTAAAACACGCTACTTTCACCCTCAAATGTGTACATTTTCATTCATAAAATATGAAATTGACTTCCGTTGTCATTTTGACGGGAAAACAGCACCTATTCATGACATTTCCTAACGATAGTGACATCATTTTTATCAACTTACAATGATGTTGCCATGGTTACAATAAAATATGACATCACTCGTTAGGTAATGTCAGAAACACTATTTTCCCGCCAAAATGTCCACTAAATTTTAATGTAATATTTATGAATGAAAATTTAGACTTTTGAGTTTGAAAATAGTATGTTACCAAAGTTTATGTTGTTAATGTGAAAAATTAAACGTTAAAAAAGTTGTCATATTCCCTATTGTTAAATCCCTTTTCAAATTCAATGCATTGTTCATCACATTTACAGACAAAAGGTCTGTTCGTTTACCCTGCCAAAAGCTACAGCAAACTGCCACAAACACACATCATCCAATCAGATCGCTCCTCTGTAGTTTGTGGCAGTTTGCTGTAGCTTTTGGCAGGGTAAACGAACATACCTAATCACTGTGAGCTTATTTTCTGTATTGTTATTTTTTTTCAATTGTCCATCGCAATAAATGAAATTAGCTTTGACATTATTATATGACCAGTTGACCACTCCGAATTAGTTAATTGACCTATTATAAAGTCGACTTTCGAACTAATTATGACTTTAATGCTTTAATCCAGTATGCAAAGTCAATCTTCTTGCATCGCACTAACCGTCAGGGTGGGCGGCGTGTCGATGGTGACGATGAGCACGTCGGCGTCCGGTGTTCTAGACGTACCAGCTTGATCTTGACGGCGAAGGCGTGGTTTCTTTGCAGCATGCTGTTGCTGAACAAAAACAAAACAAGTACTATTTGAGGAATTGTGAAGAAGAAAGGAAACTTGAAATAACTTCAATTCGACATAATGTATTGTAATACCTGCAATTCTTCTGTGATTTTCAATAAATCCTATTTATTTTTGTAATAAATGCCAGAATGTGGCAAGTTTAGATGAATTGGATATGTAATTTGAGAAGCTAGGTTCCTGTAATATTCCCAACAGAGTCAATGTCATTATTGTTTATAGGAATGTTATTTATTGCCATTTATTAGTAATCAATTCAGGAATTCATGTTTCATATTAAAGTCAAATTCTTGTCGCTTCATAGTTCATTCACCTTTGCGAACTATCAGCCTTTTATTTATTTCACTGAGCAATGGTGTGGCGCCCTATCAAGTTCACTTTGGGCTGTACATTGTATTGTTGTTGTTGGAATCTCGAATCTACTACCTTCGATGCTCGACGAGCCTGCGTCTATTCCCCGAGCGCCGAAACCTTTTTTTATTCCCATTGCTCCGAAGGTTTGTCCATGAGCGCCGAAATTTCTACCTGCTCAAAATACCATGTTGCCAGACTTTCTCGAGAAGCCTTTTTGCTCAGCGCTCGGACGCTCGGGGAATCGCTTCTCGAGAAATTGTCTGGCAACATAGTATTTTGAGTAGGTAGAAATTTCGGCGCTCATGGACAAACCTTCGGCGCAATGGGAATAAAAAAGGTTTCGGTGCTCGGGGAATAATTACAATTTGTAATGCTTTGGGGTATTTTCTCTTCATAACTCGTTAACAGGCGCGTAGGAATAGGGGGGGAAAGGGGGGAACGGACCACCCTTGTCTGGAGCCTGACCCCCTCTGCCAGAGATCTTGACCCCCCCTGCTAGAGACTCTGACCCCCCCCCCCCCTGCTAGAGATCCTGAATACATCCAGATATCTTACTTATAGTTACCCAGTTCTGTCTGTATGTCTGTCTGTCTGTCAGGAACGGTTGCGCGCTTCGATTTGACATTGGTATTTATTGAAAACTATAACTAAGATGGAGGCGTTTTATTGCCATCATGTCTAAAATTACATCTTCTGCCTTTTGTGAATAAATTAATAACCGAAACTCACCTAAGACGAGCACCTTATCCTTTTGTAATTATAATAAATTCATAATAAGATACTAATACGGTCTAAACCAGCACATGACATTAAAAACGTCATCTCGGCAAGAAACTACAAATGTTATTTTTCTTATTTTCTCTTGCTCTGAATTTCGTAGGCCGTGAACATGATCAAACCAAAGTCGATGGAGTTATATTATACATTTTCTTGGGAAATAATTTTCCTTCGTTTCTTATTTACTAAGAGTGGTGTGTATTGAGTCATGTAAACGACGTCAAGTTACTGTTGGTAATGTTTTAAACATCAATGCTTAAATTTTTACATTGCATACTGATAGGTACCTTAGAGGCAGATGGGCGGAAGTCAATTTTAATGATTCTTAAAGTGATCTCAATAACCAGTAATTCTGAGCTGAAGTCTTCATCCAATCATATTTGTAATGGTGACATGGGCCTTCTGTAAGGGTACCTATACTTCAATATAACTGTATTTGTTAACATCAGTCCAATGGTAGGTACTTATAGAGCTTGATTACCATTCCAAAAGTGTGCACTGAGAAATCCAAAACATATGACCTTCCGCTCTTATACCTACCTCTGACCTCAGAGAAACGGATATAATGAAGCTCACCATGCATTCATAGTTTGCACGAGCTTCATTTGTTTTTCATCAACAATGTAAAAAAGTAAATTTCAACCATTTTACAGATGTCAAGTCGATTAATGCTAATTATAAGCGGTTAATCAAAGATATTTGGTATATGAGGTGGTTTTATACCCATAAGAATTTCTTCTGCAGTTTATTGCACAGGTAACCATTATATCACCACAATACCGAAACACAGATTGACAGCCGTTCTGACACGTTACACCAATATGGCCTCTCAACAATGAGATGATGTCACGTGCAAACTATGAATTGGTTTCACAAATAAAGAATGTGTCGTGTGTATCGGGTCACGATATCAACTTCACCTATATTTTAACGGCGCATTATGACACTATACATTTTCTTAATTTTCTTACTAATACTTATGGTCATGGTTTACATTTGAAGACTTATGTAATTGATTTACCATAATAGGTATGATTAAATTGCCTTCCTTCGTACCTCATTTACGTATTTTGTTGGGCATTTGGTCTGTTAATTACGTAACGTGTGTATTAACGACGCACAATCTGCTGACATATATTGCTGTCTTTTTATATTTAATATTTATGCATACCTCACTGGTGCGCATTGGTCATGTTATACATGACGGGACCCTCTAGTTCACAAATGTTGATTAAGTGTTGCACAGAATGCACAGATTTGCTCCAATATGAGGTTGAATTCTCAAAATTTTCTCAAGTTTGCAAAACTAATTCAACAGAGGTATTATCCAATGAGACAACTCATTTACTCATTTGTCCAACATGATCATCCTCTTGAATCAAATTAAATAATTACACGTTACACTAATAGATTCCAAAACACATACAGATTTTTCTTATTGCTTATTGCTGTTGCTCTTGCAACCTTTTTCAAAGGTCGATTCCAAACTCAATTCATAACCGATTCTCTTTCACTAGAATTCAAGTATTTCCCTGCGGAATACTGCGATATGCGATATCTACATCTTTAATAACGATAATAACATACTTTTTGTATAAATCGATCCGAAATTAAACTGTTTATAACATATTAAAAGTTCTCCAAAATTGGCCAATGAATCTGTCAAAAAATATATAGGGCGATTTTTTATTTTTGAGTGGAAAGTCATAATCATATCATTATAAATGATCATTATCATTCTATCATATTCAAAAAGGGATTTAAAAAACAAATTGAATAATCTACTTGTTCAAATGTATTTCACTCATATTTCAGTCATAATCATATCATATCATTATAAATGATCATTATCATTCTATCATATTCAAAAAGGGATTTAAAAAACAAATTGAATAATCTACTTGTTCAAATGTATTTCACCATACTATGCATCGGAGGTAACATGACGTAATTAACTGATTTCAAACCTATGCATTTCTGAAGGTTCTATAAAGGTTCTATTTGAGCAAAAGACAAACTAATATGCTCTGACGGAACAGGTTGGGTGAGTGGTTAACGCTCTGAACTTGTATTCCGGAGGCCCGGGTTCGATTCCCGCGGCCGTCCTTCCTGACTGGGGTTTTTTCGTGGTTTTCCCTCAGTCGACAGGCAAATGCTGGGAAGGTACCCTACTAATAGGCCACGACCGCCTCCTTCCCACCTTCCATCCTTACCTACTCTTCACCATTATCTCCCAATCATCATCATTATCATTCATGGGGAATAGGTGAATGTTGATATTATAATTTTTTATATACAGAAGAGCCTCAAAGCTAGAGCAATGTGAAATTTTATTATATTTTTTTAATTCATATATTTCCTACTAGGAAAACGCTCTGTGTAACGCGTTGATGAGCGAGCACGGACAGGCGCAACACCTCGAACCGAAATTATGTCTATCGAAAATATCATTAAAAGCCAATAATTCTTGAATTTCGTCAGACTCAAGTATAAAAATCTCAAAATTGTCTTAAAACATTAGTCCCAATAACCATGCAAAGCTTGAACCTTTTGAACCTTTCTGATTGAACTGTTCCTCGTTAATATTCAAAAATCACAGGATCTCTTAAAAAAAAATAGACCTGGGACCACTCATATGATAAAAGTGTGTGTACTTACACAATATTAGATCGATCTGTTGAATGGTCATATCAGTTTCATACGTTAGAAAGTTTCTACTCTAACTACCTTGGAACTATAAAGAGTCGAAGTAGCCGTGATCAACATTTTCGAGAAATTTGACAGCCAACACGCAAAATGTCCGTAAAACGTCAACAACTTTTGGATTGAAACATAGATTAGTCTGAAAATTTTCAAAAATGCAGATAATGTTAGTCCCAATGACCATGCAAAGTTTTAAGTTGATCAGTCATACGGTTCAAGTTTAAATTTAAAAAATAACATAAAAGATTTTTTTAAATTTTAACCAATGGGAGGATTTGGCTGAAACTTTGTAACATTGGGTACAATGTTGGTCGCCATGACTTGTCAAAATTTCAAATTGATCGGAACTACCAATCAAAAGATATTTTTTTAAAAATTTGAACCAATCACATGAGCCCGTTCAAAAACGATCCCAGGGACCGCATAGATTACGTTAGTATATGTGCAAAATTTCAGATCGATTGGTTGTGCCGTTTGACCTGGGCAGTGAACACAAAAAAAAAAAAAAAAAAAAAAAAAAAACACACAGAGAAAGTGCCGTAAGAGTACCGTGGTGACGCTCGCTGCGCTCGCTCAATAATTAATTTATTAGTTTTCGACATTTCACTCCCCTGCAAAAGCAAGCTGTACTTCACACACCGTGTTCGCTGTGTTACGGGATGCATAGAATCGGCTCTGGCTAACATTATCCATACGGCCCGACTCGGCGTGTGACGTCGTCGTGTGTTTCATGGACAGCTACAATCTACCAAACTTTGTAAATTCGTTCCTTGAAAACTATTCATCACACAACAAAAATAATACCACATCGGTCTTCAACAACATCTCAACTTTCATAAAATATTTATTAATCTAAAATCTAAACTTCACTTCACTTCACTTCCCTCTTCCCTAATGTTAGTTCAAACATGTCGAAGCCAGTGAATTTCAGATTGCTTTGAGCGAGTCAGCAACGTGGGAAATGTGATCACTAGAGATTACTCAGTTTTCTCATATTGTGCGTGGGCAAGCAGTGCAAATTATCCAACAGCATCTGAGTTTAGTGTTTTCAAGATTCAAGATTCAAGTGTAGTATTTATTACCCAGTAAATAGTAATGTGCGCAAAATGACCTAGTTGTCGACGCACCATTAAACAATAATAATCTAATCTGCTTGATTTCTGCACGTAAAGATTTAAAACTGCCTCTACATTCACCTCGAAAGTCCGCAATGAGCTTGGTAAGCGCCGCGTCACTGAATGAAAACGCCTGGTCAGTGCCGTCAGGAGTAGCACTCGCTTTAGAAGTCTCGCGACACTTGATACAACGCCACGACGCTTTCACTTTCTTTAGCCCCGCGCAAGCTATATGAAGTTTGATGTCACACCCCAGACAAACTACATAATCTGAATCTTCAGCGAAAACTGTATTACTACACTTCGTGCACGACATAACCGAACCAAACGTAAACACTAGGAGAGCAGGCAACTTGGAGCTCGAGAAAACACTTCTATTCTATTGTATACAAGTACAAGTTCTATGAGTGTTCGATGATCGCGAACACTCATCTGGGGCCCTATTCTATGTCTCCTTTTGATCTCGTCGCGACCACATTTAATTCGGCGTTATGTTATCTTAATGGCAGTGAAATGAAGGTGGTCGCAACGACATCAAAATCCAAATTAATCCCAATATTCTGAACTGCAAAAAAGGAAACTAGCAATCACTTACATTTTCCGTTGCCTCACTGGCGACGACTTGCGGTAGATCATCGGTGGATGCAGGTCCCGGAAGCTGCGACAGGATCGTCGCGGCCTGGAGCATTGGTCGAACAAACACGTTGTAATTTCCATTTTTATATATCATTTTTAACAATAACTACCTATACAAGAAATGATTGAAGCCTATAATTTACACGGTTTAATGTTGCCCGCCTTTCAGTCGCCTTTCAGTCATTAAAAGACCCTTTCACTCAAGTAAGTCGACGTTATGCAGCTTCCCCCCAGTGCTTTACCCCAGAGCCAACTTGCTCCTAATTAAATTGTAAATAAAAAAGTCCATTTTCAATTGCTTTAAATTGGAAATGTCAATTAAATTACATAATTAATTATGTAAGGACTAGTTTTCCAATTTACTGCTAGATCAATAGGTAAGTTTATCATTATCTTATAGGCGAGGCGAGGGATCTTATGGTGATTGCACCATAATGGCATACATTTTCACGGTAAAATTTATTTAAAGTAAAACTTTGATCAAATGATTTTACTGAAAATAAAATGTAACCGTAGGTACATATACGTTTTAGTCCCTAGTACATACATGATGATAACAGGGCATCGAACCCGATCGTTTACGGGTTCGGGTTTAGGTTCGGGTTCGATCCCCTGGATGATAACCTATTTCACATAGATTGGGTGACTACTGTATTTCACCATTTTTCCGTCAATCAATGTAGAATGTTTATATTCCAAATTTAATAGACCCATGTTATTGGCCTACAACAAGTAAGCATTTACCGAATTAATCCAGGTCCAATAAAAATGTATAATTGTTCAGAACTAAAACAAAAATTTCAGTTATAAATAAAATCAAATAAATTAACAAAAGATGTTGAAGGATGGTGAAGCTGTAGGCATTTCACTGCATTGTATGATGTGTATTATGCATTTTGAATTACTACGTGTCTATTTATCACATTGCATGTGATAAATCTATTTATCACCATATATATAAGTCTATAAGTCTTATAGATATATAAGTCTATTTATCACCAGTTTATCACATTGCAGTTGGTATTTATTAACATTCACCTAACTGAGGGATTCAGTAATAACCATAATTCATACATATGCGCACTCATCTGCTTATGAGAATACCAAGTCGAATGAAGTTAGTCAGTTGTCAAACGTGGATGAAATTCACGGTCTTCTGACCCTATCTTCAAAATCGGTAAGTTGCTAACGCAGCTTATATTGGAACACAGCCGCTGCACTGTGAACTGCCTCGATAGCTCAGCTGGTAGAGCATCTGACTGGATATCGGAAGGTCGTGGGTTCGAGTCCCACTCGAGGAAAATCTTTTCACATTGCAGTTGGTATTTATTACTACGTGTCTATTTATGTGCAGGGTCAACATTTTCGACTCTACATCTGGCTCTACATAATCGATATCAGTGGACCCTCCATCAGTAGAGGACATCTTCGTCTGTGACATCTGCATTCTGCAGCATCACTGTCATCTCCTGTGTCATCAACAGCATTGCCGACTTCGCTCAACAATTTATGAACAGTGAACATACAGCACCAGGTATGTACAAATTATATTTTTATTGGTTATAGTTTTTAACTTCTTGTGTAGTGTTGGGAAATGATTTGTTCAGTTCAGTTTGAAAGTTCAGTTTGGTTAGCATTTAGTCCCAAAGAATTTGTTTCTTTAAAACTTGATAAATCTGTTCGGTATAGATACCTACAAGTATTTGGAGATTTTCACACCAAATATCGATACTATATGCTAAGTTTGAATTTTATGTCTTAGCCCATATAGGAGTAGATAAACTATGGGCCGGTATAACCATTAATCAGAAATTAATGTGTATTACCATTATATACTGCAATTTAATTCCGGGGCTTATTTCCTCAGTTTACACTACATAGACTGCAGTTTATTTAAGCCGCAGTATGTTAATACACCACTTTTCCCGAAGTGGAGTTTAACTAAAGCTAAACTGAAGATTAAACTGGAGGTAATATGGCCCCAAACCTACAACAGAGCAGTACGTTTTTGGTAAATTTAAACCATAAAAAACGCTCCGGTCGCTCCACGCCAGCCAAGTCGTACGGCGCGCACACTCTCACAAAACATACCATTCAAACCTAAAGGCTGGAGCAACCCACTTTTACTGTAAGCATCAAAGTGCCATTTTCGGCCTACTGGATCTTAAAAATGGAAAATCTCACATTGTTGCGAAATACCTTAATTTTGAGCAATGGCCCACCCCACCATATATACCAAATTTGGGAACAATAAGTTATGCCGTTTGCGAGCTAGAGGACCGTGAAAACAGTGAAATTGTACGGCTTTCTTCAGATGATTATTATTCTTAATCATCTTCCAATAAATTCCGCGGTCTCCGCCACAGCCTAAACGGCTGGGTCGATTTTCCCGAAATTTTCACCACATATACAGCTCGTCTGTTTAAAGATACCTTGCCCTTACGAATTTTTTGTGCCGCCGATTTGAAACCGGAAGTGACGTCATATCTCGAGAACGGCTAAACCGATCGGAACGAAATTTGCGCCAATCGATTCAGACGGTCCTGTATATGAAATATCAATAGTCGAAATATACATTTACTATTACCAAAACCGGAAATGACGTCATAAAAATGAAAAATCAGACTTTAATCACCTCTTACTGCAATAACTACATATCCAGAAGTCTTATAATGATACAAAACATTTATATAAATTAATTCTTGGTGGCAGTGATTTCAGTCGCCATTTTGTTAACCGGAAGTGATGCCATATCTCGAAAACGGCTGGACCGATTGGAACGAAGCTTTCGCTATTCCTCATGGAATATCATTTTAAGCATTATTTAGTACCAAACGCATGTTTTCTTAGTAACCAAATCGGAAATGGCGTATTTTTTTAAAGGAATTAGTCATTGTAGCTCCGATTTGTGTTACAAGTGTGAAAATCATCTAAAAAAAGGAGTGATATCCCCATAAAAAACACTACGTGTAAAAATACCAGCCAAGTCTCTTCAACTATAAAAAAATATAGGAAATCTTAAAAATTCTGCACTGAAAAGTAGTGATATCAAAAAATGGGCCAAGTCAAAACATGATTTTAAAAACCGAAATATACTTGGCGCATCGTTTTTTTTAGGACATTAAGGTATATTATTTATATTTAAATTTACATTTGATTTTTGGCATCTATATTATTTATACACGATGCGCCAAGTATATTTCGGTTTTTAAAATCATGTTTTGACTTGGCCCATTTTTTGATATCACTACTTTTCAGTGCTAAATTTTTAAGATTTCCTATATTTTTTTATAGTTGAAGAGACTTGGCTGGTATTTTTACACGTAGTGTTTTTTATGGGTTATCATTACATCAACATTTTTATGTACTTGCTGATATTATAATTGACAATAAATACTATAAACTTAATTTTTTACTGTTTCAGATTTGACTCAAGGCGTTATTCCTATATCCGGTATAATATTTCCCTAATCCAGCTGTTCATATTTTAGCAAAAGTATTATGCTAGCCTTGCGAAACATTTCGCTAAACCATTGATATTTTAGCAAAAAGTATTTTACTAGCCTTGCGAAACATTTTGCTAAACCGTTGATATTTTAGCAAAAGTATTATGCTATCCTTGCGAATCATTTCGCTAATCCAGTGCTACGTTTTCTATATTTTACGTAAGTTTTACACTGGCCTACCTAAACTTTTCACTAATCCAGTGCAACTCTTTCACTGGGGTAGTGAAATTAGTTTTATTTCCACAGCGGAATTATTTCACTAGAAATGCGTAAATAATACAATGTAAGTATTTCGCTGGAGAAGCGAAACACCAGTGAAAGATGTTGATACATTTAAGGCAATATTTCACTGGGCTAGCGCAAATGTTGTGGTAAAAGTTTGCGAAACGACTTTCGCTATTCTAGTGAATTTTAAATCCCTGTGTCTAGTTCGATGAGACAGTTACGCTATTCCAGCGTAAGTTTCGCATGAAATTTCTCTCCGTGTAGCACTTCATGGATCATAAATTTTACCTGTATGTACTTTCTGGCATTTGTTGAAAAATGTATGCCAGTTAGCACTATACCAGACGTGCTACTTGAATGCAATAAATCTCATGCAGCACTTAAGCCCCATTTACACGATGCAATTTCTTGAACAACTTCTGTGCCACAGTGGTTCTGCTCGTGCGCAGTGTCACTTTTGAGATGAAAAAGTGACTCTGCACATGTGCAGAACTTTTATAGCACAGAAGTTGTTCAAGAAATTGCACCGTGTAAATGGGGCTTTACAGTCTCTTTACTCAGATTGTTTGCCCGGTTAAGGTGGTTTGAATAGGTCAACCCAATGAATGGAATTATCAACTTTAAACATTTGTTGCTACACATTCAGAAGCCTGATGAACTTACACAATGTGTTATATCCAGCGGAATTTTACTGGCTTTTAAATGGAATAATTTTCAAAATTGTATTACCTCAAATTTTGGAGAAAATGCGTATTAAATCGACACAAATTTGACGATTTTTCAATGAAAACGCATTTTAACAGAATCCTGTGGCTCGAAAGGGCTGATTTTTTTTTTGAAGATGCATTAGGATAGTCTACTGGATATAAAAGAGTTTCATATCGATAACATTATTAGATATTAATATAATAATTGATTAGTAAGGTGTAATGCAAGTAGTATCAATTCAGGCGGCCCACTAAACATGCTAAAATCACGTCAGCCGAATTCAGGTATATTTTCGTCGCGTTGAAGGGGACGAGAATGGGGTGAGAATGTCGCTCGGCAATTATACCTGTCAGCCAGTGACAACCTGTTTCTAAGATTACAATCTTGCTTGAGGATGGTATCTTTTCTGAGTTTTAGAAGGTTTTAGATAAGGTAAGTATTCTGTAAATGTTAATTAAATTACATTTTATAAAAAAATAAATTATTTCGTATTGTCAATAATTTTTTAAATTATCAAATCAGGACTAAGACTATGACTAAGACTTAATTTCATTAATTTCCGTATTTAAACTATTTAAACGTATTTAAACTATAATTCTGACAGTTATAAGATCAATAAAATAAATTGTTTCCAAAGGTATTTTATTGACCAATAATAAATAATAGGTAGAGATCCGATTATGGTTTTAAAAACTTCAACATTTCGTTTTTAGAATTGGAAATTTCGCGTTTTGTGGTTTTAAGAATTGTCAATTTCGTGTTTGTTTTTAAAAAATACAGATAAACTTCAGATTATGAGTATTAGAACTCCTAGGTCCAGTGCTGTATGTGACTGTTCACTTTGGTTTTTCACAATGAAAAATCAGAAATAAAATTATGATAAGCTGTTTCATGATGTTTGTTTATGTATTGCGACTGTAAAAAGACATAATGTCAACTTATTTTCACGTGATAATGCGAGGTCACTGCCACTCACACTCCCCAAGTAGTTTTCTACAAGGTCAGAGCTCTTCTGTCAATTACGCTAAAAGGGGGGGTCACTGTCCACTGACTGATTATAGAAATAAAAAAAGTTGAATATTGGGGTTTACCTTGGTGATCCTGAGAAAAATTAGAAAAGTAACTGCGAAATTTACAAAATAACAGGAAATAATATATTCAATTTGGTGATATTTCGCGGTATATTTCGCGATTTAGTCAGTTTGGTGGTGTTAAGCTAAGGGTAAATTTCGCGTTTTGTCGCAACTAGATTCCAGAGTTTTTGGGCCAGAAACATGTGGAAACGCATTTATCGGTGGTAGGACGTTTTGCCGACGGACGTTTTGCCGACGGACATTTTGCCGAAAACTCGTCGACCGAGGACATTTTGCCGCCAGCCCCGGACATCTTGCCGACAGCATTTCTCGTTTCCGGACATTTTGCCGAAAATTGAATTGTGATATGTTATGAATATCACAATGTGATTCGATGTTTTTGTAATCCGAAAATATGAAATTCGTGCGATTTGAAAGCAAATTTAATTATTTAAATGATTAATGAATTAACAAAAATACAAAATTAAAAAAGTAAAATAAGTAAAATCATTTTAAAAAATAAGAAAAAAAAGTATTAGAAAAACCATTTGAAAATAAAAACTCTATAGGAAAATGAAAAGAGAAGAGGGAAGGAAGTTTGAGAAAAACCTGGATTTGAACCTGGGTTTAAAGTAAACAATGGTACTTTGAAAAACATGTCAACGTCGACCAAGATGCATTGATGCCGGTGAGCCCGGAAATCCTGGTGGAATTTCGCAGCCAGGCAGGTGCAAATCTGGAAGCCCGAATCGCTTGCATATTAGTCCAGCTGCTAAGTGCCATTTTACATCGCAATTCAGGGCTTAGTGATAAAAACGTGGATTTTGGATTGTGATGAAGTGAAATAAAAACAAGTATTCGATTTCACTCAAGGGGGGATCTTATAACTATAACTTAGTAAAAATAATTTTACATAATTTTTTACATGAATAGGTTGATGCATTATCGATTTCATTTAATAAATTTGCATTCAAATCGCAGGAATTTCATGTTTTGAAAACATATTTCCACAAATAAATTTTCAATTTTCGGCAAAATGTCCGGAAACGAGAAATGATGTCGGCAATATGTCCGAGGCTTTCGGCAAAATGTCCTCGGTCAACGAGATTTCGGCAAAATGTCCGTCGGCAAAACGTCCGTCGGCAAGATATCCGTTCACCGCATTTATCTTCATTTACAACACGTTGAAAATTTCGCGATCACCATACCGGGTGCAGGCGCAAAAAAAATCACCCTGTTTGAGAGGTCACTAGATATATCGAAACTTTCATAGATAGGATTCTGAAATTTGTACACATATTAGAAAACATACCAAAATTTCATATGTGCAAGTTTCAAAAACATTACTATTGTAGGAAAAAAGTTACAGCTGTTCAAATTTGGTTGTCAAAAAATTGATCCAGAAAACTTCCAATGGTCGGGACGCTGTTTCTTCAAAACTATACCTGTACGATATCAATCTGAAAATTTCAAATTATATTGAAAATATATTAAGATCAATTGTGTAAAAATGTCAATCAATTTGAATGAATGGAACGAAATTTATGGAATCTTGAAGTCGAGCGTAAAATCAGAATGTAGATTATTTCTAAACTTTTATTACCCACGTTATAAAAGTGAATTATTTCCCGTGCACTATTCTGTTTTCAAGATCAACTTCAAGATTCAATAACTTTCGTTCCATATTTTGATATTGATTGAAATATTTACACAATCGACCTTAATCTATTTTCAATATAATTTGAAATTTTCAGCTTGATCATACATAGTTTTGAAGAAACAGCGTCCCGGCCATTGGAGTTTTCTGGACGCGCGCTATTTGATCTCCGTATAATCAATTTTTTGACAACCAAATTTGAACAGCTGGAACTTTTTTCCTACAATAGTAATGTTTTTGAAATTTGCACATATGAAATATTGGTATGTTTTCTAATAGGTGTATAAACTTCAGAACCCTATCTATAATAGTCTCGATATAGTGAACTCTCAAACAGGGTGATTTTTTTGGCGCCACCCGGTATAATCGGATCTCTAATAATACGTCCCTCAAAAGTTGCGCTAAAGAAAAATTAAAAAACGAACATATGTCACAATCGCATTTCTAATTACCAATTCATAAATATTTTTGGCATATTCTGAGAGGCACTTGTGTAACAATAATATCAGAAACTTATGGTCAGCTATTTGACAGATCTATACCTTTTCAGAGAGAGGGTAGAAGAGGGACTAATCATCCATTGTTTGACTTCCGTCGCTCGCGCTGACAGGTCGAGAGAAGGGGCGACGAGATCTTAATCTCTGATTCTATGCAAAACTTGCATTTACGGGGTTGATTAACTGGTCAGAGCGATGAGAAACATGGCCACTCTCTAAGACGGTCTGAGCCGGACTAAATGCAAAACCCGAAATTCACCGTTATTTTCAAAATGGCGGCCTTCAGAGAACCCTGCTTCCTGGTGTTAGAGATCTCGCGATCGTAGCTCTTAATGTACCGGCGAGCCTGCCGAGAACATGGCGATCACAGCTCAAGAGACTCACAAACATTCATATCAAGTAAAGATTGCATTGTACTAGGAAAACGCTCAATGAACGTGTTGATAACTGAGCCTTTGCGAGGGGTGTGCGAATATTCTTAAATTTTGCCCCTATATGCATACATCAATTTTCGGTGAAACCAATGGACCAATCTTGCTAGCAGTGGGTCAGTGGTGAGGTCCAGACAAAGAGCAGCCAGGGTCGACCTATCCATGTCCTCCCTTGAATTTGTGGTCCCCTCGGGCCGGCCTTCACCCTCGAGATGAAGATCCCCCTGAAATCGGGTTCCGCCGGCCCGAATCCTCACACCCCCCCCGGTCCGTCCCCATTCCAGCCTGGCCTTCCCACCAGTGCTGGACTCCCCCGGACCTGGCCCGCTAGGTAGACCCCTCCCCATGTCCTCCACTTAATTCAACAAGTTAAATGTAAAAATTGTTGTGCGCAATATAACCTCGTCGTTGACGCGCCATTAAACCATAATAATCTAATCTAATCGCTAGAATCTGTACGCAGCTAACTGACACTGACCTGGGCCGTGATCTTTTCCCTCATCCACTTCATCATGGCTTCGCGCGCAACCGCTTCACTGCGCAGTGCATCATTTTCTGCGCGTAGTCTTTTGATGCAATCTCCGTCGTCCTCCTGCAACCATGTCCGTGTTTAACATCTGGCAACTTGTCTCTGTGTAGCATTTCAGTAAATACATCCCAGAAAAAAAGACACTCCGTGTCAAAAAGGCAGCCAAGTCTATTCAACTAAGGAAAACAATAAAAGAAATCTAAAATTCAGCACTGAAAAGAAGTGATATCAAAAAATTGGCCAAGTAAAACTATTTCCATTTTTTTAAATCACTATTTTAGATTTCTTTCATTTTTTTCTTAGTTGTAGAGACTATAAGTTCCATCCAGGCAGTATGACAATAATGGAAATCCTGCCTTAAAGCCCCATTTACACGGTGCAATTTCTTGTACAACTTCTGTGCCACAGTTGTTCTGCACATGTGCAGAGTCACTTTTTCATCTCAAAAGTGACATTGCGCACGAGCAGATAAACTGTGGCACAGAAGTTGTACAAGAAATTGCACCGTGTAAATGGGGCTTTACGCTTGTTGAGTTCTGCATTTCAAATTGCCAACAACATTAGCAAGGTCTTTATAGCTAACTACTACCCTGACACGTGTAATGACATCACGAATGTGACTCCGTCAAGTACCGTATAGGTGGCGTGGTCCGGGTCGGTCAACACAGGGGCGTTCGTCGCCCTCCAGGAGGGGGTGTGGTCCGGGTCGGTCAACACGGGGGCGGAAATGAGGGGGAAATGATATGACTGATTTGAACAATACATTGAACGAAGAATTGAAGGTAGTGACTGACTGGTTGAGCATTAATATGCTAAAGCTGAACAATAGTAAGTGTAAGGCAATGATGATTGGTACTGGGAAACTACATTATATGAACACAACTGATAATTGTGAAGTTAATATTGTACTAAATGGTGAGTTAGTGGAATGTGTTAAATCATTCAAATACTTAGGTATGTTGTTGGATGTAAATCTAAGTTTTAAACAACATATACTGTACATAGAGAACAAAATCAGAAAAAAACTTGGCTACCTTAGTAGGATAGGTCAGCACCTGACAGTATCCACAAAACTATGTATATATAACACTATTATTAAACCACACCTTACCTTTTGTATGATTTTATTGTATCAGGCATTTAATACAGATATTGAAAGACTACAGATTCTACAAAATAGAGGCATGAGGATTATTCTGAAATGTAGTAGATATACACCTGTAAATAGTATGTTAAAATCTCTAAATTGGCTAAGAATTAAGGATTATGTGTATTTTCAAGGCATGTGTTTTATTTACAAACTTCAAAATGGTCTTCTACCTGCATATTTTACAAACACTGAAAAAGTTGAAAATGTCCATCAGCATTACACGAGAGCGCATAATAATTTTTTTCTAAACCATGTTCATAAACAATCATCGGCCAAATCTTTATTTTATCTTGGGATTCGTTCTTTTAATGCTCTTCCACTTAATGTTAAAAGTGTGAGGAGTCTTAGCATATTTAAAAGCAAACTTTTAGAAATTATAATGACGGAAACATTTATGTTGACATCCTAATTAGATTATTCTATGTTTTTAGTGTGTTAATTCTTTGGTTTGTGTCTTTATTGTGTATCTTTATGTATCTTTGTATTGTACTGATTTGTGAAAGATAGCGCTTGCGCTAAATAAAGAATTATTATTATTATTATTACATGCATGAAAGTGCCAATAATGGTTAGTTTTAATAAAAGACATAGATATAAATACCTACTCAATATTTTTACTGTCTTTTTAAAGTAATTGAATATCGTAGAATGACTTCCTGTATTCCAAAAGTAATAGAAAATAAGTGCAAAAACACTCAACAGCTCTTGCGTGAGAGATGGGAAAACAGAATAGGTAAACACCATTGCACTGTGTCCAATAATATCATTGATGTCACCCACCATTACGTTATTTGAGGCGACATTAGGGGATCTTTACACTAATCTTTAAGTAATACTTCATAAAGATCTACTTGGCAGCACAATTTAACTTTATTTACATACTTTTAGTTTCCTAAAAGCAATGGTTTTGGTTTTGGCGGCACGGCACTCCAACCTCAAAAGCACACTTGAACTAGACCTATTTACTACTAGGAAAACGCTCAGTGTAACGCGTTGATGAGCGTGCACAGAACATGCAACATCCCCATAGTAACGATGTACGACACGGCACAAGAAGATTTTCTCTGCAATTTTTCAATCTCCATACTCTGGATGAATAACAGATCCATTGTGTCGTGAAGTCTTACCTACATACCTTCTCCAGAAATCTCTTGTGACATCCCAAACTAAACTCGTAAAATTACAATTAAAAAAAAAAAAAAAACCCGTCATAAAATACCACTGTTTGAGAGGTACTCTTTGAGAGGTCACATACATCCTTTTAAGGTTATCCCTATTTATCCCTATATCCCCAGGGAGCTCCTGTGTTTGCTGGGGATACTTATTGGGTCAAAGACAGATTATGCTTGGCATGCTTCAGTGGTCCAGTACAGCTCCATGGTCCAGTGATACTGAAGAGTTGATGTGTGTCAGGGTGTTGGGAGGAATGGACAGGTGGTTGATGTGATTGGAGGTTACCGGAGTGGACCTGGTGGCCATGCATTCATAAGAGAGTTAATTGATAAGGCAAGCCAATACAGGGTTGATGACAATGTACTTATTGTTGGTGATTTTAATTTTCCTAATATGAAATGGGAACAAGGATTAGGTGATGGGCAATCCCAACAGAGCTTGATACACAAGTTTATGAATCAAGGGTTTGAAATGTCTGTTACGAAAGGAACAAGAGTGATTGGAGATGAGAAGTCACATCTTAGATATTATCCTAGTTAAACCCGAAGGAAATTAAGCCAAGTGTGAGGTAAGAGAAGGAATAAGTGATCACAAAGCAGTTCAAAAAGCAGAGCAGACGGCCGCTGACAAAGCAGTCAGCAGTTCAAGACTAGTACAGTAATCTAATGACTTGTAATGACTGCCGCTTGTCTCGCCGCTTGTAGAGCGGCGAAATGCTCTTCTCATCGCTTGTCGTCAGGATTTTCTTGAGGAGGGCGTTGAACTTCTTCAGATTCCCAAAATAGGCGAAGTGTTTGTTCCAACGAGGGCGTTGAACAAGTCAGAAGAGAGAGAGGGGTTGAGGACGAACTTTCAGTAGAAGTAACAGGTCCCAGCACGATCCAGCCGAACATAGTGTTGAGGGCTGACGGATTCCCTCCAACGACCATGTCGCCGGACTTCCGCAAAATGTCCGGGTAGATGTCGGCTCGGCGCCAATAAGAAAGTCGACTTTGTCAGGAAGGTGAAATTGCTCATCAGCAAGCGACAGGCCGCGATAGCGTTCGAACACTCCGCGAGGGACTGATTTAGTCGGAAGTTGGCTCGAGATGGCAGACAAGACCAACGCCTGAACGCCAAGAGGTGCTTCGGGAGAGTGGCGAGAAGCAATGTTACACATAACAGTGCCGAGTACCCGAGCAGAGGAGTTGCCAATTCCTAGTAACTCAGAAACAGAATGGCTTGGCTGCACTTTTAAGCTTAGACGTTGTGTCAATGAATGAGTGACAGCGGAAATTTGCGAGCCGGAATCAACAACAGCGCGAAAGGGTTGATACCGTCCATGTGCGTCACGAATGAGCGCGCGAACCGTGCCTAAGAGCACCGTCTTGAAAGCTAGCTTGCCTGTCTGTTGACAAGTCAGAGAATGAGGTGTGTCGTCATTAACAAGTTCAGGCGAAGCTGGGGGAGGATCGACGTTCTGTTGCGGAGAGAGCGTCGACTGAGGAGAAACTACAGAAGTTGTTGCTTGAGCTGGATGCAATAGCGAATGATGTTGTTTGCTTTGGCAGCTAGTGCAGGTCCTTTTAGACGAGCACTGAGCACGAGTGTGTGCGCCTAAACAATTAAAACATCGCTGGAGGCGTCTCAATGTTTGGTATTTCTCGTCGCGAGTTTGAGCGAGGAACACAGAGCAATTATACAACGTATGATTCTGATTGCAAAGTGAACACGATATTTGTTTACGAGCAGGCGATGAGGTGACCTTGACCTCGAGTTGCTTGGCAACGAGGAGCGAGTTCAATTGCTTCGCGTGAGGTGCAATCTTCTTCAACGTAGTGCTTGTAGATGTAGCGCGCTGATCAAGGCCACATAATTCCAATGTCCGCGAATGTTCTTCTAAGAATTGAATCAAGGTCGCATGCGTTGGTGTAACTTGAGAAGATTGTTTGTTTTCAAATGCCTTCCGCGTTGAAGTGTCAAGATTAGACAAAGTCAATGAAAGCAAAAGAAAGTCAGCCAAGTCAGGCACATTGAGAGCTTTCAAAGCGCTCACAGAGTTCTTATGAACTTGCAAGAAATTTTGCATTGCAGAATAATGTGAGTTAGTCTTGAGTGGAACAAAGTCCAAGATTTGCTTGATGTATAGTTGTTGGCCAATAAACGTTTATTCTGATAACGTTGTACGAGAGCATCATATGCGAGAGTATAGTTTTCAGTGTCGAGTTGAAAACCAGTTATCTATTATCTAGATACATTTTTGGCAGTATATCTTTATCTCTAGATAAAAATAAAATTATCTAATCACAACACAGATCGTGCATAGATAGATTAGAAATATAGGCCAGATGTGAAATATACATCATCTACTATAATGCCTATAATGCCCTAAAGAACGATGCCACAGAAGCTCACTTACCAGATGGCAGCCCTGGTTGATATGGCAGAACTGAACTATATCCCTTGATGAAGGTCCTGGCTGCTGCTGAGAACACACAATTGTAATTTCAATGTATAGATCACGTCATAACTACATGATTGCTATCATCATCCATTACAAAACCTGGCAAGCTAGAAATGGAGGATTAAATCGACACATAAAGTATGAATTTATTGGGATATACTTAGTAACTTTAACTTAGTTAGTCACAAAGTTGAACATATGGATTGAAATGTTACTCATTATATAAAGAGAAGATTTAAAGTACGAAACAATAAACTAGGAAAACGCTCTGTGTAACGCGTTGATGAGCGAGCACGGACACGCGCAACACCTCGAACCGGAATTTTGTCTATCGAAAATATCATTAAACGCCAATAATTCTTGAAATGTGTCTGACTTATAAGTATAAAAATCTCCAAATATTATCCGTAAAGTATTAGTCCCATAATAGCCATGCAAAGTTTTAAGTTGATCGATTGAACCTTTGTGATTAAAATGTTCCTTGTTAATATTTAAAAAATATAGGGTATATTTAAAAAATATAGGGTATATTTAAAAAAAATATACCTGGGACCACTCATATGATAAAAGTGTGTGTACTTACACAATATTAGACGATCTGTTGAACGGTCATATCAGTTTCATACGTTTGAAAGTTTCTGCTCCAACTACCTTGGAACTATAAAGAGTCGAAGTAGCCGTGATCTACATTTTCGAGAATTTTGACAGCCAACACGCAAAATGCCCGTAAAATGTCAATAACTTTTGGATTTAAACACAGATTAGTATGAAAATTCTCAAAAATATAGATAATGTCGGTCCCAATTACCATGAAAAGTTTTAAGTTGATCGGTCATACGGTTCTAGTTTAAGAGGCGTATTTGTTAAACTATTCAATATATTCTATAATTTGACACTTTGGGGTGGTGGAGAGCTCCACCTTGCCCCGCAGGGCTTTTTTTGGTTTTTTGACACTTTGAAATTAACTTTTTCGAGTTTTTTTTTGCTTACGAAATGAAGCAAGACGTAACACCACAAAATTTTTAAGTATTCCTGACATCTACACTCTTCAGCAAAAAACTATTTTTTTTAGGTATACGGCGTATACCCGCGTATACCCCTTCTAAGTTTTTGGGTATGCTTTCCAGTGAAAAAACTTTTTTAGGTATACGGCGTATACCCGCGTATACCCTTGACTACACCACTGCACACAAGAATGCGCTTTGACTCTTGGATTTGGAATCTCCTCACAGTACCTCATCTGGGCGTGGCAAGTCATGTACTGGGTCGACGGAACTGTCGTCGTCGTCGTGTAGGTCTCGTGGCCCCAGTATGGTAATAGATGAGGCTGTAAATCGAAAAAGTATTGTGTCACTCATGACTTATCAAAAACAACGGGAAGGAACAACGGTTTTCTAAAAGGTACTGTGTGTTAAACATGCTGCATGATCGAGCGATTTTGCCGCATTTTGCAGGCACTTGTTTGGTTACGATTGGAGACAAAATAGGTTGACGAAATGATTGAAATTTTAACCATGATTAGATATAAAAGACAAACTTAGGGTTATCCCTTTGGTACATTTTAATGTTTTGCTTCGTTAATTAGTAAAAATTAGTTGATTTTTGGTGAAAAATTGTGTATTTTCATGTCTCATTGGGTGCCGTATGAAATTTAATATTATTATATATAAAGTTGTTGTTTTGTTTTTTTTTGGGGGGGGGCTTAACGTCCCACTGTTCTGCAGCGAGGCTGACTGTTCGCTGCAGAACAGTGCGACGTTAAGCCCCACCTCAAAAAAATATAATAATATTAAATTTCATACGACACCTATTGAGACATGAAAACATTCAATTTTTCAACAAAAATCAACTAATTATTATTTCTAATTAACAAAGCAAATAATTAAAAATTTCTATTATAGTTTTTTACCTGTTTCAACTGGCCTATCCGGTCTTGGAACCCTATAGACGCCGCTCACCAACTGAAACACCGACACATTTTTATAATCTCCATGAACACAATACGTGTTCAAAATTGCGGTTTTCACTTCAGTGGCATATGTTTCCTTCTGTCTGGAATGGAGATGTTAGGATTCAGCTAGGTCTGAGGGGGCGTGCTTCTAAAGACAATTCTTTGGGAAAAAATCATATGGGTGCATTAACTTAGCCCAGCCACAAAATGATATCAAAAAACGAAAAAGATAGTCGTTTGGTGCTCGTTTTGTGCTGAAATGTGCCGTAAAAAAATCGTTTTGAGCTGTCGCCATTTTGAGTGAATGTTAATTTTTAAGTGGCTGGGCCATAGAGGCTGGGCTAAGTTAATGCAAAACAAGCAAAAAAATAAAAACTTCGTATTAGTTAATTTTCTTGCACTGTCCGAATTGTGCTCGTTTTGTGCTGATTTGTGCCGTTGAGAAATCGTTTTGAGCTCATACCGTTTCAAAGTTATCGCCCGTTTTAAATGGCTGGGCTAAGTTAATGCTAGCCCAGCCACATTCAAATAATCAAACCAAAATAGGCATGCGTTTTGTGCTCGTTTTGATCTGATTTGTGCCGTTGAGAAATCGTTTTGAGCTCATCCCGTTCCAAAGTTATCGCCCGTTTTAATTGGCTGGGCTAAGTTAATGCTAGCCCAGCCACATTCAAAAAATCAAACCAAAATAGGCATGCGTTTTGTGCTCGTTTTGTGCTGATTTGTGTAGTTGAGTAATCGTTTTGAGCTCATCCCGTTCCAAAGTTATCGCCCGTTTTAAATGGCTGGGCTAAGTTAATGCTAGTTCAGCCACATTCAAATAATCAAACCAAAATAGGCATGCGTTTTGTGCTCGTTTTGTGCTGATTTGTGCCGTTGAGTAATCGTTTTGAGCTCATCCCGTTCCAAAGTTATCGCCCGTTTTAAATGGCTGGGCTAAGTTAATGCTAGCCCAGCCACATTCAAATAATCAAACCAAAATAGGCATGCGTTTTGTGCTCGTTTTGTGCTGATTTGTGCCGTTGAGTAATCGTTTTGAGCTCATCCCGTTCCAAAGTTATCGCCCGTTTTAAATGGCTGGGCTAAGTTAATACTAGCCCAGCCACATTCAAATAATCAAACCAAAATAGGCATGCGTTTTGTGCTCGTTTTGTGCTGATTTGTGCCGTTGAGTAATCGTTTTGAGCTCATCCCGTTCCAAAGTTATCGCCCGTTTTAAATGGCTGGGCTAAGTTAATGCTAGCCCAGCCACATTCAAATAATCAAACCAAAATAGGCATGCGTTTTGTGCTCGTTTTGTGCTGATTTGTGCCGTTGAGTAATCGTTTTGAGCTCATCCCGTTCCAAAGTTATCGCCCGTTTTATATGGCTGGGCTAAGTTAATGCTAGCCCAGCCACATTCAAATAATCAAACCAAAATAGGCATGCGTTTTGTGCTCGTTTTGTGCTGATTTGTGCCGTTGAGTAATCGTTTTGAGCTCATCCCGTTCCAAAGTTATCGCCCGTTTAAAATGGCTGGCCTAAGTTAATGCTATAGCCCAGTCACTTTCAAATAATCAAACCAAAATAGGCATGCGTTTTGTGCTCGTTTAGTGCTGATTTGTGCCGTTGAGTAATCGTTTTGAGCTCATCCCGTTCCAAAGTTATCGCCCGTTTTTAAGGGCTGGTCTAGGTTTACAGTTCGAAAACGTCCATAGCTTATTATTTTCGAAAGATATCGCACGTTTTGAGTGGCTGGGGCCTGTTTACACTTTGCAGTAGTAAATCGTTTTTAGCATCAAGTTCAAAATAGGTATGTCACCCGTTTTAGAATATAGTCCCGCAGATTGGACTAACATTTCGGCGTTTGGTGATAGAAGCATGGATTTTGGACTATTTGTTCAGAAAAATTTACAGACGCCCTATCGAAATATTGACTCATTTGGGGGTGGCAGGAGTGCAAACTTTAGAGGCTGAAAATGGCTAAAACATATGATTACTTTTAAACGTAACATTTAATGTAATATTGGATTTGGAAATTTTTATTCAGAGCTGCTAACATGTCTGACTTTTATCAAATCAAATCAAATGTACCATATCTTGGAAAGGCAGGGTCCATAGACGATATCACAGTAATTCAACTTGGATATTATTAGTGCCTCAACGATTTTAGTTTTAGATGATCTTGTAAGGATTTGTTTGTATCTTTGCATTGTCGTAATTTGAAGTAATTGCCTTGCTTTTTGCGCTCTGAATATGATCTGAGTAAGTCATATAGGCATCCTGCGTGAGAAAAGGTTGCCATAGTAACCTATACAAAAGTATAGGGAAAAACAAATCTGACAGCGGCAATCCAAATCTCATATTTTGAGTGATTACTTGTGAAAGAAAGATATTTAAGTAAGTACAAGCTAATAATAATACGCAATATTTATCTTTACACATGTTCAAGTTAAATATTCATCTGATAAATATGATTTATTGCTATTATTTAGAGCTTTGACACATATCCCCTACCATAGCAGCCTCCATTTTTCTACCACTGTGACGTCACGAGCAGGATTCCTATTGCTATCCATGATCAATCCTAAATTCCTGGAATTTTCTGAAATGGGAATTGTGCAACCATTTATATGAACATTAGGAAAACGCTCAGTGAAATGCGTTGATAAGCGAGCACGGGAACGTGCAAATTCTTGAACCGGAAATGCGTTCACAACGCACAGAAAACATATACATCCATATTGAATTGAAATATATGCCACTCAATCAACATAAAAGTATATGCTTTTCATCGAAACATGAAAATAGCATCTAATCACCTTGGTACATAATGGCAAATCAGATCCATGTGGCACTGGAAAACATTCATTTCGATACTTCATATCTGACAGCTATTATAAATGTCAATAAGTTCATACGCTCTTAAGGGGGTTCCAGGGTTACGGCATAGGAATGAGAATTTGCTGTAATTCACACCAAATATTAGTGAAACCGTATTACATACAACTAGCAAAAAATATTTGCCCCTTACGGTATCATATAATCTAGTGGAGCGGTCGCTCCACCCAGCCAAGTCGTACTGTACACTCACACTCACTCAACATACCATAAATGCCTAATAAGCTGAGGAGCAGACCAAACACTTTTACTGTAAGCAACAACATGGCATTTTCGGCCTACTGGATCTTAAAATTGGAAAATCTCACATTGTTGCGAAATATCTTAATTTCGAGCTATGGCCCACCTGACAACATATAACAAATGTGGGAACAGTAGGTTATTTTATTTGCGAGCTAGAGGGCCGTGAAAACAGTGAAATTACACCCTTTTTAAATGGTATCTTCTTCTTCTTCAGATGTCAGAAAACACCGCTGTCACCGCCACAGCCTATACGGCTAAACCGATCGATCTGAAATTTTTACCACATGTGCACTTTTGGCGTCTGAGGTGCCTTTTTATAAAACCAACCGGAAGCCGCTATTTTGAAACCGGAAGTGACGTCATATCTCGAAAACGGCTAGACCAATCGGAATGAAACTAGCGCCAAATGATTCAGACGGTCATCTATATGGAATATCAATAGTTGAAGTAGAAATGTTCTTTTACCGAAACCGGAAATGACGTCATAAATATAAATAATCATACTTTTATAACCTCTTACTACAATAACTACATAAACAGAAGGCTTATAATGATACAAAACATTTGTTGAAATAACTTCTAGGTGGCAGTAATTTCAGCGGCCATTTTGAAATCCAGAAGTGATGCCACATCTCGAAAACGGCTGGACCGATTGGAACAATGCTTTCGAAATTCTCATGGAATATCTCTTCAGCGTATATTTAGAACCAAACACAATTTTTCTTACTAACCAATTCGGAAATGGCGTATTTTTTTTAAAGGAATTAGTCATTGTTGCTCTGATATGTGTTACTAGTTGTGTAAATAAACTAAAAAAATTAGTGATATCCCCATAAAAAACACTCCGTGTAAAAATGCCAGCCAAGTCTCTTCAACTATAAAAAAATAGAAGAAATCAAAAAATTCAGCACTGAAAAGGAGTGATATCAAAAAAGGAGCCAAGTCAACGAATTTTCAAAAATTTTATCGTACCATTGAAATAAAAATATAACCCACCGAGAAATACTTAAAAAAAAGGACTTGGCGCATCGTTTTTTTAAAGACACTTCCTAAAATTAGGAAGAATTCTTTTCCTGGGTCAATCACATTCATTATCGATTAATCAAACTACCTTTCACAATACCTATAACACTTATCTACACTCTTACACTATTACTATTACACTTATTGTCAATATATAGAAGACAGATTTATTGGTGATGTTGAAGAAATATAATTGCAGATGGTTTGTTTGACACGGAAGTGGCCTATTATATTCGTATGCCACTATTTCTAGGGTCATATTAGGAAGACCTCAACATTCCATCTTGACTGAGGGAAGCCACGAAAGTGCTCATTACAAGAAGGCCGTCAATGGGATATGTAGCTCGGGCCTCTGGAGTGCAAATTAAGAGACTAGTGCACTGAGCTCAAATAATTAACTAACAATCTAAAGTAACACGTTGCGTAATTTATGACATTTAGGACCAGTCTTTCAATACTCTGCTAACTTTTAAACGGTTTATTAGGACTGGATTGTCATGGCAACAACCAATGACATTCCTAGAATGCCTCTGTTAAGTAAATAACTTGTTTAAATGCACAGGATTGAAAAATTGGACTTTATTGGTATAAAATGTTAATTAATAACAACTATAATTACACGACGAGAAGGTTCTGAGTATGATAGTTCATTAGGAATGATAATTTACCTACCACGAAACTACCTACCAATCACAAACATATTTGTTCTGTATTTATTGATTGTAAGACAAATGCAAAATATTTCTTTGCGTACTTATATTAAAATTGAAAATATTTTACGGAATGTTTAATATTTAATTTGACAGTTTTGTCCCAATTTTTCTAGAAATTTCTAAACGACGTAGTATGTGAGTGTCTTAAGCTTATGAATTGAAAAGTGTCTTTAAAAAGCGATGCGCCAAGTCCTTTTTTTTAAGTATTTCTCGGTGGGTTATATTTTTATTTCAATGGTACGATAAAATTTTTGAAAATTCGTTGACTTGGCTCCTTTTTTAATATCACTCCTTTTCAGTGCTGAATTTTTTGATGTCTTCTATTTTTTTATAGTTGAAGAGACTTGGCTGGCATTTTTACACGGAGTGTTTTTTATGGGGATTAGATATGCTTGATTAAAGATCACTTTTTCCCCCATAAGATAACACAGGGAGACATGAAATCGTCCCGGAAAATTGGCCTTAAATTGCTCCTAAAACCGCAAGAGGAATGACAAATTATTGAAAATAGCCTCAAATTAAAGATAATAATTTTTAGAATTAGACTGCCGTTTGAAAATATGGGGTCACGGGCCAAATAAGAAAGAAAATGTGTACAATGTGTGAAATTTACCATAAATCTGGCAACATTGCACTACAAATATGAATTATTATATAATTGGAGCGTACGGTAAGATATAATTGTTTTATGCTGTTGTTTGAGGTATTATTTCATCAGAGATTTGTATGAATTACGGCGAATTCTAAGCACCTTGGCTGGAGCAGTGGGACCACTTTAACTGATTGGGATGGAAATTTGTAAAATAAGAGACAATGTTGGTCTTAATGACCATGCAAAATATGAGTTTGATCACATTTATCGAAGACCATTTTAATTTTTCAGCCTAACAGGAGATAATTATTTAAATTTTGACCAATGAATGGATTTCAAAAAATAGGGTCTGCAAACAGAGAATGTTGATTTACATGTGTGCAATATTTCAGATCGATCGGTGAAACGGTGCGACCTGTGCATCGGTTAATAGCAGAAAAGAAGATGTCCGTGCCAAAAGAGCCAAAAGGAAGCATTTCTTTAACAACTCGAACCAAACAAGACAATTGTCTCAAAACTTAATTCATTATTGGTCTCTAAATGAGATTTTCAGCTGTTTTTGCTTGAATCAGAAATACAGTTTGGCAAGCTAAACAATACTATTTTACAATTACAACAATTTTAAATACAATTTTTTTAATTAATAGGTATTCACTAAGAATTGTAGAAAGTAGAAGCAAAATAGTGTATTCTATTTCTGGGAGAAAATTGTTCGGTCAAATTTTCAAAATTGTGGAAACGATATCTTCCAGGCAGCTTCCTCTTAAATAAAAATAAATTAAGTTATACATGGCGGATTACTTTAAAGCAGTTTGGCGCCCTGTGCCAAAACAATAAATGGCGACCCCCCACCCCCCACCCCCTTCATTTCAGAAATACAATGAGGCAAATTGAAGTTTGCAAACGCAAACAATAGGGGGTCTGGTGGGAGGCCCCCCCTCCCCCCCAGTACAATGCGTAAATGTGGCGTATAGCCCCGGAAAATTTTGGATTTCTAGATCACATTTGGTCTCTTTTTGAGTACCAAAATGTACCTATAGTTTGGATACAATATTGAACACATATTTTTAAATTTAGGACTGTAATACTGTACAGAAAAAAACACTCCGTGTAAAAAAGGCAGCCAAGTCTATTTACTTTAAAAAAATTCAACACCGAAAAGGAGTGATATCAAAAAAGGAGCCAAGTCAATGACATTTCCAAATATTTAATCGTATTTTTGAAATAAAAGAATAAACACCGAGAAATACTTAACAAAAGGACTTACCGCATCGTTTTTTTAAAGACATCATTCTATCCTAAAAGGGGGAAAGAAATTTACAAGTAGGAACATTTTCCTCTTTCTAAAAGAGCCAGAATCTATAATTCAAGCTACTTTTAGTAATAGCTATTTTATAGTTTTGTCAATGGCGATAGAAGAAAGATTTCATGCTGTAATAGCTAAATAATATAAGGATGGAAGAATTAAATAACAATTGGAAGTGGGCTCATACATATTCTTGCAGTACTGTAAATATGGTGATATTAGAAGGGTCTTTTCATAATTTGATCTTGACTGAAGAAAATCATGAAACGTTGTCAAATAATGACTAACTATCTATGGAACACTATTATATATTGTTACATAGCTAACTTCACACTGTCACTTTCAAATATATGATAACCTGAGGTTGGTACTACTGACGACCTTGCTAGGATTCCACTTGCCAGATCTCAATCAGTCACTCTGCCTCATTTCTGTTCTACCTCTCTTCAGGGATTGACCTACCATTAACCTTGCTATTATTACTAATAAACATCACTTCTTGTATTCATCATCATCTTTTATTTAACATTGTAATCCGACATCATCTGGCCTTACCACGGACACAACAACTGGCGACGAGGATATTTCAAGAGTTTAATTATGTGTGCATTATATTTTGTTAATATTGAGTCATAATTTCGTCACACAATGCCGAAAGAGGAAAATGAAGAAAAAGGGAATCTGCACATGGCCGGCAACACATACGGTAAGCTGCAAGAATTCAATAAATCTTCTTCTTGGCCAATATACAAGGAAACGATGGAATATTATTTCCTAGCAAATAAAATCATCGAAGTGAAACTCAAGAAAGCTATTTTTCTTACCTCGATGGGAGAATGGGCCTACACTACACTCAGGAATATTTGCAGTCCATCTGAGACCACAGAGTTAGGATTTGATGAAATAATCAAGAAGATGACTAATCACTTCAGTCCGCCACCTAATGAAATTCTGCAGAGGTATCTATTTAACCAATGTGTACAGGAACAGGGCGAATCCCTGGCTCAATTCACAGCTAGGTTAAGGGCGGCCTCAGAACATTGTAAATTTCTTGATCTTGATAACATGCTCCGGGACCGATTGGTTTTTGGGGTTAAAGATGAAGCACTAAGGATAAGATTCTTACGAGAGATCAATTTAACTTTTCATCAAGCCCATACAATGGCAATAGCGGCGGAAACAGCTGGGCACAGCGCCTCAGCCATGAAAGAAGTGAAGAATAGTACACCTGAAGGCAATCTGCACAAGATGCAGACTACCTACAAACCTGTGGAAACAACATGTTACAGGTGTGGTGGTGAGCATACATCAAAGGCATGCAAGTATGCTTTATCAAAATGTACTTTCTGTCAAAAGGTAGGCCATCTACAACGCGTCTGTTTCGCGAAGAAGAGGAGAGAGAAGCCTCAGCAGCAGAACAAGATAAAACCGACGACTTTCCAAGCGAGGTATGTCAATCTGTATTCTGCTAACATGGTGCTCGCAGTCGACAAGAAACCCAGCGTAAACAACGCGCCTTTCAACGTCGATTTGGAACTTGATGGGCATCCCATCAAGATGGAAGTGGATTCCGGGGCCACACGCTCCATTATCAGTGAATCTACTTACAAGAAGGTCTGGCCGAAACACCATCGACTAGTCCAAGAAGCCATTCTTCTGCAGACATGGTCCAAGCAGAGACTCCGAATTCTGGGGTCAACAGAAGTAACGGTTGAGCACAAAGGCAAATTACACACCCTGTCACTGCTAGTAGCAGAGGGGGAGGGGCCGAGTTTGCTGGGCCGCAACTGGTTCGAGCCACTCGGAATCCACATAGAGGGGGTTCATCACCAGGAGATACCAAACCTGGGTGAGTACGAGACAATTTTTGATGCACCTGGGACCTATAACGGACCACTAGCTACCATTGAAATAGAACCCAACTCAAGACCTGTCTATTTAAAAAGTAGACCGGTACCATTTGCCATTCGAGAGAAGGTTGATGCTGAGCTGACGAAGCTGATCGAGCAGGGGGTTCTGGAACCTGTTCCTCATTCAACCTGGGCAACACCGATAGTTCCAATCGTCAAGCCCGATGGATCTATTCGCCTTTGTGGCGACTACAAAGGTACAGTAAATTTATCAATTAAGACTGATACCTATCCTCTACCCACTGCTAGTGAATCATTTGCATCACTAGCTGGAGGCCGATTCTTTAGCAAGTTAGATCTGGAGAACGCATACACCCAGGTTAAGGTGGATGACGCGTCTGCCAGCCTTCTGACACTCAACACGCCGAAGGGACTGCTAAAGTGTCATCGTCTGGCTTTTGGAGTAGCCTCAGCGCCTGGTCTATTCCAACGACTGATGGAATCTCTCCTGGCAGGAATTCCGGGAGTGGCAGTTCTGTTGGACGACATCCTCATCACGGGGAAGGACCTGGACGAACATTGGATTCGGGTACGTCAGGTGTTGAAGCAACTTTCAGATGCAGGACTACGGCTGAAACGCAGCAAATGTTCATTTGCGGCGAAGTCTGTCCATTTCTTGGGGTACCGAGTAGATGCATCAGGCATACATCCCACCACCGAGAAGTTTGACGCCATACAAAACGCGCCAGCACCGGCAGACAAGAAATCTCTACAAGCATTCCTAGGACTGCTGAATTTCTACGAGCGGTTCCTGTCAAACAAAGCTACCGTGTTAGAACCATTACACCGGCTTCTGCACTCGACCAATAAGGTATGGACATGGTCAGCTATTCACCAAAACGCTTTCAATAAAGCTAAAGACTTGTTGAAATCAGATCAAGTATTGTCACACTATGACACGACAAGACCACTGACACTTGTCTGTGATGCCTCGCCGTATGGCGTGGGGGCCGTTATTTCGCATGTAATGGACGACGGATCTGAAAGACCTGTAGCTTTTGGATCGCGCACACTTCACAAACATGAACGCAACTATGCGCAGATAGACCGTGAAGCTCTAGCAATAATTTTTGGCTTGACCAAGTTCAGAAATTATTTGTATGGTCGTCATTTTGTGATCTACACGGATCACAAGCCATTACTGGGCTTGTTCAACCCTCATAAGCAGACACCAGAGGTCATGTCACCACGAATGTTGCGATGGGGAACAACATTGAATTCTTTTAACTTAGATCTTGAGTACAGACCTGGAACTTCCATGGGGAACGCCGATGGACTCAGCCGGTTGCCATTACCTGACACCACGTCGACTGTGATCACACCAGCTGATGTTTTCCTGCTCGAGGTTCCGGACAACTCGGAATCGCCCATCACAGCTACCGAGATCGCGACAGCTACTCAACAGGACAGCCTACTCACTCGCGTATACAGATACGTATTGCAAGGTTGGCCTGAGGACAAACTGCCTACAGAATTTGCTCCATATGCTGCTCGCAAAGAATCGCTCTCTACCCACAAGAACTGTCTCATCTGGGGAAGCAGAGTTGTAATTCCACCTGTTTTTCGCCAACAAATACTTGACATGTTACATTTCACTCACCAGGGAATCGTCCACACAAAGGCGATTGCTCGCAGTTACTTTTGGTGGCCTCATCTCGACGACGACATCGAGAAGGAGATACGAAGTTGTGAGATCTGTCAATCGCTACGTAACAACCCACCGAAAGCACCAGCACATCCGTGGACAACGCCAGTGAATCCATGGTCGCGCCTACACATCGATTTTGCAGGACCGTTCAACGGGAAACTGTTTCTCATTGTTGTGGATGCTTACTCAGGATGGCCTGAAATTGTCATTACTCCAAACATGACCACATCTACAGTAATCAAACATTTGCGCAGGATTTTCACCACCCACGGATTACCTGACGTTATCGTTTCAGATAATGGTACACCGTTCGTGTCAGAGGAATTCATTTCTTTTCTTTCTGCTAGTGGAATTCGAAGGAGAAATTCTGCACCTTTCCACGCTGCAACGAACGGAAAAGCTGAACGAATGGTGCAAACTCTCAAGCAGATGTTGAGGAAAATCGACATAGTCAACTGGGAATCGAAGCTGAACACCACACTCTTCGCGATCCGTACTACGCCTCGAGCTTCCACTGGAAAGAGCCCAGCCGAGATGCTCATGAATCGCCGACCGAGAACCTTGTGGAGCAGACTTCATCCAGAGACACTACCAGTTCAAGAGAGCATGCCACTAAAACCCCGTAGTTTTATGTTGCAGCAACCTGTTTCAGTGAGGAACTACGTAACGGGAGCACCGAAGTGGTTACCGGCCATCGTTACACAGGTGACCGGTCCACTCTCATACCAAGTCACTACGACCGATGGACGGTTGATGTCACGACACGTCGACCAGATACTCGCCCGACTGGAGAAGCAACCAGCAGAGCCAGTACCAAAGCCGATTTCTCGACTGCCGAAGCAGCCAGCCGAACAAATCCCAGACCGGACCGCTCAAGACTTCCTCGGGGCCAGACCTCGCAGAATCAAGAAGCGTCCAAGAAGATTGGAAGACTGATTTATTTTCTTGCATTTCAATTTCCACTGTTTTCAATATTGTACTAAATGTATAATTTTCAATTTCAACTAGGGGGAGGACTGTTACATAGCTAACTTCACACTGTCACTTTCAAATATATGATAACCTGAGGTTGGTACTACTGACGACCTTGCTAGGATTCCACTTGCCAGATCTCAATCAGTCACTCTGCCTCATTTCTGTTCTACCTCTCTTCAGGGATTGACCTACCATTAACCTTGCTATTATTACTAATAAACATCACTTCTTGTATTCATCATCATCTTTTATTTAACATTGTAATCCGACATCATCTGGCCTTACCACGGACACAACATATATTTTGAAGTGTCAAGTGTATAAAGTTAAATTTTTTAATAGAAATTTAAATTTAGGACTGTAATACTGTATATTCATTGCTAAAACAACCTATGACATTAAAATATCAACATGACATGATAATGAATACAATAATATTTTTACTTTAGGTCTACACTATCAATATTACACATTTTGACACCCCTCCAGGTGCCCTTTAGGCACTCCCTCGAGCTTGGCGACCTGTGCGGGGACACTGGTCGCACACCCCTAAAACCGGTCCTAAATGTTTTCCTAAACTAATTTACAATTTTTTACCTGCTGTAGAAAGGAAAAAAAACCAACACCTTTTTTTCACTAAATAAAGATTATTATTATTTTAAATAATTGTTAGAATCACGTCAGTTAGCTCTCCTGATAGGTAGCGACAATGTGTATTTAAAGTTGCTATATTATCCTGAAATGTTCCAACTCCCAAACAATTCCAATTCCATTAATTACCGTTAAGTTCCATTAATTATTATCTTAATATACCTATGGGCAGTCGATTATGGCTAGTCGGTTGCGGGAAAGAAGGCCCATGATATAGATTATTGATGTTTTGTTCATCTCCTGACACAATATATTGTAAACAGGAACTGATCAAATTAAAATAATATACCTACCATTGATCATCGTTAGTAATTATTATATTTATTGAAATTACGAAATTAGATTTGAGTATAACCTCGCTTGATTCAAAACTATATGTAGTTTTGGTTTGATTAAATTTTAATGTGGCCCGTTTTTAATAGCTGAGTTAAGATAATAGTTACTATCCCAGCCGTTTAAAACGGCGATAACTTTGGAACGGGATGAGCTCAAAACGATTACTCAACGGCACAAATCAGCACAAAACGAGCACAAAACGCATGCCTATTTTGGTTTGATTATTTGAATGTGGCTGGGCTAGCATTAACTTAGGCCAGCCATTTTAAACGGGCGATAACTTTGGAACGGGATGAGCTCAAAACGATTACTCAACGGCACAAAACGAGCACAAAACGCATGCCTATTTTGGTTTGATTATTTGAATGTGGCTGGGCTAGCATTAACTTAGCCCAGCCATTTAAAAGGGGCGATAATTTTGGAACGGGATGAGCTCAAAACGATTACTCAACGGCACAAATCAGCACAAAACGAGCACAAAACGCATGCCTATTTTGGTTTGGTTATTTGAATGTGGCTGGGCTAGCATTAACTTAGCCCAGCCATTTAAAACGGGCGATAACTTTGGAACGGGATGAGCTCAAAACGATTACTCAACGGCACAAATCAGCACAAAACGAGCACAAAACGCATGCCTATTTTGGTTTGATTATTTGAATGTGGCTGGGCTAGCATTAACTTAGCCCAGCCATTTAAAACGGGCGATAACTTTGGAACGGGATGAGCTCAAAACGATTACTCAACGGCACAAATCAGCACAAAACGAGCACAAAACGCATGCCTATTTTGGTTTGATTATTTGAATGTGGCTGGGCTAGCATTAACTTAGCCCAGCCATTTAAAACGGGCGATAACTTTGGAACGGGATGAGCTCAAAACGATTACTCAACGGCACAAATCAGCACAAAACGAGCACAAAACGCATGCCTATTTTGGTTTGATTATTTGAATGTGGCT
Organism: Leuctra nigra; assembly: GCA_934045905.1. Classification (NCBI taxonomy): domain Eukaryota; kingdom Metazoa; phylum Arthropoda; class Insecta; order Plecoptera; family Leuctridae; genus Leuctra; species Leuctra nigra. The sequence continues at coordinate 5,811,498 of OW203770.1, forward strand.
GGGCTAGCATTAACTTAGCCCAGCCATTTAAAACGGGCGATAACTTTGGAACGGGATGAGCTCAAAACGATTTCTCAACGGCACAAATCAGCACAAAGCGAGCACAATTCGGACAGAGCAAGAAAATTAACAAATACGAAGTTTTTATTTTTTTGCTTGATTTTGCATTAACTTAGCTCAGCCACTTAAGACGGCTGGGTAGTGAGTTTGACCTTGAAGAGTTTTTTAATCGATTTTTATCAATATCTTTTTTCCAGTGTAATTGTTAACAAAATAGGCTATGGACGTGAATTCAGAACAGTTCACTGAAAATTATTGCATAGTTTGGAATAAGTTATTAGTTTTATTTTGTCCGACAGGTGTTTAGAACCCGAAAATTTAGTAATTTTCGGGTTCTAAACACCTGTTGGACACAATAAAACTAATAGCTTATTCCAAACCATGAAATTATTTTCATTGAACTGTTCTGAATTCACGTCCATAGCCCTATTTTGATAACAATTACACTGGAAAAAGATATTGATAAAAATCGATTAAAAAACTCGTCAAGGCCACGCTCACTACCAAGCCCTCTTAAAAATTAACATTCACTCAAAACGGTGACAGCTCAAAACGATTTTTTTACGGCACATTTCAGCACAAAACGAGCACAAAACGACTATCTATTTCGTTTTTTGATATCATTTTGTGGCTGGGCTAAGTTAATGCACCCTATACCCGCGTATACCCTTGACTACACCACTGCACACAAGAATACTCGCGAGTGTGTGTTTACCCTTGCGCTTTGACTCTTGGATTTGGAATCTCCTCACAGTACCTCATCTGGGCGTGGCAAGTCATGTACTGGGTCGACGGAACTGTCGTCGTCGTCGTGTAGGTCTCGTGGCCCCAGTATGGGAATAGATGAGGCTGTAAATCGAAAAAGTATTGTGTCACTCATGACTTATCAAAAACAACGGGAAGGAACAACGGTTTTCTAAAAGGTACTGTGTGTTAAACATGCTGCATGATCGAGCGATTTTGCCGCATTTTGCAGGCACTTGTTTGGTTACGATTGGAGACAAAATAGGTTGACGAAATGATTGAAATTTTAACCATGATTAGATATAAAAGACAAACTTAGGGTTATCCCTTTGGTACATTTTAATGTTTTGCTTCGTTAATTAGTAAAAATTAGTTGATTTTTGGTGAAAAATTGTGTATTTTCATGTCTCATTGGGTGCCGTATGAAATTTAATATTATTATATATATAGTTGTTGTTTGTTTTTTTTTGGGGGGGGGCTTAACGTCCCACTGTTCTGCAGCGAGGCTGACTGTTCGCTGCAGAACAGTGCGACGTTAAGCCCCACCTCAAAAAAAATATAATAATATTAAATTTCATACGACACCTATTGAGACATGAAAACATTCAATTTTTCACCAAAAATCAACTAATTATTATTTCTAATTAACGAAGCAAATAATTAAAAATTTCTATTATAGTTTTTTACCTGTTTCAACTGGCCTATCCGGTCTTGGAACCCTAAAGACGCCGCTCACCAACTGAAACACCGACACATTTTTATAATCTCCATGAACACAATACGTGTTCAAAATTGCGGTTTTCACTTCAGTGGCATATGTTTCCTTCTGTCTGGAATGGAGATGTTAGGATTCAGCTAGGTCTGAGGGGGCGTGCTTCTAAAGACAATTCTTTGGGAAAAAATTATTTTTAATGTAAAAAAATCCACGCTTTGCGAATAAAATATAATATTGATACCTATAACCATATTTAATTTGGAGAAATGTTTGATTTCCGTATTTTTTTCTCCTCTAAGCCAATGAGCGTGGAGATCTTCAATAGGCGAGAAAATCGGATTGCAATTGGGCGTCGCTTAGCTGTTGGTCACGTGTCCATTTGTTAGAGAGGCTGCGAACACACGGGGCGACTTTTAGAAGCGGCGATTTTCTCAAGTTGTATGCAAACCCTTATTGAATGACGTCACTGATATTACCTTGCCAACTACTAAAAAGCGTCGAGCTTCTAAAAGTCGCCCCGTGTGTTCGCAGCCTAACAATCTCACAAAGTGCTGAACGTAGCAAACAATACAGACATGCCACACGATCGCGCCAAACGGAGGTCGCTGCAAGTACTCGCTGTTGAGCCAAAACTCTTTACGAATGGAATCTACACGAGTGAAACGGCCCTTATGCCCATTGCTGAACGTAGCAAAGGGTACAGACGCGCCAATACCCTATACGTCTATAAAATATTCCCTTTATTGTATAGACTTTGGCCATTATAGTCAGGGAACAGAATCTGAAAAGACGTCTCCTTCTCATGAGTACAAGTAAATCGTGTTAAAAGCAAACTGAATAGTGATTCCCACTAACTCAACCCCGCTGAATCCAAAAAGTGACGTTGGCAATTCGAAATCCGACTCCTTCTACCCTTAAACTTAAAAAACCCTGTTCTAGGGGTTTAAAGCTAAAAACCGTACCAAATTTGTCAAAACTTACGATAAAATTACGAAAAAAAACTCATGTCAAGTTTAAATACTGATTAATAAAATGGCATCTTCAAAATTTTGATAATGACCCTTCAAACTTGCTGATTGGGCCCATTATCTCAAAAAACGCACTTGCTAATTTTTCACAAAAAAATATAACTTGTCGGTGCTGCTTAACTAAGAAAGTCATAAAGCTCATACTTTACAAAAAACTGCCCAATACAATAAGGAAGATAATGCAGTTTACCGCATTTCGGTAGATTGCCGGGTTACTTAAATATAGTCATTTGAATAAAGCAACTCCACGGGCCCGCTGCATCGCCCTAGCGTCCCACAGCTTGGCCCAACGGTATTGCGGTGGAGGGGGGATGATGTGACGGGGAACAGTCAATGCGAGCTAGGCATTTATAGCGCGAAACTGTGTGTTCACCATGCAGCTATTCAAAACTAATTATTCACTGTGAAATTGTCAATTTTAATGTACACTATGTCAGTTAGCAGAGGTTTGTTGTCATTCTGTATGTGTGGGAGATTTAATCCTTCCTTTTGGCAAGTTATCAATCAATTGATCACATATAGATTAATCAATATACCAAGATAAAGTAATAAAACGAAGAAGTTAATGTACCGGGAATGTATATGATAAAAAGTAAAAACCCTACTCTGGACGACGCATCACTATGTAGAAACACAAATTAAAATAATGCCTCCGCACTTTTCACTATAATGTAGAAGTGGCCACGGCTCAAGGTTTGTCGTGTTTTGCCCCAATTAATTCATTGAATAGATAGACCACATTATAGTCCAGAGTCTAAAGGGTTTGACTCCCCACTAATTGCAACATCAGAGTATTTTGATATCGTTGGATTCAGAAAAAATTACTTTATAACATACCATAAGTCTACCAAAATTAAAATAAGGTATTATTAATTTACTCGAATATGGTATCGAACGAAAATTCTTTTCAAGTAGAGTTCAGAAAAAAATATTACAAAATTCAAAATTTTTACCAAGGTCAAATATGCTCTAAAGTACCCAGAATGGCCTCTAAGAGGCACGCGACTTAAAATGGCTGCCGTAGTCGCATCCGAAGAGCTACAGACTTGCTTTTTGTGTCATTTTAGCAATCAACAATCATACAATCTTCTGTAACATGTCAAAAGTCTACAAAATTCCAAATAGTGCTAATGATAATAATTTGTGAATTAGTGAATAAGAAAATTAAACAAAATTATATAGTGCAGTTGCAAAGCAATTGAACTGTGGATTTTTAGATTAAATGTTCAGTACTTGCAAATATCTCAATTGTTATCTTCTGAACATTTTTGGAAGAGGAGACATTTGATTCGAACTTGCATTTTCAAGATGGCGGCCAAAGATCAATGCGGCCACTGCAATTACAATATATCAGCTCCCGTTGATACGATTTTAATTATATTTCTTTTATAATGAAGCTGAATAATGTCTTCATCTTTTTTGTAATAAGTAATATTATTATATCTCGAACAGTTAAAAAGTTTTATTTAAAATTACTGATAATTTGACTTTTGGATTTTCGTTTTAAACTGTTTAAGCCTATGTATATTGTTGTGTGTATGTCCACGGAAAACATTTTTCAAATAAAATAATCTGAAAATGTCATTAGCTGTCCTGTGATATATAAATGATGGGTTTTAAAGTCAACAGGAGATGAGAAAATAGGTTTTTAATATTCAGAAATCTGAATACTGGAATTTTGCTATCTCAATGATTAAGGTTTATGTTCTAAACCCATTTTCTCAGCTCCTATTGACTTTATACCCCACAAATTATACATCATATGAAAGCTAATAATATGTCCAGAGTATAATAATTAAAAATGTTTCGCGTGGACATACACACAACAATGTAAATAGGCTTATAACCATATTGAACGAAAACCCAAAAGTCAAATTAGGTATCAGTAATTTTTAATGTTACTTTTAAACTGTTCGAGATATGATAATAATACTTATTACAAAAAAGATGAAGACATTATTCAGCTTCAATTTCAAAGAAAATAAATTAAAATCGGATCAACGGGAGCTGAGATATTGAAACTGCAGTGCCGCATTGATCATTGGCCGCCATCTTGAAAATGCAGGATCGAATCAAATGTCTCCTTATCCAAAAATGTTCAGGAGGGTACAATTGAGATATTTGAAAGAACTAAACATTTAATCTTAAAATCCATAGTTTAATTGCTTTGCTACTGCACTATATAATTTTGTTTAATTTTCTAATTTACTAATTAACAAATGATCATCATTAGCACTATTTTGATTTTAGTATACTTTTGATATGTTACAGAAAATTGTATTCTTAATCGAATGACACCAAAAGCATGTCTGTAGCTCTTCGGATGCGACTACGGCAGCCATTTTAAGTCGCGTGCCTCTATAGAGGCCATTCTGGGTACTTTAGAGCATATTTGACCTTGGTAAAAATTTTGAATTTTTTAATATTTTTTTCTGAACTCTACTTGAAAAGAGCTTTCATTCGATACCATATTCGATGTATTTACATTACACTGTAAATTAATAATCGCATTCAATTGTTTTTCACTAATTGACCAATCAGAGGAAGCCATCTTATTTTAATTTTGGTAGACTTTTGGTATGTTATACAGTTATTTTTTCTGAATCCAATGATATAAAATACTCTAATGTTGCAATTAGTGGGGGGTCAAACCCTTTAGACTCTAGACTAAAAGGTGGCCCACTCGATCCCGCGTGAGGCGAGATGAGCTGGATGCAATCTGAGGTCAATGCATTTGAACATTTCTGTAGACCAAACTATTCAACATTTTGTAATACGGTTGATTTCGTTACGGCAGTCAGGATGTTGGGTATGTTATTAACAATTGTCAAGTGTTTAACTCTTATACTTTTTTTAGAATTACGTGATATGTTTTCCAATTTGGCTAAATTTTATTGAAGTCAATTGTTCAAATATTATTTAGTACATTAATTGTTTACATTTTGCCCATACATGCAGCGACAAATATGTTCATTACATGTTCAGCTATATTACGGTTTTTTAACATTTGTTTTATCTCGTCTAGTTACGAAAATAGGGCTGATTTTATGATTAAGGGTAGTTCACCCCGTTTTTGTTGAATTTAAGGGTGAAGGAGTCAAATGACAGGATGCCAACGTTTTTTTTCGAATTCAGCGCATCAAAATACATAAGAATATCGACGTTGGCAACTTTTAACAGACCTGCCCGCAAAGTTGTCATTTTTTTAATTCTGTTCCCTGACTATTACCATTATTACGACTAGCATTTTTGAGAGAAATATAATAGGTTAATCTAAAATTGAAAATAACATGTCGGCTTTACATCTGCCATTTCCGCCGATGTAATTACTATACCTGCAGTAAGCCTTGATCGGAATAAAGTTGACATTCGCGCCCGTGATAAATACTAACTACTGCTTTTAGATGACAGGAATAATTATTCTCGCAGTGATGTATTCCGAGGAGAAACAAGCCATAAGGGTCTTCAACATCCATAATTATTATACCCATTTTAAGACAGGATCAGTTCAAAAGTTATATGCAAAAGTTGCCACGCAACAAGTTTTAGCTTGAAAAAAAATTATTACTATTTTATATTATTTTTGTATTGTTGGACAATATTAGACAATATTTGTTTTGGTTGTCATGGCTGTTAATAAACTAGGAAAACGCTCCGTGTAACGCGTTGATGAGCGAGCACCGACACTCGCGACATCGCCAATCAAGCACGATATATTCAATCAAAGATAACTAACTACATTATTACCTATTTCCCTTGCAACTTTCCATAAACACTCTGGAACAATTGAATAACAGATCAATGTAGTACCACGAATATGATACTTCTCCACCAATCTCTTTGGACAGATATTCAAATCACTTAAAACAGCAATAAGTATGTCAATTCTTGACCGATTGGGCTGGAAATGTGCACAATATGATATGAATGCTAATTCTAATCGAAAGCCTCCCTCGTGTTCCTGTCCACGTACGTCAGCGCCTCCCTCGTGTTCCTGTCCACGTGCGTCAGCGCCTCCCTCGTGTTCCTGTCCACGTGCGTCAGCGCCTCCCTCGTGTTCCTGTCCACGTGCGTCATCGCCTCAGTCGTGTTCCTGTCCACGGACTTTTCAGTACCTGTCCTGTCTCTCAACGCCGCCGAGACGCTGTACGTGCTGGGGTACATGGGCAGCGCGCGCAGCAGGGCGGGGTGCGCAGTCAGCAGCCCAGGACATCACGTCAGACGCCGAATAACTCTCAACGCCGCCGAGACGCTGTACGTGCTGGGGTACATGGGCAGCGCGCGCAGCAGGGCGGGGTGCGCAGTCAGCAGCCCCGGACATCACGTCAGACGCCGAATAACTCTCAACGCCGCCGAGACGCTGTACGTGCTGGGGTACATGGGCAGCGCGCGCAGCAGGGCGGGGTGCGCAGTCAGCAGCCCAGGACATCACGTCAGACGCCGAATAACTCTCAACGCCGCCGAGACGCTGTACGTGCTGGGGTACATGGGCAGCGCGCGCAGCAGGGCGGGGTGCGCAGTCAGCAGCCCAGGACATCACGTCAGACGCCGAATAACTCTCAACGCCGCCGAGACGCTGTACGTGCTGGGGTACATGGGCAGCGCGCGCAGCAGGGCGGGGTGCGCAGTCAGCAGCCCCGGACATCACGTCAGACGCCGAATAACTCTCAACGCCGCCGAGACGCTGTACGTGCTGGGGTACATGGGCAGCGCGCGCAGCAGGGCGGGGTGCGCAGTCAGCAGCCCAGGACATCACGTCAGACGCCGAATAACTCTCAACGCCGCCGAGACGCTGTACGTGCTGGGGTACATGGGCAGCGCGCGCAGCAGGGCGGGGTGCGCAGTCAGCAGCCCCGGACATCACGTCAGACGCCGAATAACTCTCAACGCCGCCGAGACGCTGTACGTGCTGGGGTACATGGGCAGCGCGCGCAGCAGGGCGGGGTGCGCAGTCAGCAGCCCAGGACATCACGTCAGACGCCGAATAACTCTCAACGCCGCCGAGACGCTGTACGTGCTGGGGTACATGGGCAGCGCGCGCAGCAGGGCGGGGTGCGCAGTCAGCAGCCCAGGACATCACGTCAGACGCCGAATAACTCTCAACGCCGCCGAGACGCTGTACGTGCTGGGGTACATGGGCAGCGCGCGCAGCAGGGCGGGGTGCGCAGTCAGCAACCCCCGGACATCACGTCAGACGCCGAATAACTCTCAACGCCGCCGTGACGCTGTACGTGTCACATTGTGTCACATTCGCCCTTTTCGTATAATTTTGTATTTACATGAAGCAACCTCTTGTCACAGAACTTTGAGCTCAACATTTATATAATTTAGAACATGTTCTTATTTCCATCAAGAAGTGTGGCACAGAAGTTGGACAAGAAGTTGATCCGTGTAAATTGGGCTTCAGTAGGTATTGTTAGTATAGTTTATTTTACTCCTAGTTAATATTCGAGATTCCGCACAATATTTTCTTCACAGACAGTACTTTAGCAGTTCAGAAACAATGAACAAATCATCATGACGGATTAAAAAATATAACTTCTTGCTATTTTCTTCACAGACAGTACTTTAGCAGTTCAGAAACAATGAACAAATCATCATGACGGATTAAAAAATAAATGTATATAATTTTACAATAGGTGGCAGATGTAGGATTTTTTATATTTTGTAAAATTAATCAATTCCTCGTATAATTTATGTAAAGTTGTTATAAAACAAATGTCATGGGACATCTTGGAATCAGGAAGGTGATGACCACGGCCTCCTTTATAAGTTCCGTTTCACTACACGTTTCCCGGCCTGTCCACCAACTGAAAATCAGAAGTTCCACCTTTCGGCACAGGCCAAGGGCGCTAGTTGACACCCTACGCCTACCTTATGAAAATAGTACATGACCAACTGAAGACAACATAGTGTGCAGTGGTTGCTTTTGTCTTTGAAAGAGCTGTCAGTTTAAGAAAATGCAAGTAGTAAGCCAATATTGTTCATGAATTCAACATTAAATATGATTTTAATGCTTTATAAGTTCTTGAAATATAACCTCAGCACCAGTTTCGTCAACATATTGAATGTGACATATACGAAATTTATTGTGAGGTTAAAAAATGTACGTAAAATCACCTAATTTAACACATTCAATATGTAGACGAAACTGGTGCTGAGGTTATATTTCAAGAACTAATATATTAATAATTGCTTAAAATATTACTTATAAAGCATTAAAATCATATTTAATGTTGAATTCATGAACAATATTGGCTTACTACTTGCATTTTCTTAAACTGACAGCTCTTTCAAAGACAAAAGCAATCACTGCACACTATGTTGTCTTCAGTTGGTCATGTAGGATTTTCATAAGGTAGGCGTAGGGTGTCAACTAGCGCCCTTGGCCTGTGCCAAAACGTGGAACTTCTGATTTTCAGTTGGTGGACAGGCCGGGAAACGTGTAGTGAAACGGAACTTATAAAGGAGGCCGTGATATTAACTATGGTATATATTTGAAGAGATGTGTCGACATAATATTATAAATGAAAGATTGAAGTTAATGGTGGAGTATTGGAATTTTCTTAACTCTGTTTCGTTTACAAATGACCAGCAATCCCCATGTTATTTTCTATAAGAGGATTTTGAAAAAGACTCCGGAAGTACCTAGTGGGCGTGCACTCTAGTACTCTATTCTTCGTTCGCTCTACGCTAGTGACAACGGAATTACACTGGCCGACACTCGCCCTATGCCGAGTGTGGAAAGTGTCTACACCTTTTACACTTTTTGTCGGTCGAACAGTTCAAGTGTAGCCAGTGCAGAGCGAACGAACATACCTTCTGTGAGCCATGATCTCCTGCTTTTTGTTTGAAATTGCGTGATAAACGCGTGAAAACAATTAAACATCAAAATATTTGCTGCGGGGCATTTTCTTGCCCTCTTGCCTTTACGTAATCTATTGAATTATAGGAACGCGTGAAAGCCGTGTAGGTATTTCAGAAATTCAAAATCGAAAAATTCCCTCAACTGAGAGTGTTGCAGCTCGCTGACATTTTACGGAAATAAGAATAGAGAAAAGAGTAAAATTGCAAATTATTGCTGCATTGTCATGTTCTGATTAGATTAATCTAATTCACATTTTTATTCATAGAAATGTTGTTCTGTTTGGCTCCATGAGGTGGTGAATTGTCCCCTCAACTATTTCAATTTAAGTATGAAGGAAGATTCGTTTGTAACTTGGTTGCAACTTGGAAATTTGGTCGATATGAATACATTTTTCTGTTCCAAAGAGAATGTAACTTTTTGGTATTTCTCGATCATTTTGCATGCGGCTGAAGAATTGAGTGTCCCATCATTGTAAATAATAGGAATATGGTAAGCCATTTTGTAGGAATGGAATAAAACGGGAAACATAGAATAAATAAAACGCGTCTTTGTACTTCATATTTTTTTAGACATAATTTGAAAATCAAACTGGATCACAAAAAATAGTTCTATGGTTTCTCTGAAATCAGAGTAAGAGGCATAATCGGATGGTTCAGAATAACCTCCTCATCCGAAGTGAAGTTCTTTGTGATTTTTTATACTAAGTCGCAGCGAGCGGTGAATATTACTACAAATGAATCAATGCATCATTGATGGCAAATATAATTTGTTCCATGTAGGTTCAAAGTCTGGTGTTAAGGCCCCCCCCCCCCCTCCCCTTATCGCAATAGATATTTTCTAAGAATATTAGAAAATTATATTTTTTTACAAATTTACTTGCTTGTATGCATTTCCAATATAGTTATTAAAAAATAAAATTCCAGGCGATTTTGGATTTCGCCTCCGCCCTCGTGGCAAACATCTTGGTGGCCAATGCAGATTGTGGAAAGTTACAACTAAAGCTGATCTTGAAATACTAGATCAGTTTCTTTGAAACGATGGGTGTATTTCCATTGTATCGAATAACAATAATGCAATCTATCAACTATTGTAGGAAATGTACCTCCATTATTAGTGTCATGTGACGACTAGGCATCTAAAAAGGCCCAACCCAAAGTCGAGACGTGCTCTTGGTTAAAATACTAGTTGAGAGAGCAAACATCCTTCTCCTATAGCACACTTGAAATGGCTGACATTCCATCTAATGGTGTGGGTGTAACCTAAGCATGCCCTTGCATGAACTACAAGACTTATAAAGAGTACCACCTTTACCACGCTCATTGTTTCATTCTTAGCAGAATAGCACGTACATCTATTATACTCGATAGGAAATAATGACTTTTTTTTTCGGAGCTCTTGAAGAATGCGTTCAATTGTGCGATACTCGATAGGGAGGCGTTCAGTTAGCGAAAATTTTCACGATTCTTTTAGAATTTATTTCGTAAGCTGCACTAAATTTTAAAAGGGGTTTCAACGCTTAGAAAAATATCTGACTACGCGAAATGGAAATAGATTTCATGGGCTCCATTTCCGCTAGATATAAAATATGATAAATAACGCTTTGAATTGGAGCTTTTTTTATAGAGATTCTATGCTCCTAACAGATGTGAACATGTCAATTTTTCTGCCATACTTAGTACATCATTAAAAAAGTAATAAAAAAATATATAATTTTGATAATCAAGGATGAAACCACTGATGAAACCAACAATAAGCATGCATTTAATTTGATTATTCTTTGAAGAAGGATATTCGGTGCAGGTGGGAAATGCTGTTGTATTGTATGATGTCGGCGTTCAGCGTTGAAGGATTGACAGCAGGTAGCACGTGTTGCTCCAACTTGCAGCGTTGAGCATTACATGCGATCTCGTGGCGGTGTCTCGAACTACGAGTTTACGCGGGAGAATTTAAACACGTAATGGTTGAAGTGGACGTTGCTGAATTTTGTGCCGTCTCTGAGAACTGTGGTGGGACCGTGGGTTCAATAAGACTATCATCTTAGAGGAATCCTAGATAAGACCGTAAGCAATATAACCAAAGATTAAGTTGAGAGAAATGCTACAATACAAAATTAATCTTGTTACACCGACCTTTGCTTCAAGACAGGCCAGTCTTTAACATTATTGTCTTGTCTCAATAAATACAGAGCTTACAATGCCAATAATAATTCTTTGTCTGGTTCCATAAATTATTAAAATTTTCATTATTTCCACAATTATTAACTGCATCTTGATCCTTTTAAGAAAGTGCTTAAATTAAAGGTGGCGCTCGGAGCCAAACTGCAATGGACTTTTGGTGGAAAATATGCCCAAAATCAACCACAGCATTAACTCTATCTATACAAATTAAAACATTAATAGTAGGTATTGTTGGAATTTGCTAAATATGTGATCCATATCATTAAGAATAATGAAAAAAATAAAACGATATCAAATGCCACCTTTACAGATTGAAACTCAACAGACATGAGTCGAGCCCCAAACCAGGAAACAGCCTCTAGCCAACTGTTCAATTATATGCTAATTGCTTGCAAAGATAACATTTGAAGTGGGAGTAGCCGATTTCTCCATTCTCTTTCCTTGATACATGTGTGGGAAGAGGTACAATACAATTCACTAGGTAACAATGAGTAAGCTAAAAGACAAATTGCACTGATGTTGTAATTTATTTTCAATTCAACCCTTGAAGCTGCTGCCAGACAAATGTGTTTTGTCTAAAATCTCAAACCTTGCAGTACGCTAATCCATATTCAAGTTTCAATGAGACCAATTTGATGACCGACAAGTAATAATCAGTTCTTAACGAAGCAAGAAAAGTGAACAAATCAAGCACAATAATTACGATATATTTTTTTCAATGTTCAATTGAATTGCTTTACAATTGAAATAGATTCCTTAAAAATAGAAAAGAAGAATGCCTAAACAATATGTAGGTAGGTATGAAAGAGCCTGCATTCAAAGCTCAGTTCCTACTGTAAAAAGTAAAAGGGAGACATCACTGACAGAGAAAAATAAGAATGCAAACTCTTTCAAAACGTCAGCGGTAGTGTCACAAACAACACAGTTAAGTGGCAATGCCTGAAAAACTAAAACTTAGACAATAGGAATGTCTTTATAATTGATACCTACTAATATTACAATAATATTTAGATCTACAGTAAATTGTTTGAATTAATGTTTGTAACTACACAATCGAAAACAATGCAATCAATTGTCTATCGACGACGACCCTCATAGAAGCAAAACAGAACATTTTAATTAAACATTTCCTAAGAAAACAGCAGTGGGGTAAATAGAATAAAGAGAGTGACCATAACTTATAATATTAATAATAATTGATAGATTTATTGAAATTGCCACCCACTTCCGAGCTTAGCACGGTTAAATAATGATGTTTCAAAAACAGAATGCTCTGAATAGCTCGATTTTTTAAAATATCCCACGTTACGTTTCACGAAAACACCAACACGTAGCTCGATGCGATGATGATGATAATGACGATGAAAACCGACGATTTGCGCACAGTTTCACAAGTGTCTCAAACTCGTGCCACCGTCCGCAAGCGATCGGGGACTTTCTCTTCATAACATATTATAAGTGTCCGCCTCCCTCGTCTCTCAATCGAGGGGAACGAATCGAGGGAGAGAGAGAGTGTGAAAAACTGTCGCCCGCGCGTTGGTGTGATTGGGCGACGCTCGGTTGGGGTTTAGCGGTTGGCGTTCTTCAACTGGTTCGAGAGCCAGTCAAGGCCTTCGTAGAGGCCGTCGCCGGAGGTCGCGCACGTTGCTTGGATGTACCAGTTGCGGTTGCGCAGCGAGTGCAGACCGAGCTTGTCGGTGATCTCAGCGGCATTCATGGCGTTCGGTAGATCCTGAAACACAGAGCCAGGGTTAGAAACAGTCGAGCAAATGGCACCAATAGATAGGAAGTTAAACCATAGAACCCAGTCCCATTTCTAGATCAAGTCGTCGAGTCAAATCTTGACACATATTTAAACCTCTCATTGAAAAGTGATTATTTTCACATTTCAAATAATGTGAACTGACGTTTACTTGGCTATGAAATTAACTATAAAAAAAAATCTATGGTGTGGACATAGCAGTTCACAAAGTATCTAAATGAAACTGTGAACTGGACACAAAAGAACATTTAGGATTTTCTATAGAAATGAGGCCAAAGATTGAAATTAGCAGTGAAACGATTTTAAGTACTGCAGTATGGTTGTATTGTAGATAGAGTCGGTGACAGGCAAAGATGAACCCGCGCTAGCATGGGCCGCCCTATACCTGACAGGGTTCATCTTTGCTTGTCACCGACCTTAGTCATTAAGAGATATAGATCTCCATTCATCTTTTACGTCCAGCCATTAGTGGAGCGAAGCAAAGTGCAGGCACTCTCTGATGTTAATGTGGTGCGTGCAAGCGCAAGCAATTTTGCCGCTTGTTAGGCACATTTTTGGATACGATAGGAGACAAAATGGGTTGATGAAATGATCTGAAATTTTAATCATGATTTGATAAAAGACAACTTAGGGTTATCACTTGGTTAATTTAAAATTTTTGCTTGAACAGGTACATAATTAGTAATAATTACTAAATAGTTAATTTTTCATGGAAAAAGGTCTATATTTTTGTCCCGCTGGGTGCCGTAAGATATTTAATTTTAAAAATGTGCCAAGTGAATGTGATAAACCCTAATTTCGACTTTTCTTGAATCACAATTAAAATTTGAGATCAATTGGTTAACGGGTATATTCTCCAATCGTATCGGAAATCTCATAGTTTTGCGTGGTTTTGTTGAATAACAAACGCCTAATTAACAAGGCAAGAAGCAAAAATGAAGAAGTGCTACTACCAATACAATCGGACTTATCATGTCAGAGTTACACAAACTTATGAAAAAAAAAATCTCTCAATTTGCTAAAGCGGCTGAGAGCTTGCACCACCTTAAGTGAAAAATGCGTTTCCCTATGTCTCAAAATGAGACCGGCAAAACCATGCTGCTGGTTTTGCTGCTGGTTTATAATAATAATCTATCCATTGATTCCAATTTAATGGGTCAGGGGGTGGGTGTTCCCACTAACACTAGGGCCGGCCACGCCTGGCGTCTCTTGCATTTTATTTTCTACTAAAAAAAATATCCAACTTACACAATGTACTCTATGTTTATCTCAAGAGTTGCCAATAACAAGGCACTAGTTGACTTGAAGCAAGACAACAACAACAACAAAGTAGGTACCTAGTGTGTTCGTGCCACAACATTGCAACAACATTGTCAATAGCATAATAGCTTAGTTTACATTCCACAAGCAGAAGGCATTTCATCAGTGTCTTTCCATAGTGGGGTTAAGAACATGAGGCATGGGGTTTTTAAAGTAGTGTAGGTATTCCTTTCCTCTGTAAACTATGTTTTGCTCAAATGCTCAGCAAATTAGTGTTTATTACATTTGTGGATTTTTGACACTAAAATTAGTAGGGTAGGTTCCTAAGTTTTAGGGTTGGGAAAAACTGAGCAGTTTAGAAAACCTTCTGAGCATAAAAATGATACTCAGTAGTCACAGTTGTGTTGCTTTACATTCAATAACTTTGACCAAAATACGGGCTCATGCTCAAAACTAGTTTAGTCCGCAAGTCCATACTTGCAGACGCAACTCCTGCTATCTGTAGGCTGATCTGATAGTGAATAAGATTGACATGAGCAACACAAACGTTCTACAGTTTGAAACTAGTCTTTGACTTTGTAAGCTTTAGTTATGCACCTAAGGTAAAGAAAAAACAGTAGTTGTGATGGTGAATCAAGACAAAAATCAATATTGCTTCCAAATTCTTTTTAGTCTGCAGAAACTGGGAATTTATTAGAATACCCCTTCTTTATCCATGGTTAAATACATAGTGACAGTTGAATTGGGCAAACAGCCAGCTCTAAGAGTTGCCAGAACTGCTGACAATGGAAATAAGCAGTCACACTTTCTTTACACTCATGTCAAATGATGAACCAATCATTCAAGGTCACAAAACTGAAGGCCCTAGCAACATCCTAGTGGAATTTTTAAATTAGCCCTACACTGCAATGTTAGTTGTTACTGTAAAATAAATATGTACCTACTAGATACACTCGACCAAATAATAAATGGTATTCGAAAGAAAAGGATGGACTAATAAAGGTTTTAAGGGCAGTCTGTGCTAATACATCAAAATTTAACTCAAGTAGATCTAGCTCTGATGTAGGTAATTGATAATAACAAGGATTGATTGTCAAGGAACCTGACCAGCAGCAGCCAATCCATTTTGTTCAAATTCCAATTTTCCAAGGTTAAATAATAATCTATAGATCTTATTCACTCAAAAGTAGGGATGTGCGAGTTTGGACTAATTTCAAGTTTGGATTTGACAAACTCAAATATTTTGAGTTTGGGGGATTTTGGTTTTCCTATAATTCACCAAAACAATCACCACCAAACGATCACCAAAACAAGTTTCACTGGTAAAGTCACAACATCAACGCGAGCTTTAGCTTTAGAACCAGTTCTTCAATGCTTTGCAAAATTTTGAACAGTTGATTAGGACTACATACTAGGTACCTATTTTGGCAAAAACGTACCTATGACATTCCTTGAATGACTGCCTAACTAAACTTAACTGACTGGTTTAAAACAGAGCATTTGCAAAATTGACCCTAAATAAAGAATAATGTATTCTTAAAGGGCACATAGGTAGAATGATCTGTGATTCCAAAGATTACTAAACAGGTAGCTACATAATTTTAAAAATGTCTCTTCTCTTGGATGCATTGGTACGTAATATTTGTTACGTACCTGTTTGTTAGCGAAGATGAGAAGGACTGCATCTCGTAACTCGTCCTCTGCCAGCATTCGCATTAGCTCCTCTCTCGCCTCGCCGATTCGTTCCCTATCGTTGCTGTCGACGACGAATATCAAACCCTGCGTGTTCTGGAAGTAATGTCGCCAGAGAGGCCTGATCTTGTCCTGGCCACCGACGTCCCACACCGTGAAGCTTATGTTCTTGTACTCCACCGTTTCTACATTGAAACCTGTTGAGGCAAGCACAGCATTAACCATAGCCCACAATGAATGTAACACAACGAGACGGTGGAGATTAGTTACTAAATACTTTACTGTACATACTTTCTTACATTAACTAATAATTAGGAAATTACCAACTTCTGTAGGCGAGGTTACAACAAAATAATTGTACCTTCCCAACAACTAGGGGTAGAACCTACTTGTGCCTCTTTTCATGAAAATAATTAAATCTTTTAAGAACAAGAAATTGTTCTACAGCCCAAGGATTCACGTACTTCCACAAACTATTGATACAATGGATAGATTAATTTAAAGTTGGTCCTATCCGGCGTTACAAAAGATTGAACCCACATGCAGTACATAATGTAGTGCAATATCTAAATGGGCTAACCTAGAGGCACAGACTGAGGGAAGTAGCTTCTCATTTTGCTTTATTAATTAAAAACTTATAGTGTTACGAACTTAGAGGACAGTATGAAAAACAAAATAATGATTTAAAAAAATAGAGCATGAAAGTGCCTACTTGGGGCCCTATTCTATTCTTCTCTTCAAAATTCCTCACCAACCATGATTAACATTGAATTGAATCGGATCCCAGCAAAATCGGAAAGTTATAGAATAGGGCCCCTAGGGTAAATAGTAGGTGTCCTATTTTGGTAGTATCTACAGTGCAGGTTTAAATTTGAACTATGTCATGTCATGCATCGATATGGACATCACGGTCAGTAAATTACATACCTATTAGGTAGGTACAATCTTGTTTTCTGGGCCATTATTCCAAATTTCTTTGTCAATGTGAGGCGAAACAACAGGTAAGGGTCATTCTCATATTTTTTGTACAAACCATGTCCGACAACCTCTCAATTTTTTTAAAGAAGATATATTAATAATTTTTAGGTTTTGAATAGAGCATGCCCATCTGTAATCATTTCCCTCTTTACTCCATCACTTCAATTAGGTATAATTTGTATGGTCTGATTTCATGGAATTTAAAGAAACATGTTTCAGAGTACTAGGTACAGCAAAATTAGATGTCCGGGCCGGCTTGAAATATTGCAAAATTTTCTTAATTTGCTATTGACATAAAAATATTGTGCAGCATTAATTTATTGTTACCTAAGGGTTACGACTTATTTTTAGGGTGCAACGTAAACCGGTTAGTATATTCATTTGAACTTTGTCCGGAAATTTTGTCCACTCTGTTATGCCCACTTTGTTCCAGTTTTTTCAGGTAATTTATTAAAATGTATTAAAGTTGGTACACTGCTAGAAGATATATATTTTTTTTTTGAATGGTCACACTGGTTAGAAATGAAAAGCTGCTAACCTGCACCTGTTGACTGTGACATCAAGCACATGTAACGACTTAAATTGTCCTCTCTGTTACGGATGTAAAGTACTGAAATTAAATTTTAATTTAAACCAAAGTGAATGGAAAATGTAGCAACAAAGTTTATTGAATCATTGATAATAATATCGCAAGTTTTTATCTATTTTAGCAACAAAAACATTTTATTAGACCTATGTTATGTTGTCCACTCTGTTACATTGTCCACTCTGTTACAGTGAAATGTAATTCAGTGGATTTTTATGTTCTATAGTGATTTTATAACATTAACTTCATCTCATTTAAGTTTAAGGTGGCTGTATATCACGTGACTTTATTTCTCTACATCCGATCAAAAGAAATAGTTACCTATGAGCACATACCTTACATCGTTCATGTTGAGTAATCCAAGGTAATATATGAAGGAAATTCACTGCATACTTGAGCTTATCAATATTTGCAGTCAATATTATTTAATTTTGCAGTGATTTTATAATAAAAACAACACAAATTTTGTGTATACGTACGCGTGTGAAGACTGTCAAAACCAAGTGCTGTTCGTTTAATCATTACATTCATAATAGTGGATATAATTAATGTCTCAACATTTCACTGGAAAGACGAAGAATGAGCGCATGTTATACATTCTGATATTGCGTCAGGTTTGTGATGCATACATGCCTTTTTATTAGAGTAATGTTTGCTGTTCTTGGCAACTCGTAGAATTTCCTTCAACTTCAGGTCTGATTTGAGAATATTTAGGTGCAAGGAAATAAAATCATCTAATATGTTATTTTCACAGTTCTTTTCTGCGTAGATTAGGTCCAACTGATGTGTCCTAACTTATCTGATGAGTGAGAAGTATTTGCTGAACTGAACCCTTCCAAATGAAAATGTGTAGCTTTTTGGTTGAAAAGTCACGTGATATACAGCCACCTTAAAGTGGTACTGTCATCTTCACGAAACTTGGCTAATTAGTTTATTGCATTATCAGAACATATTCTAAGAAGAAGAAAAAAATCAAAAAAAATCGGAAGGGTCCTAAAAGAACATTCTTGCTCGCCCCCCATCCTACGTCACAACTGGTATGGCGCTATTATACCTGCTCCGTCCGGTCTATTCAAAGTCTTCCCAGTTTCTTGGACCTTCCCTCAAAATCAGCTCAGTCCCTTTGTTCGCAAGTCAATAAAGTGTAGATATTCAGTTTGACTTTTCAGTAATCAGTATGTGCTCATTCAAATCATTATATACTTTATAGTACCGTTTGTGTATAGATGGTTTGTGAAAGTTTAATGTTTTGTTAATTTTAAATATTATTGATTTGTTTTATTTTGTTTGTTATTCGTTTGTGGAAACAATATATCACGTCATTCCTACTGGGTACTATTTATTTGTATGAGAAGACAATTAGGTATAATAATCACTGTTACATTGCCGTGGGTAAACGTGACAGGCAGACAGGAAGGCAACTGGACGGCGGGTGGGCGGTCAGCTGGCCAGAGGGGGAAGAAGTGAGTCCTGAGAATTAGGGGTGTTTTGTTTCTATACCAGTTTCTACGTCATTCAGTTTGCGCGGCAATTCAAATATCGCATAGTTGAATCACGTATATATCCGTCATCTATGATCGAATATTTTTTATTCTTTTTTGGTAAATGATTTTGATATAGTAGAACGCAAAAAGTGGGTTTTTACCAAGATGTAAGGTCTCCTTTAAGGTGGCTCATCTAATCGGGCAGGGTCTCAGATTTTCATAATTTAAATTTTTTGTCTACTTGTTGATAATCATGCCATCTTTGAAAAAATTAAACACTTCTCGTGTCTAGTTTTTGAGATAAATTGAGTTTTCTTCCCCATGTTATCTTATGGCAGACAAGTAAAATAGTGTCACATTTAGGCTAATAATGTAGATCTAATTTTTATGTTGTCCCAACTTTGAACAAAAAACTAATTTTATGATAGTTACACGTTCTATTAGGAAGACATTTGAAAACAATACCGTGTGCTATTTTAAAAGTTACAAACCAAAAGTGAAATGATTTCCCTATACCTCCTGTGTTAAAGTTTTGTTCATTCTCGGAAGGCAATAAATTGAAACCTCGCTGTAAGACAGGAGTTGCAAGTTAAATGACATTTTATGATTCTTTTATACTTAACCCCTTGCGGTCCATTGACCATTGACCGCAAGGGTCGCATTGATCGTCATATAACCCGCGCTACTATTTTCACTTTATAGTTGATTCGGTTGTTGTAAGATAGCGCTGCAATGCATTCATTTGGAAGAGTGTGAATGTAGCAACATTTTAGTCCGCTTCTCATATCGACACATGCAAATCGATTTATATTGATCCGTGAAAGTCGATCAAGAAAACTTTTTGACACTTGCACGCACTTAACCAAGAAGGCTACCAAGTATACAATTTCTAGTTCCGATGACATTTTAAACCTTTTTTTGGACAGTTATAATGAAGTAAATAGTAGTGAGAGTGGTTTTATTTATTAAGATGAACGTATTGATGTATATAATTATGATTAAAGCGATGTAAATACTTCGGCAAGTGATGACGATTAGGCGCCTACTACACGGGCGAAATAAATACTTTCTTTGGTTAGAAATGAGTAGAATATTCGGACCCCAAGGGGTTAAATATACCTAGTTGAAATGTTGGAAAAAGTAATTCATGGTGGTAATTTCAAAAAATAAATATTTTGGAATGTTCAATCGGTTCCATGTTAAATTAAAAGCACTCATTGTGCACCGAGTCCGTATCAAGAGAAATGAAGGAAATTTAGAAGACCTTCAGAGATTTCAGTATAGGCTATCTACCTAATTAGACAGGGTTGTAAAATGCAATAATAATTGGAAAGCAAGACACTAAAAATGCTGAACATAACAAGTTATGTACTACTTGACTGCATGCATAGTAGGATTGATCTACTTTTGAAGTGCCAATGGTAAACTAATTAATTGATAATGGAATTTGGCAAATCAAACTAAAGGTTAATAGCTTATCAAACATAATGAACAGAGTTTAAGCTAATCTTTAATTGAAGTACACCTTAATCATGCTTCGGGGAACATTAAAAATTCTTAACAGCACCGAAAAAACAAATGACAAAATAAACGAGTTGTGCGAAACGGAGTGAAACAATATTCTACTTACCAATTGTAGGAATTGTCGTTACAATTTCACCTAACTTCAATTTATATAATATTGTGGTTTTACCAGCCGCATCCAACCCAACCATCAATATTCTCATCTCCTTTTTACCGAAGAGGCCTTTAAAAAGATTCGCAAACATGTTCCCCATATTGACCAACTAATGTATAATACAGCACCTGCAAAAACACAAATGATGATTAATCAAGGTGTCTACTACTTATATACTAGAGAGATACAACGATGGATTTGACCACGTATCTCCGTCACGTCAGAAAAATACCATCATTCCTGAGTCATGAGCCGTAGTAGAACCTAGGCTTGAGGCTACCCTATTGATTCTAAATGGACATTGCATTGTCTGGTAAAATAGCCGGTGACGTTTGCGAAGATTTCAAATAAAAACTGATTGCGGGACGTTAGGCTCAAATGTTAAATAATTAAAAAGGGAAATGACTTAACTAAAAGATAACAGTGAAATATGCAAGATTGTGAAATGTACGTCGAATATTCGTTGCGGCAAACCCTGTGTCACTTTTCAGTTGCCTACTCCCAAGCCGAGCATCGAACGAAAAGTAATAATTTTCATTGACATGGAACTCATGTCAAAGTTTAAATTATATAGATCGATGTGGTGATATAATAAAATACATATTTACTTACGCTAGATAGTAAATGGCGAGTATATTTATCGTCAAACACTCGCAATGACACACACAATCCACCCAATAACAGCGCCTGTCAAAATGGCGGACGTGGAACAAGTTGTGTTTCCAGCTTCTGCCACGTCGTATAGGGGTCACAGCATTGACGTCATTGGTTGAATCACAATCACGTGACTTAACAAGGGCGCGATCAGAAAGCGGAACAGTTCTATCGATAAAGAAGTTCAATGTGTTGGCGCAATATTCAAAAGTTTTTGAAAAAGTTTACAAAAGAAGAAATTAGCAAGGGATAAGTTATTTGAGAGTTCTGTCAAATATGTTATCATCTGTCGTACAGAAAACAGGGACCCGAACCATTCTATAACTTTAAAATTTCTGAGTTGGTTTGAATCTGATGCACGGCCAGTGGCCACATGGATTAACATTGCACCTATTATCTGTTTTTGGCCTAATTCGGAATTTTAAAGTTATAGAATACCTACTAACTAGTGATGGGCAATCTAAGTAAAATAAAGGATGCATCGCTTAAACCGATCGGAAAAAGTCGATTTGATTTAATCGATAATCGAAAAAAAAACGAATAATCAAATCGAAAAACAAAGCCTATTTTTCCCTAGACAAAGCATATGATCAGAGCAGCACGGGATCAAACCAGTGACCTTGCTTGAGATCATATTGTTTGTTTTATACCTACTCAGCTGTTTGCATATCGACAACCAAAAATTGATTTTTGGTAAAATCGAATCAAAATTTGGCGACAAAAACCTTTTTTGGGCAAATATTGCGTGCATTTTATCAAATTTACGTTAATTATCCATACAATTACGCCATCTTGAAAATCGGTCTGGAATAATCAATCTACCGATTAATCGAAACGCTGAAAATGATCAAAACATCAATTAAATTGAAAGCAAAAAATCGATTTTCAAGAAAATCGAAACAAATCGCCCATCACTAGTACCTACCTACTAACTCTGGTATGAATATTTTTGGAACCAGAACCAGAGCACCTAAATTTTTCCTAATTTCCTAACACTTGTATATTACCTATTCACGTTGTAAAAATCATTAGTTTTGATGAAATTTCTCATTTGTATTTTTGGTAGTAGGTATTCTTGTCTTGATCCTTCATTTTCAAAATCTGCTAGTTCAAGAATTTTCAATTTTCGAATAAACTGCAATGATTAGGCATGATTTCAGTGGTGGAATAGATTGTTCTCCTTGTCCAACAAAGCCACTGGCCAGGAGGCATATTCTAAAGCCCGATTTACACGGTCACATTTATTGAACAACTTCTGTGTCACAGTCTTTGGCACAGTCTTTGTCACATTTCTTGAAGGAAATTAGAACATGTTTTAAGTTCTTTGACAGAAAGTTGCTTCGTGTAAATGCAAAATTGTATGAAAAATGGGAATGTGACACAGAAGTTGTTCAAGAAATTGTACCGAATTCCATTCCTGATGGAATCCGGTCACGGCCATAAGGATTAACATTGCACCGAATCAGATTCTATCAGAATTGGGAATTTAAATGTTCTACAATACGGCCCCATGTCCAGCAGTGTTATTGATACTAATGATATTTAGAGGAGTGGTTGCTCCACCCAGCCAAGTCATACAGTACATAGCTATGACTGGATTTGAAATGACCTTACTAGTTAATCCCTCTGCATTTTAGAGAATGAATACCTAATATGATATCTTAGGCAAAATGAATGTTTACCTACTTCGTCGCATTTACAGTTCGCCCGCGCAACGGTTGCTGCTAGTATAGCAACATGCAATGATCAATCGTTTCAAGGTTGGATTTCAAAGAAGAGAAAATAAATCATTTGCACTATGTCCAAATGTTTATATAAATACTAGGAAAACGCTCAGTGTAACGCGTTGATGAGCGAGCACGGATACGTGCAAATTCTCGAAACGGAAATGCGTACACAACGCACAGAAAACATATACCTACATCCATATTGAATAGAAATATGATCACTAAATCAACATTAAAGTATATAATGCTTTTCATCGAAACTTTAAAATAGCATCGAAGCACCTGGTTCATAAAGCAAATCAGAATCAATTCAATTGGCACTGGAAAACATTCATTTCGATACTTCATTACTGACAGATATTAAAAATGTCAATAAGTTCATACGTTCTTAACTGACCCCACCCCTATCCGTCTTCGCTGAAACTTCGTTTAGGAATATCCTATAGAGCTCTAGTTTTTGCCGCTGTGATTGCATGCCTAATTTCATAATGTATTTTAATTCTAAAAAAATGGGGCTCAACTGTGATAGCCCACCTTTAATGAAGGCAGAAATACGTGGAAGCGACTCTACTTTTGTTCTTCAAAAAGAATAATATCTTACTATCAAGGATCTAAATGCTTATCTCTGCCACAATAAACTTGTAAACTAGCAATTTATTGTTCAGATCAGAATCAAAGAGCACAAAAAATTGAGAAAATTATAGTACCACCTGCAGGGACCCGAACCGGAACCTAGAACCGGTATGAACCTTTATAATTTCGGAACCAGAACCGGAACCGTTATACTTTTTTCCCAAAGAACCGGAACCCGAACCTTTATAATCAATTAGGTTCTTAAAGGTTCTTTAAGGTTCCTTCTTTTAATAAAAAAATCATATTATATATCACTTGGATATAATATTATTCACAAAGTTGTATAAAGTTTATTTTTTGATAAAATTTCCAATATGTATTTTTTGTAGAAAATTTAATTCTTGATAAGAATTAATAATTCTTCATTATGAAAACGCTGCTCGAGTTTTCAATTTTGAATCCGACTACTGGGATGAGAACTGCATTGCCGGCAATTTGAATATGATAGCTCAGGAAAAATGAATGTTTATGTTGTCTTATGGAGAACATTGCAGCCACTATACTGTCTCCTCTCATATTTACTCTGCGCACCATCCTGTGAATTTTATACAGACACTGCCTACACTTGTGCTTGCAATCATAGGAAAATCCAAATCCAATAATTCCATTAAATTTTACATCTATGTAAAATTTAAATACCCTTAAATATCTTTGGAAATTACTGAAGTTTTATAATAGTTTGATTTAAAATTTGAGAACCGGAACCCAGAACCTTTATGCAGGAACCGGAACCTTTAAGAATATTTGTTTTAGAACCGGAACCCGAACCTTTATTAATAAAGGTTCGGGTCCCTGACCACCTGCATACCTAATTCTTAGAGCCAGTTTTAAATGGTGATGCGCGAATTCGCGAATTGTTCTGATTGCACTATTTTCTTCTACTAAAATCCATTTCATTGTGTATAGATCCCAAATCTACCATTTTTACATCGCGAAAAAAAACGAAATCCAACCCTGATCGCGATATTCAACATTTTCCGCGAAATGACCACGAAATAAAGGTTTTCTATTAAAATTACTGCTTTTATCCCCCTAACAGGTCACACAACAACAAACGAAACCAGTTTCTTTCCATGTGCTACTCACTCAACCCCCTCCCCCTCGCCAGACACTTTGCTACCCACCCTCAAAGTGAACCAGACCAGTGTCCAGTACACACTCCAGGCTGCTTTGTTTTGCGCCCCCATCTGTTCAAGGTCGACCGGTTTTCCCAACCCCCCTTCCACCCTCAACCAGTCGCAACTATTTATCAATAGTTCACTTACACAGAAGAATATTTTGGAACAATTACTGCACTGAAAATTGTTGGATTGGGAAAGAAAATATCTTGTCAAACTATACATTTTGCGTCATGAAATTTTAAATATGTATCATCTATACAGAGAAAATGTGGGTTGGGGAAAAGACAGTACAGAGCATTAAAGACGCCATTCTAGACAAGCCTATTTCAGTGCTAATAGTGCATGACCAATCCATTCCAATCCCTCCTCCAAAGTGGCATACATGTTTTTCATCAAATTATGGTTTCTGGGGGCTATTACAATGTGTTTTATAACCAATTTAATATCACCACAAAATCGCGAAATCCCTCTTCCAGAAAAAACACAAAAAACGAAATTGTTGATTTTAAAAACGAATTTTAAGAAATAAAATCACCATTTAAAACTGGCTCTACTAATTCTGAATTCATAAGCTACAATTTAAATTAATCAATGCAATACTACTAGTATAAAAATGAAGTGACATTACCTACTCAACAAAGCATTGGTTATGATCGAGATGTAAGCAGCAATTGTAACACAGTAGGATCCATACTTTTGTGTTACTACTACATATTGCAGGATTACATTTCATTTACCTAGGCTGATTCTATTCAAATTACTAACCAATCTTGGGTCATCCCAGTCGCCTATGCTGCAGTCCTTGTACAAGGGCTAACATTTTAATGTTTGTTTTAATATAAATTTTACAGATCCTTTCTAAAATAGTAGTCCAAACAATGATGCAAAATTGAACACTTCCCATGAATTTGTCAGGCATGTGGGTTTTATTAGGATCTTAAATAAAAATTGGTCAGCCCTGTCATCAAAATTAAGAGAGCACCACATCATCAAAGAGTTGTTTACTTACAATTTTATTATAATTCCATCTCGGATTCGTTACAATTTGTTGACGAAGGCAGTTCATTTTCATCTCTACAACCCCAGTATTGTACTATTATATGACGTGTCCACAAATAAAATACAGAAACGATTCAAGGAAGTACTACTACGTTTCCTTAATGTGGTAGTCAATGTGTTAGGTAGGAAGATATAGTCACGGAAATAAGTTCCACTTTTAGCCAACCCTATCACAACATATTTGCAAGGATGTACATACCTAATTGAAGGTAATAATAAATAAGAACATTCGATTACTGTAGAGATGCCTTTAAAATGCATCTCAATACCTATTTTTAATATTGTTATATAAAGAAAAAACAATGTACAGCATTCGGTATCCTTAACTAGATCTCTTTCAAAGTTTATTTTTGAAAACAAAAAAAGGAAACAAGGAGTTGTTATACATAAAAAAAGCCCATTAACACTGGATACACAGGAGAGCAAACGAGTTCAATGGATCAAATAGTTGACTTCGTATCATCAGTTTAGTTTAGTGGAAGCCAGGAAGCGTTTTTTTTATATATATTTTTTAAGAGCAGGAAAGAGACATTGTATTTTTATTTTAGGGGGATGAAATATTCACAGAATACTTCCCACACCTCTCCATTTACTAAAGCTTTGCATTACTCTAGGGCACAATAACGTAAATCTCTCCCGAGGCGACCGATCCAAGTAAAATAACAAATCCCCTTGCTGAAAAAAAACTGACAAGGGAATATTGACCAACATCATCACACTTCTCTCCTAAAAAACATCGTTCACAGCGCGTTTCCGTTATAACGAGCTTTCTGCGGACTCGATTGTAACCAATAATCAATAAATCGATAACATAAATTATATACAATAGATCGTTTAGGGTTGATAATTAACCCTTTTAAGGTAAGGGTAGTTTGGGGGTAGGAGGGTAGATGGAGGGGGGGATTCACTCCTTAGGAGAGCGTCCTTGATTAATAATTATCAATTATCTAAGTTCAATAAAACGTGAGTCTCTTATCAGATGCATGAAGAGGAACTTCGTATCCGTTTTTTTAATTTTCTCTCTTTGCCGGAGTTTATTTTTAAATCACAATACGACGCACTGACACCGGTCACTACGATGAGCTTGAAGCGTTCATGCCCGCGCCGCTGAACATGCCGGTGCTGAATGAAGCGGCAGTCTGCTGCTGTTGCTGCTGCTGCTGGACGGCCGCTATCTGCTGGTGGCTGCTGGCCGACTGCCGGCCGTGCTTGGGGATCGGCGGCTGGAGGTATTCGTGTCGCGCCAGAGAGAACACGTCGATGCGGTCCTCCTTGCGGTACGCCAGACAGCTGCGGATGAACGACTGCGGGAGAGACGGAAGGAGATTAGTTACACTTACTTCCAGTACATATTGTTCTGTTTTTTTTAACTTTAAGCCCCTGTATGTAGGGCACCGGAACAGCATGCGAATTAGTACGAAACTAACCGCTCATTTTCTTTCCATTGATTCAAATCAACAAAAGTAAAATATTCTCAACAAAGCGTAAATTTTAGGCTGTAGGGTACCTAATTTATTTTTCTATCATAGCTTAAAAATCTAGTCATTCAGACAAATATTTGTTCGATAATTAGCTATTTTAAATTTTGTAGTCTTGTCAAACGTTGCTGCACATTACAGCTTACCATAAGGTGTGAAATAATACAAGAGCAGTATTTATTTTTCAGTTATTTTAGATGTCCCTTCCTAATTCCTATAGAAAAGTACCTATAGATATGCTCCTGGCATTCATGCTAGAACAATTTACAGCATAAGATATTAGCATTCGCTGGATACATACGAGGTGGAAAAACATGAATAGCAACATCGATTATCCAGCCTGGTATGCATACTGTTAAAATTCATTAATCATTATAAACCCCCATGTAATTAATTATATAAACTAGAGTTCGGATTCGGGTAATGTAATGTTTTGTAACCAGGTACCCGCTGTAATTACCCGGGTAATAAATTACTACAAAAAAAATAAAAATAAAAAATTATTTTTTTGTGTGTAAAACGTTTGAAATTTTTTGCACTGATCCTTCCGCCCTATCCGTGTCATTGGGGAGAGATACTCAACGTCCATACAATGGAAGGTTGAAAACAATGTATATCTTGGCTGCATCCCCTCCATCAATAATCCATCCCTCAACTCACCAGCATTCTGATGAAATTACTAACAATGAAATTACAAACCAATTATTGGTTGGGATTGTTGAGATTTGGGAAATATGAATAAATATTAAATTCAGTTTACATAACTATAAACAATGCAGCTGGTGATTAAGTGGCAGTTGATGCAAAAAATGCATACACCTCATAACAACAAGTACCCGCCATTGTAACCGGCCGGGTAATGGCGTACCCGGGTACCCGGTTTGTAACCTGGTACCCAAACTGACCTCTAATATAAACACATGTTTCTGTATCTCTTCTCTTCTATGCCAATATTTTTACACTAGGAAAACGCTCTGAGTAACGCGTTGATGAGCGAGCACGGATACGCGCAACACCTCGAACCGAAATCTTGTATGCAAATCTCCAAAAATTCCAAAAATATTGGTCCCAATAACCATACAAAGTTTTAAGTCGATCGATTGAACCTTTATGATTGAATGGTTCCTTGTTAATTTTTAAAAATAACAGGATCTTGTTCCAAAAATATACCTGGGACCACTCATATGATTTAAGTGCGTGTACACAATATCAGATCAATCTGTTGATTATAAGTGTCATAATTATGCGTTTGAAAGTTTCTGTTCTAACTACCTTGGAACATTGGAACTGAGGCGTCAATGTTGCCGTTTTTCCATAGCAACAAGCAAAATGTCCGTATAATGTCAATAACTTTTGGATTTAAACACAGATGTGTCTGAAAATTGTCAAAAACACAGATAATGTTGGTCCCAATGACCATGCAAAGTTTTAAGTTGATCGGTCAAACGGTTCTAGTTTAAATTTCAAAAATCACAGTAAAGATGGTTTAAAATTTTAACCAATGGAAGGATTTGGCTAAAACTTTGTATGATTGGGTAAAATGTTGGTGGAAATGACTTGTCAAAATTTCAATTTGATCAAACAACCCAATCGAAAGATAATTTTTTTTAAATTTGAACCAATCAGGGGATTTCAAAAAAATTTGGGTCTGCAACGCCCAGAAATGGTCAGTACATGTGTGCAAAATTTTAGCTTGATCAAAGAAAAACTGTGACTTGTATATCGTCAGTAACAGAAAAAAAAAATCACACAAAAAAAACAAAACAGAGGTCCGTGCCAAAAGAGCCAAAAGGAGACGCTCGCTTCGCTCGCTCAAAAACTGCCTTTTTCTTGGTTCAATGTTTAATGACATATTGCAGGGGTGCCACCAAAATAAATTTGAGTTCCTGTAGGAACACCTGAAAATTCCTTGAATTTCCTTGAAACCAAAATAATAACACATATTTAGTGATACTTTGTATAAATAAGTCCCGACCTTGTTATCCCCAAACATTCTGGCCATTATAACCATTTGTCTGCGACCCGCCTTATCTGTGGACTCATCGATCAACAAGGTGAAAAACTGCGTTTTCATTCTCTCTAAAGTTTCTTCAATGAATGTGTCGCCCAATGCCTGTTCAATTATCTGTCCAGTCTTAGTTCTGCCACATCTAAAATTCGATGCAATATGACTGTCTGGGAACATTTTTGGGGCGAGCTTTACAAACTTGTCACTAAGTTTGAGAGACAGATTGCACTCGGTAACAAAGTTAGCCCAGTACAAATTTGCATCTACAATGCCGTGATTTTCTTTGACCACGAAATTGTTCATTGATGAACTCTGCTCCACAGCCCTTGCATTTTTCACGTGATATTCGGCGGTCTTGTGTTTTCTTAAATCTTTCACTCCGCCGTACGCAACATTCAATTCCCGATTGCAAATTGTGCATAATGCTGTCGTTTCGGTCTTACCCGGCCTAGCCCACTTTAATTCTTGCTGCCACTCAATCTTGTATTTTTGTACGAACTGAGAACGCGTAGGCGACGGTTTCCTTTTCTTGTTCATTTTCGCAACGTGGTCGAACAGTAAACGCACAACGCAACACGATTATAACGCCCGCAAAGCAGAGTGAATATTGCCGAGACGACACTGACTGACAGCGTAACAAATGCCAGCTGCAGGAAGGATGCTCGCGAACAACCACCTTGCGCGAACAGTGCTGCCAACCAAGGTGGTTGAATAGGGCTGCCAACCACTTGCCAGCCTACTTCCACTCCCCCCTCCGCGACATTCCAGTCTAGGCGCCGACGTGTGCGCATCTGTTCACGCACGCAATAGCTGCTTGTATAGCATGAAAACTTACAAAATTCCTCCCGCCAGTCAGTGATCTAGTGAGTGAAGACTGAAGAGATACGCGCGGACGGTTATTTTATTACTGGATGTACTGTGTTTGGAAACTACGATAAATTACAAAATTCCGCATATGAAGCTATTTTTCCAGTCATCCGTTTCAGACCTTTTAAATCCGTAAAAACGGAGAAATTCCGTTAAAACGGCAACCCTGACATATTGCGATTTGAACCTATATGATCCTTAGTGGAAACTATTCCCAGGACGAGCCCTCTGCTACAGAAAAAAGGGTTACCTTCGCTTCGGTGCTGACGGTGGGTTTGTTTGCGAACTGAACTTCTGTGGCCTTCAGTATCGTGTTCTCCTCGAGTATCGTTGCTTGGGACTGGTTGTGACCGAACGGCTGAAACACAAGACGAGCCACGTCAATCTAATCCTAGGTATCAGCATTTTCTCAAGAGCCAAGTGGCCTTGCTTATCCACACCTTGAGAGAAGGGGACTAGAATCTACATGGGGTATTTTGCTGACTGCTGCCAGAACAAATGATTATGTAAGAGGAAGGCAGAGGTATCAATCATACAGTATGTACCACATAGTTACTGAATCTCTGTTCAAACATTTCAATTAGGTATATGTAGTATGAAGACAAATATGCTAGTTTTGTTGTAGAACACCAATAAAAAGTTATGGGAGAAAAAAAGGGTGATATGTACAAGTGAAAGTAAGTTTAAATGTATACACACATGTATTTATACACAAATTTGCCACAGATATAAGTTAAGGTGGTTGAGAACATCCATAGAGAAGAGAACCAAAACTCATCAGAAACCTTGGGCCACTTCTAATGTAGAAAGTAGATCCCACCTTCTTTCCGTAGAGACACTGGTAGAAGATGACTCCGACGCTCCAGACGTCTACCTTGCTGGAGATCTTGGGCGGGTTCTTGCCGACGACGAAGCACTCTGGCGGCAGGTACCAGTAGGTGCCGGCGCCTTGCGACGTCAGGTCCATGCCGTGGTCGGGGTTGTAGTTCTCCTCGTCCATTACCTTCGACAGCCCGAAGTCCGTGATCTTGATCTCGCCACACACGTTGCCCTCCGTCAGTAGGATGTTGCCTGTAGAGCACAGAAATATGCTTAGCCAGAGCTTAACATCATGTTGTACAGTTACCATATGTCCTGTTGGGAATACTTCCTTCTAGCAAGATTGCAATAAGAGTGGTTCTAATAAATTTACATGATTTATTAAATAATAAATATGTAATTAATTAATATAGCCTTAACAGAGTCTGACTCCACTAGTGAAGATGTAATGAAGGAAGAGGAAACCCGGTATCGTCATGTAGCCTACTGCTGATGAAAGATACCATTCCGAAACACAGTTGCAGCACGGGCCTCCTCTACCCACAATGTCGAGAGACTGGTAACAAGTGCAACTGTGAAGGGAGGTCGTTGCTCAAACACCCCAGCCTCTCTGGCCCAATGGTGGTAACAAGCAAGACAAAGTTGAATTGTCACACATCAAGCTACTGACCCTAAGAGTAACAAATACACCAGCTGTTGGGAATAATAATAAATAATATGGTGTTCAAGCTGGGAAGAGAGAGGCTTAGGTGGTTCGGCCACATGAAGAGGATGGGAACCGATAGAGTGCCAAGGCGGGTGTTTGAAGCGGCTACAGGGGGAACTCGGAGAGTGGGCGACCAAGAGACAGGTGGATTGGACTGATCAAGGAGGATGTGTTGGAGAGAGGAGGAAGGTGGAGTGAGTTGGAGGCTGAGAGACAGTGGGAGGACAGAACATGGTGGAAGGAATTTGTGGAACAATTAGAAGTGGAGGAAGAAGAGGAGGAAACGCCAGGCGTGGCCAGCCGGTTTCCAGGAGTCCTGCGGCCCTAGTGTTGGTGGGAATACCCACCCCCTGACCCATTAAATTGGAACCAGGGATGGATTATTATTATAATAATAATAATCTTGAGGAGCTGAGAGAGGTGGATGCATTCAAATACTTGGGAAGTATACTAACTAAGGAGGCGAAGGTGGATGCAGAGGTGAAGGCGAGAATTCAAAAAGCTGAGTCCTTCTACCAAGCTGTTCGCAAGCTGCTGTGGAACGAAGATTTCCCTCGCAGGTGTAAACTGCTCATGTATAAAATGTATTTCTTACCAATACTAACATACGGAGCAGTTACATGGGGGATTGGAAATAAGGAACGCAGCCAGCTGGAGGCAGCGGAGATGAAATTCCTAAGAAGTGTGAAGGGAGTAACAAAGATGGACAGGTTGAGAAGCCGTTGTATTAGGAAGGAGCTGGGAGTGGAAAGTTTGAGCTACAAGATGGGTAGAGAGAGATTGCGTTGGTTTGGACACATGAAAAGAATGGATCTCAAGAGATTACCAAGACAGGAGTTTGAAGAAACAGTGGTGGGAAGAAGAAGAGTGGGGAGACCAAGAGAGAAGTGGAGTGGTCTTATCAGAGAAGACGTGGAGGACAGGCAGCAAAGGTGGCAGAAAGTGGAAGCAGATAAGTGGTGGGAGGACAGGAGGATCTGGAGGGCGCTGGTGGAGAAGTTGGAGGAAGGTGACGAGGATGAAGAAGAGGAGGAGGAGGATGAAACGTCAGGCCTGGCCAGCCGGTTTGGAAGAGATCCGAGGCCCTAGACCCAGTGGGAGCTCCCACTGTCTGACCTGACAACATTGTCGGAACCAGAAGAAGATTATTATTATAATAATCTTTCTCTCGGTTCCAAGAATTGGGTCGGGGGTGGCGAGGGCCACCATTTGCTACGGCCTCGGACTCCAGAGCTAGATGGCCAAGCTTGACTCTCCCTCTTTCTTCTCCACTACCTTCTTCCACTTCTCCCTATCTTCCCACAACTTTTTTTCCACCACTTCTTCCCACTTCTCCAGTCTCTCTTGTACATCCTCGGCTACCAACTCTCTTCACTCTCTCAGTTGGGCATTGCTATGAAAATTAATATGCTACATATCTGCATATAGACAAAATCTTGAACACCATGGAAACCCGCTTACACATAAGTGCAAAGCTTCTATAAGATAAAAACGCAATATCATGCGATACATTTGGTGTATTTCAAATAGCATGCAGGCCCATTAGGCCCAGAATTACCAAAGTTAAAATGTACTGGTTTAACTATTTTTACAACCATTTAAAATTAAACTGTTTCAATAATTTTGAAGTAGGCTATCTGATTGTCTGTAGGCACCACTAATTTAGTCTAATATTTAGTTAATCCGGTCGGAATAACTTAACTTTGGTAATACCGGCCCTAAAAGTCCGGACACACTGTAACTTTCCACTTCTTCAATCATGACCGAATAGCAGAGGCAAATAGGTCACGTGACAGCTGTCAGCCAATGAGAGAGCTGCTATTTATTCAACTCTGGAGAGTTACTTGACAGTGTGTACCATGTTTTAGGTGTCTTTAGAAACTTCTAATAATAAGGTGTTGTTACTATCTCAATAGTAATGATTATTTTCTAACATTTTCTAGCCGGCAAGATCCTATGGTTTGCTAACTAATGACGTGTGCAACCGACCTGGCTTGAGATCGTAGTGTATGACGGGCGGTTTGATCTCGTTGAGGTACTTGAGAGCGGAGACCACCTGCATCACGATGGAGCGCGCCTCCCGCTCCGGTATCGTCTTGTGCTGCTTCAGGTAAAAGTCGAGGTCGTGGCCGTCACAGTACTCGAGCACCGTGCAGAACGAGTTAGCGTCGATCTCGAACACGTCGTACAGCTTCACCACGCGCAGGTGGTCCAGCGCCTTGTGGATGTTGTATTCTCTGAGGGCGTGTCTGTGGGCGAGGCATGGTGTTAGCTCACGGTCACTCAACGTTTTCCTATCTATACAATTTTTGTGCTTGATCAGCTGCCTGCCATCACCCCACCCCTAGGGCGGTTGTGACGCTTGGTTACTCCAGTTTTAGCGAGGCTAGGCGAGGTGGAGATTATAAAGCGCAAACATTTATCCTTAGTAGTTGTATGTCTAGGAACACATTTATTAGATTATGGTCACATAGTCAGTAAGATTTTAAAAAGATGCTTCATGTCAAGTTCAAATCAGTCTGTAGGAAATTAACAAATCAATAAAAGTCAAATACTATTCTCAACAAAGCGTAAATTTTAGTCTGTAGGCTACGCTTCTGTGTCGCACTTCTTGATGGAAATAAGGACATGTTCTAAATGATATAAAAGTTGACATATGAGTAGAGAGACGAATCTACACAAATTCATGAAGAGCGCATAGCAAAATCTTTGACAAATTAGCTATTTTCTCAATTTCTCACAGATTGATTTTAGAATTTGAGAAATTAGAATTCTCGTCATATTCATTTGTATCTATCTTCGTCATCGGCATAAACCTTTCCATAAGCAGAGCAATATAAGGTCAAAACTGAATCTTAGGGCAGCTGTTTTAGTGTTCCATTGACAATTTTATTTTTAATTAAATGGCTGTATAGGTAACTTTTGATCTATCTTTTGGTTGTGATTTAATGCAGGTAACTTCGTTTATCGTTTCTCTAATTGAGCTAAAATTTTGCATAAGCTTGTCAGATTAGCTGTCTAGTTTTGGAACAAAAAATTTAGGTTTGTTGAAAGTTGAGAACATAATTCTCTGCTTGATTGCATTTCCATAATTATCCTATCTCTAATGAATGATTAAGTTTCCATTTGCATTGTAAATGGACATCGTGACCAGCCAATGGTAGCTGTAGAAGTACTCACTTGATATAGTTAGCCTTTTTATCCTCTTTCCAGTCTTTGTTGAGTTGATGCACCTTGCAGGCGACGTATCGCTGCTCCTTCAAGTCGAATGCCTGCAAAACGACAGCAACGTTAGTTCAAGGTCACACCCTGTCACTTGACAGATGGCTTTACACTTTTGATAGTTTTGCTCCCAACATCACACGGTTCTGCAACAGTCTAATGACGATGGAATATTGATTGATAATTAAAATATTGCAATATGAGAAGAATATTTTAAGGTGGACAGTGCGAAGGAGGCTTCGCAGGTTTTGCCTCTAGAGATAGAGTGAAACTACAAAAGCCTCAGAACGGACGACAACGGGAATTGAACCCCGTGATCTGCGGAGTGCAAGTCCAGAGCCGTGCTTGCTGAGCCAACTTGCCCATTCGTCTTTGCAAAGCCTGTGTGGATGTGGTTTGTTCTTTTCAAAGCAAAATTTGATGCATTTGAGATTAAGCATTGTAAGTGATGTTGTAACTTGAGCAGTCGTGAAAGTAATAGGGTTGAGATACAATACTTCTGGCAATATATCGTCGCCCTAGTACTTGTTTGATCCATATCCACTTTTTTTTTGCAAACGGAGAAAATCGAGTTCAAAGTTCATGTATTGTTCCTTGCTCAATGCCAATGACTTCAAGGACATTTAATGCAAGAATATTATATGGAAATAAATCAGTTAATGATGTGTAGGCGAGAAAACCCTTTTTGGGGCCATAGAATATTAGTTATTTGATAGTTCCGGTATCAAACTGATGAAATGTGCTCACATTATTTCATTTTCAGTAAGAACTAAGAATGTGTGTTAAATTTTGATCCATATCCATTTGCCTAATTGTTATTTACTTCCATGTTGGGGACACAAACTGAATGGTGCCTTCAATAATGAATGAATAGTCGAGGCTTATTTATATGGTTATGATATGGTTGTAGAATCATAAAAGCACTAAAAAAGTAGTTTTTGCCGAGGATATGACTAAAAAAACACTGAAATCTTGTTAAAATTGAGAATTTTTAGCCAGAGGTCCTGGATATAGATAGAACAAGCACTGAGTAAACAGTCAGTGGCACTTACCCCAAAAAAGTAAAAAGTGGATATGGATCAATCAGTACTAGGGCGACGATATATTCTATGTAACATCGAGAGGGAATACTCAATTACATTTCAAAACATGTAGAGTCACTGTAGTAAATGCATAGGCCTGGGGCCAACTCACTATAGGTTTAAATTTAAGCCATGGATATTCCGGTATAACATGAGGCCAGTATATAAACTAACTAAGCTATTACCAAGCAAGCTTTTACCATGATAAAAAGCTAACTATTAAAAAAATTTATTTTGAAAAATGACTGACCTTGTGCACCTCCGAGAAGCCGCCCTTGCCGAGCAGCATGAGCAGCAGGTACCTCTCGTTGAGCACAGGATGGTTGTTGAAGCGCGACTGGTCCTCGTTGTGTATCCGCTTGAGCTCTCGGATGTGCAGGTTGCGCTCGCGCTCCAGCTTCTCCATCTCCAGCTGCAGGTCTGTGTCCTCCTTCTTCAGCGCGCTCTGACGCAGCTAAACAACGCAAACCAAGTTAAATACCACCGACGATACATACAATATACAGACTGCATTTAAAATGTTCATTGTATACATACATAGAGGTATCACTAATTTTCAGTTGCTTAATTGTAGGATGTATGATCTTCAATGTAGGTACCCAATTCATGAAAGTCAATAAATATAATCCTTTATGTTGTTTACACTCGGGGCAAGTTCGTGATTGGGTTCAATTGCAGTTAAAATAAAAGTGGGTTTAAAGTTAGATAGATGTTATAAGTTACAAGAAGCTACAGTTTATTCCATTTCACAAAAGGGAATGGAGTTCCAAGAAGTTCATACATAATATATTCTCCTACAGATGGCATAGTACATGATACCACTACATACCATTAAAATTCTGCTTTGGTGAATATCACTCAAGTGTTGGAATGACAGAATGAAAACCAAAACATCAATACTGATGAAAAGCATAAATAAAAAACTGAAGAGCCATGTTTAATAGATTTTATCAGACCATAGTTTTATAAAGACAAAACGAAAGTCCATGTATTGTCGAGGTCAATTGGCCTCGGCTAGCGGCTGACCTTGAGTATCTCGTCGGCCTCGTAGTATTCCTGCAAGGAGAAGCCGGGCATGGCGTCGGGCTTGAGGAAGGTGGCGTCGGTGCCGTTGTGCAGGAGGTTGGTGCCGCCGCCTTGGGAGTTGTTCCGCTTGCGCCCCGTCTCGGAGTTGGGCGGCCGCTTCTTCACCAGCACCTTCTTCTGCCGGTCGATCTCCTCCCGCTCCGCAGTGATCTCCTCCTGCCTTCTCGCCAGCTCTTGGAACGCATACCTGGTTCGGGCAAACGCCACGTTAGTGCAGTCAGGAGGAGTAGAGGCAAAACAGTAGAGGGGAAGAATCACTGATATGAATCAACATCTCATTGGTGATAGGTTGTATGTTGAAGCGACAAAGCTGACGACACTTACATACAATTTCCACTGTTCCACTGTTTGCATAAATATTCTTAAGTTTTGTAAATTTTGGTCTCCCAAACGCTACGAGCGGTTACGTGCTTTTAATGACTTATATGCAATATATTACTGCTAATAGCCTTTGGATCAACAATTTCTCAAAAGTGGTTTTTGACTTCAAAGTGCTTTCAATTCGTTAACTTCAAGCTTCAACATAGGTTGTACTTTAGGTACATTTTCAAGGAGAGGATCACGATCCCAAAATAAAACTATTCAACACTCACAGATAAAGTGTCAATGGAAGTATGCAAATAGTTTAGTTGAGCACCGCCTAAAGGTTTGACATATCGACTCACCCGTCCGTCCAGTTCTCCTGGAAGGTGGCCCCTACCCTCTGCGTGACAAACTGGCCGAGCCTGAGCCTGTTCTGCATGCACTTCTGCCGCGCCTCCTTCTTCTCGATGTTGGACTTCTCCTTGAGCAGCTTCTTGACGACGTCGATGCATTTGGCGTTGTGCGCCTTCTGCTGCTCGATGGTCTTCGCCTGCGTCGCCAGCTGGTGGCGGAACTCTTCCGCAGTCTAGATAGAATGCAGGCGGTCAAACAATCTGAGACATGCTCTGCACTAAGTGTAAGCAGTTGCTCCGTAGTCGGTTCACACTTGCGCCACACGGTTTACAATAAATAGCATTCAATTATGTTTTTAGTTTTACTAATTTGTATCTGGCTCTGCCAGAATTATAATTATGCTCTTGCATTTTAATTTATATATGCAATATTGATTAATTACTTTGAATTAAAGTACAATATCTGGGGCGCTGGTTAGAAGTACATTTAGGGTATCTCAAAAAGATTGAGCAACAGTGAATC
Organism: Leuctra nigra; assembly: GCA_934045905.1. Lineage (NCBI taxonomy): Eukaryota > Metazoa > Arthropoda > Insecta > Plecoptera > Leuctridae > Leuctra > Leuctra nigra. The sequence continues at coordinate 5,850,171 of OW203770.1, forward strand.
ATGGATTACCTAGAACTCCTACAGATTACTCACAGAATTTGTTAAATTTTATAGGCACAATTCGATTTTGTGCTACCTATCATTTATGATTATGAACATACCATAACCATTTACAGACGAGTAGCTCACATCAGTCGAGACAGTACATAGTTAAGAAGTAACATTCTTTGTAATGTGTACTTTGTAAAAAGTATGCACTATGTCAGGTAGAACTGATGTTTTGATATCTTTTACCCTTAAGTGGACGCTTGGAATAAACAATAACAATTAATATCCTAGGAAATACTGTATTTTGTTGTGGGCTCATTCTCTCGTGATAGTACCTCAACATTATATGTCAAGTTTTTAAGGTCTTGTTGCAATTCATAATATGAGGGCCACCAATTTTAATTGCAATTTTTGATGTCCACTACTACTACCAGTCACCACTCACCCTATTGAGTTCGTCTATTTTGTTATTCCTAAGTTCAAGGTCGGAGGAGGCTTGCGTCTCGAACTCCTGTATCCTGTTACAGGTGAGCTCCGTCTGCACCTGCTTGTCGAGCCTGTTGACGGGCCGAGGCGGCTGCATGAGGGTGGCCAGCTCCACGGGACTGTTGGATGAGGCGGGCTGCGGCGACGGGGGGAACTGAACACAGAGACAACACTCCTATAGCGCTCGCCCACATTCCAAGCCTAGGTATTTTTAATTATTACATGCTTGACACAATAAGGAGGTTTGTATTCGCATGCACACATAATTCGTGCTAAGTGTATTTAAACAACAGACTCTTACCAAAAACTGGGGTGAGGTTTATATACTACAGTAAACCCTCGTTAATTCGAATTCAAAGGGACCCAAAAAATCCCAGTTCGAATTAAAAAAGTTCGAAATATCCTAATTAATGCAATTTTTTGTGTGCATTTTCATGAAGTTTGAATATTCCTGCCTGTGGAATATTCCCGCCATTGCAAAAAAGTGGGGTTGGCAAACCTGTAACAGCAGTTTGGCCAACCTCGCAAGCCACATGACGTAATTTTGACGCCATTGAAGGTTGTGTTTTGTTTTGAGTGTTGTTTTTTTCGTAGTTTGTTCGCGATTATTTTATCAATCCTGTTGCAAAGTTCGAATTAAAACAACTGTATGCAAGGAATAACATGGGCTGGGACCAAAATTCAGTTCGAATTTCGAATTAACCTAAAATTCGATTTATAAAAATGATTTAACATGTAAAAACCTATCCTGTCCACTGGGACCATGCACCTAGTTCGAATTATTGAAGTTCGTAATAACGAGGGTTTACTGTACGAGTAAAGGTCATCATCATTGTTCAATTATTCATCGAATATACTCTTTCTTTTAGAGATCGAATCCCAGAAGAGCATATTGTCTCTCTTCAATCATTCATGTGGAAATAAGCCACAATCTCCATCTATCGGTTTGTACAACAATTATGCTGCCAAAACCAGGAACAACCTAAAAGTCATCAGTTATTTTATTCCTTCATAACAATAGGTACATAGCTGTTTCCACATACAAATGTTATATTGACCTATATAAAATAGTGGATATTTCTTAAGGTCGTATAAGGTATAAGGACAGCATCATAAACAAACAAGCATATGTAGAATAGACCTCCATTGACAGATTATTTGAAGCCGACGTCAGGCAAAATATGTACACTTTGACATAAATTGAACAAAATAATTGAATATTGGGTAAGGCAGATTGAATTTGTTTGTCTTCATTGTGGTATTTGGAAATTGCCAGGTTGGGTGCTTTTGTAGGTAAATGTTGGCAGTAGGTACACTTTTTCTGAGGAAGAGCAGAAGAGGGGAACAAAGTCAGTGTTTGAAGAAGGTTGTGTCTGGCTATCTTATCTGATAATCAAACTGTGTCAAGAGAAAAATGCAATCCCCATTCAACCAAATATAATGCAACAAATTAGTTTTGTATTTGATATTGGCAGATATTTGAAGTGTGGGGTATTTCAGATAATGCTTTGTTTAGAACAAGTCTCCTCATTAAGTTGCCAATAAAAATACAACTGGAATACAGGTTTTTATGGTAAACATTGTTAGAAGCACCCGGTTTGGATCTGATTGGTGTACTAGCAAGTACAAGCTGAAATATACCAAAAGCTTATGTCATAATGCGCAATAAATAATGTAATATACAAGCAACCTTGAGCGGTCTCTTCAGATAAAGCTGGATTACCTCAATTGTAATGTTTGTGTAAAATATGCAAAACAATATCTTGCGTATGTCTACCTTCTGATAACATATGCTGGAACCCGAATGTGTTTAAAAAGTACTAATGAGTAGATCTGTGCGAGGTTGAAATTTTCTATGTTGAGTGAGATCGAAATTATTTCAAACAAGTTAAGGAAGATCATGAGGGATAAATTTATCCTCGAGATCTAGAATATTAGAGCAAGTTCACACCTTTTCTGTTAAGACTTTTGTAGTAAAAAGAAAACAATGTAAATTGTACAGCCACACAAAAATAACATTTTGTTAGTCTCCTAGGCTGTCATCATTATAAATACATAAAACAACACCAATCATATTCATGGAGTGCCATAAGGAGATACAATTATGTCCCGTAAAAAGAAAACAAAACTTTGGAAATCTCGATAAATCAGTCGATATGTTCGAGACTTGAAACTTCGAGGTTGAAATTTGAAAAAACGTTCAACATTGATTTCATTGAGAATTTTCTCGACCTGCACTGCCCTACTCATGGAACGTGACCTACCATCTGGTATCCCTGCTGGGGAGACGGACTCTTGGAGCCGCCGTGGTGTCTGATGGGACTGCTCCCGGAGTGCTTGTTGCTGAAGTAGTCGTTGATCTTCTTGTCGCTGGCGGGCGCGGACGCGGCCGTGTTGCGCGACGCCTTGGCCGAGCCCGAGTCGTCCGCCTTGCGCTTCCGCTTCCGGTCCGAGGGGGTGCGGACCGAGGCAGACTTTTCCGGCGTGCCGTCCGCTTCCTTGTCGCTGTGCGACGAGCCTGCAGACACGCACACGTTAGCGACCCGGACATTTATTTCGGCGGTGTTCAAGAGGAACCAGTTTAGTAACGGGATGCGCACAGTAACTAAAAAACTCACAGAATTTAAAACACATAAGATAGCGTCCATTGGAAGCTGACTAGAGTTCGACTATTGTGCCACACTGTGGAGGTCATTATGACCACTGGTACGACCTTAAAGTTACATCCCGTGCGCTTCTTACGCATCTCTAAATGAGCTTCTCCATTTCACCTTCAGGTCTCTAAATGTCAAACTGTTCTGCAACTAGAGGCTCATGACGAAATGATGATGATTGATGATTAAGCGATATCATGAAGAATAAGTGAGGATGGGCAGTAGGAATGAGGTGGTCATGGCTTATTAAAGGGAATCTTCTTAGCACTAACCTCTCAACTGAGGGAAACTACAAAAGAATCTGCTAGGATGGACGACATTGTGATTCGAATCCAAGACCTCGCTATTGCAAGTTTGCAGTTGACACTACCTTTTAGACTGGGTTACTCAATGCTTTGTTAAATCAGTTGTTAAGTTAAACAGTTACTTAGTGGTAATTCTCAGAACATCATTAATTGTTGCCAAGGCAATACTGGCAATCAACTGTTTTAATTTAACAGAGCATTGAAAAACTGGTATTTAAATTTACTTTCACAAATAGTCAAGACGCAAAAAATATAAAATGTTGTTATGGGGAGTGGATTGTAATTTAAAGGTGGGCTATCACGGTTGAGCCCATTTTTTTATTATTCAAAAAACATGATGACCTTAGGCATGCAATCACAGCGGCGAAAACTAGAGCTCTGTAGGATATTCCTAAACGAAGTTATAGCACAACGAAGACGGATAGGGGGTGGGAAACGCGTCATTCACACCCAACTCAGCCGTAAAAGCCTGCAAAGGTTGGGTGGCACCTACGTCACAACAAGCAGGTTTTACAAACTTCGCGGGGCTCTAGCGCCTGAACCAAACATCGCATCGCGTTCGGGTTTTTGACATTCTACTTCTGGTTACAATATCTACAATATTTTCGACTTGTTGACCATGACAGCCCACCTTTAAAACAGTAGTACCTCGGTATCAGTATCACAGTTAAATGATTTGCAACACATTTAAAAAAGCATCAATTTGTCCTATTCATGTCTGTTCCACTGTTGACGTTTGCCTCTCACTATTGTCAATACTATTGTTCACGAAGCCACTGAAGCAGCGGGCGCTACAGGATTCGTGACAGACAAATAATCACCCAATGCAATCAATCATAATGAAGTGTTTCTAAAAATAGCATCGCCAAATGTTTACTAGCATGTGTGGAGCGCTGGGCAACAGTGTTCTGATACTACGACGCGACTTTCTAGCTGTACGTTATCTATCTAATATTGACAACTTGAGGGATTTCAGATTAGCACGAAAAATGCAAGAATCTTGCTAATTTGAAGCTAATTCCAACACGCGATACTACATAGAAAATATGGATTAACGCCCAATGATAATTTTAGGAATATGAAATTAACACAATATTTGAATTCCGTAGTTAAACCATAGAGTTAAACTAAGAATCAAGTTGCCGATAAAAGTAGTTATTACGTATAGGTACCTATACTAACCATATTGTACTACTATTATTTTCACACTCCTTTATTGACAGCCACCAATAACTAGTTCTTAAAGTATTGAATCATCACACATTTATGGTTGTGGATCACAAATTGAGCCAGATAATGACGAAATCGAGTACAACTTAAGAGAGTAGTTCAACGAATGATTGTACCTACAATAGGTACAGTCTACAATAATTATATGATTTTTTGCATTTAGATCTTTCTAATTATCTTAAAACTAATATACTTATAAGTTATAACCAATCTCATACAGGATTAATTATAAAATTAAAATTTTGTGCTGAACTGCTTTGGAGATAAAATATTGCCCACGAATGGTTTTAGTTTATAGTGGTCTTACTATTTGCTATCTCTACTTGTTATTGGAATAACAGAACAGTAAGCAGAAGAAAGAATGCGAACCGCTTCCGCCACTGAGAAATCGCCGTTGGGACTCACCCGTGCTCATGTTCGAGTCCTGACTATGTACAGACTGGCCGGTGTTGAGGGTACCCTGTGGCGCCATCTGCACAGTGGACATCTGCAACAACAACACAGGAAAGGCGTTAAAACAAGTCGGTTGAGGCTAGAGCTGAGCAGTCCTCACACTGACATGCACATTACTTCACATGGATATCGAGAGAAGAAATCAATGGTTAGTTATTCAGTTTTAGGGCACAAGGGAACACTTTCGGAGATTAAGAGCCGATCTAAGAAATTAGCGAGTTTTAAAATAGATCGGAGACACGTTATCATTTTCTTTAAATTTTTTTTCCAAGATTCTCTTCTGAATATAAAATAGTTAGAGGAGTAGAAGCATCTTTACTTGTATAAGGTAATGTACTAACTAGGATTAGTAATTTTTGAAGATAAAACCATGGTGTTAAAAAAACTAACTGCACCACGGAAAAAGAGGAATATATTCCACAGAAGAAGGCTACATTTGAGGAATTTCATTCGTGACGTCTAAAGTGACGTCAGTTCGAACGAAATAGCATTCAATCTGCGAAATCAGTTGTTTATTTTCTTCCGTCTGACGTCAGGACTAAGAGCAAAATCCGTATGGCAAAGTGGAATTGAATGATCTCGAAAATTGCTAGGGTTTCTAAACCACAATATTGCAATTTTATTTTCTAGACGTCTATAGACCAAAACAGAAATTCCTGCGCATGCGTGAAGTTAACAATTTTACACCTTGACCCGTGTGACATCTCTAAATCACTGCCTTCTGCATACGAAAATTATAATGCAATAAGAAGACTGCTTTTTAATTTTTGATTGTTGCTTTTTTGTTTTAAAAAATGTGTCTTTGGCTGTTATAAAATTATTTTAACAAAACATAGTTTATATAATGTATTGATATCAAGAATACTACATTTAATTATAGATAGGTGAACTTTGAATTCCATTTATTTAAAAGTGTGAATTGAAACTAAATTGAAATTTTTTGTCACCACCGGAACACACGGAATGGTAAGTAGTTCCAAACCGGATATAGATGGCATTAGTCATTTCTGTTTTGGTATAGTCTATAAATAGATTGACAACTCAAGTGTGCAGTGGAAATTTGGATACACATTTCTTTCTTGATTGGATATTTTTATTTTTTTAGCATCGCTTGTCTGAAGTTTGGATATTGTTGCGTCACTAAGGGCTAATCCCAACTAACGCTATTGGTGTTTAAAACAGATAACAATTTAAGGAGATATCGGGACTTAGCATGTGGAAATTGTTTAAAACTGGAGCCACCGAGATTATGTCCTAATTAGTTTATTGACAGCCCAGTTATGAACCAAATCTTAATCGGAAGATGTGAAAATCTCATCAGCATGTGTATTAATACACACTTCAATCTCCTGGACACTAAATCCACGTCAGATTCTAAAACTAGGTCAACCGCACAGGTATGGGTCGGGGTGGGTGGATTCAAATTAACCAATCACGTCGCGCGGATTGATGACGCCGGCCAATCACACGGCGTCAAAAACATTCCAAATCTTTGTTTGAATAGGACGGCGTTCTATTATTGTTCGTTTTTTCTCTCTATTTCGGTAGCGTGCTGAAAGTTAAAAACAAATCAAAGCTCGACAAAATTTATCCTCCGGTTGAAAGAACTGACACATATAATTTTGCAAAACAAATTATCGCTCGCTATCCGAGTGACGGCGTTTGACGTGTCAGTCAGTAACAAGTGGGTATGGCCGTAGGGCGGAAAATGGTTGCAGAGGTACAGTAGGTTATGGCATGATCCATGACCTTTGGATGTTGAAAAACAAGTGAAAATTATTAATTGTTGGAAGAGGATCGTTTTAACATATTTCAATCTAATGCTGAATAAAAACAGTGTTACTTCAAACTTAAGTGTAACTTGTGGAAACAAGGAAGTCGTTATTCGAAAGATAATGTGACAAATTGACACGAATTATCAATCAAGATGGTCGCCTTGTGTCGCGATTGTCACGATGATAAAATGGCAGCGCGACACCGCCCACACATGCGCAACAACCGACGGCCAGCAAGTTTCACCTGCAGACAGACAGTAATTGTGCCGGCCAGGCACTATCAAGTAGCCACACGATCGCATAAGCCACATTAGCATAATATTATCCAATAAGTCCTTGAACGCCTTGCAAGACGGCGGCCAGACCGGCGATTCGCGGCTCTACTGTAAACAAGGAATATGTGCCGTGCATGAAGCTAAAATTAGCGGCCGACAAACCACATTCTATAACACTTGATGGACATTTGACCAACCTATTCAACACAGCTCGACTATTTGTACCAAGCGGGACCGGCAGTAGAATCCAATAAAGGTTTCCGTTGCAAGAGGAAGCGTAGTTTCTCCATTATATTTGTGTCAATTATGTAAAATATGTATGTGGTATAAGAAAACTGGAAGTATTTTAAACATAATATCGGTGTCCTAAAATACAGACAATTTAGTGCAAGTTAACATTATATAATTACAATTATTGAAAAGAGTAGGTTTGGTGTAAATCGTGAATAAATTACGAATGAATGACAGGGGGCAGAGTGTCCAAGTGAGCTATTGTTCAAAAATGTTCGTTTACAATTTGATACCGACTGATATGGGAAAAACTACGGAGTGTAACTTACATGTTATTAGTTATTACCTATATTGGCGAAAATAATCAGGCAACGCCGTACTAAATACGGATGAAAGGTATGTTAAACGGTGCAATATACACACAATATACGCTGCCAGAGGGCTGAGAGAAGAGGACACGCTTAAATCCGTCACTTGGAACCGGTTTCCCATCTTAGAGCCCTCTCGACTGAAGCAGATTGTAAACTAGCAATTATGATTTCTTCACCGATATTGACAACATTGACTCTGGGTCTGGGCAAACATGCACCTGCCCTTTATCTTCGCATTGACTGGTACGACTAAAATATTCAATTTCTCTTTTCGGGTTCAAATGTTTGATGGGTTAAAATCAGTTGTATCTCCGTGTTACCTAATGGTGACTAAGTAAAACTTCGCTTTATTTTTATACTAAAAATCATACATTGGATGGATTCGAGCCACATGGTCGAATCTGACGTACAAAAATAACGTTGCAGGTAGATAACGATATTCGCAAACCACGTTTAGTTATAAAGTGAAAATTATAAAGGTCAGGCTGTGAAACATAAGTCACTGTTAGAAAACATAATATATCAACAAATTCTGATCACACCTGATTACCTATTTAGCCACCGACCGTGGCGACTATGCTCGCAATGCTAATGTGTGAATGTGCACTGACTTCCCTGCTTCTAATGACATTAGTAGACAGCGACAGCGCACATCCGCCAGCATGTGAGCGAATGTACAACCTAATTGAACGAACTGATACCCAGCGGAAGCGAAACATAAGCACGCCGCTACGATACATTTAGAAGAGCTCGTGTTGAACTTTTCCTGGTCGGTTCGCATATTTACCCAGCATGCCTCTCTACTAGCAACCGAGTGGGTGTACAATCTGTTCCGTAAACGAGAGAAGGGGAATAGAAAACACACAAAGAGGCTCGAAATCTAGGAGTATTTATGAACGATTCCAACTTTTAAGTTGCCAAACGTCCACTCCGAGCTTATAGTGGACTTTCGACATCTAACTAGCAGTGGCGGTTTGTGCATGAGGCAAGGGAGGCTGTGCCTCCCTAAATATTAGAGAAGAAGAAAGGGATTGCATCGTATTTCACAACTCTTAACTTCATATATAATTGTGTATATCATTTTAATTTTAAATTATATAAATATTAGTATTTTACTTTGATTGATTGGTTTAATTCGCCACGCCAATCCCCGACAATGAGTGCGCGCGCTGCTGAATACACGTTAGCTGTATACGCGGACTGCAAGGGAGGCTGAGCTGCTTACAGCCTCGTGTAGCCTCTGATTTCTACAGGCGAGGGGCAAGCGCGGGAGTGCGGGGTAAGCGCGACGCATGCAGAGCTATGATGACGTCAGTGAGGCGGCGGACGTGCCCGAGAGGCTCCGAGCGAACGACGAAGCTTTCTGCCCGCGCCGCTCTGCCCGCGCGTTTACTATACTATTTTATAATAACGTTTAATATATTAAACGTAATTATAAAATATTTTTCTGCCTCCCCACATTTCAAACCCACAAACCGCCACTGCTAACTAGTTGTATTCAAGTATGCTATAATGAATGGCTACGGATGAATGATGATTGGGAGATGATGAAGAACTGTTAAGGATGAACGGTGGGAAGGAGGCGGTCGTGGCCTATTAGCAGTGAACCTAATTGCCCCTTGACTGAGGGAAACATGAAACCACGAAAGAACTCGAAAACCTAGGAAGATAGCGGCAAAAACGCACACATCTCTCAAGAAGAGTCTTTTGCGTGCATTCCATTTCCCTTCTCTCTGGACGAACAATAATAACACAACACCGAGTGCGATTCGACAAATCAGGCAACCCAGCGAATGACGTCGCCCGGCGGGGAGGGGGGAGTGAAGAGGGGGGGGGGCATTTAGAAGATCAGCATGTGTCGTGTGTGCGAACGAACGAAGTATGTGGCCAGTGACGTGAACCCGCGACCGAGCGAATCGATATGATGCCGCCTCACACTCGCTGGCGAGGTGTTCGCTGCTCGCGGGTGTCTGGGAGGTCGATATGCAGTGCACGGATGCGGGATCGAGGCGTAGAGAATAGGCAAGAATGTACTAGAAACATCCATATCATTGACTTCCCACAGCAATAGGAACACACAAGTCAATAGATAGCCGGAGTTTTCTTGACTTTTCAAGAAACCACACTCAAGATCAGGCATCAAATTAAAAACACCTGCTTTATCCTGCTAGTGAAATGGAACCTAATCTCGGTGTAATACTGTAAATGTTATCAAAGTTCTCAGGAAATATGTAACTAACTTATAAACTTCTGAACACACTAAATTCTGGTCGTGTTGTGTTCTTTCAGGTCAAACGCTATGGTGATAACATTTTATAAGGACGTATGCAAAAACACACTTCGCTACCATAACGCGATGTATCTCGCGTACACGACGGGGAGGGCGGCGAAGAGGTCGTCTACTTGTATCTCGCGTACACGACGGGGAGGGCGGCGAAGAGGTCGTCTACTTGTATCTCGCGTACACGACGGGGAGGGTCGTCTACTTGTATCTCGCGTACACGACGGGGAGGGTGGCGAAGAGGTCGTCTACTTGTATCTCGCGTACACGACGGGGAGGGTCGTCTACTTGTATCTCGCGTACACGACGGGGAGGGTCGTCTACTTGTTTCTCGCGTACACGACGGGGAGGGCGGCGAAGAGATCGTCTACTTGTATCTCGCGTACACGACGGGGAGGGCGGCGAAGAGGTCGTCTACTTGTATCTCGCGTACACGACGGGGAGGGTCGTCTACTTGTATCTCGCGTACACGACGGGGAGGGTCGTCTACTTGTTTCTCGCGTACACGACGGGGAGGGCGGCGAAGAGATCGTCTACTTGTATCTCGCGTACACGACGGGGAGGGCGGCGAAGAGGTCGTCTACTTGTATCTCGCGTACTCGACGGGGAGGGTCGTCTACTTGTATCTCGCGTACACGACGGGGAGGGCGGCGAAGTGGTCGTCTACTTGTATCTCGCGTACACGACGGGGAGGGCGGCGAAGAGGTCGTCTACTTGTGTCTCGCGTACACGACGGGGAGGGTCGTCTACTTGTATCTCGCGTACACGACAGGGAGGGCGGCGAAGAGGTCGTCACTTGTATCTCGCGTACTCGACGGGGAGGGTCGTCTACTTGTATCTCGCATACACGACGGGGAGGGCGGCGAAGAGATCGTCTACTTGTATCTCGCGTACACGACGGGGAGGGCGGCGAAGAGGTCGTCTACTTGTATCTCGCGTACTCGACGGGGAGGGTCGTCTACTTGTATCTCGCGTACACGACAGGAAGGGCGGCGAAGAGGTCGTCTACTTGTATCTCGCGTACACGACGGGGAGGGCGGCGAAGAGGTCGTCACTTGTATCTCGCGTACTCGACGGGGAGGGTCGTCTACTTGTATCTCGCATACACGACGGGGAGGGCGGCGAAGAGGTCGTCTACTTGTGTCTCGCGTACACGGCGGGGGGCGGGGAGGGCGGCGAAGGGACGAGGACGTGTAAAATCAATGCGGCTGCCTCGGTAACCCAGCGAGAGCGGCAACACATGCCACTTGGCGGTGAAGTGGGCTCGTTAAACGCGCTCGGCTGCACTTCATTCCGCTGGCGACTGCTCTCGAGTCCGCCATTCGACTGTAGCAGAGATTCCACGGCATCGCGCAAAACTTACCTCACGGTCGATCGACAATTGACAATTTTAAATAACTGAGATATTTGATGTTAAACTTCAATTAAAAAGCAACCGAATAACCACGAGGTTTGGCTGTGCACGGATTGAATCTAAAATGTTTATTTTTGTTAAAATCTAACAGTACAACAAAAATTATTTAGCTTATAAATGACACGTTTTTACTTGGCTGCCAAAAGAAAACATTCGGCATAAAATTTAAAATATCTCATAAACTGGACACGGAAGTGTTTAATTTTTTCATGGATTAGCTATGGCATGATTATCAGTAAGTACACCCAAAATTATGAAGATCTGAGACTATGCCTCGAGTGATTATCCAATTCCATAGATAGAACGTTTGTAAAGTACATGAAAAAGTAACGGAAACGTATTTTTCTGATGTGTATAGCAGGTATTGAGCAGCCTCTTGGAACTAGATCAGCGACGGATAGATGACAGGTAGGAGGTCGGGAACTATCCCAGCGCGTTGGGTAGTCTCCCGATTGACGGTCGTCGGCACCATGCACACTGAGCAAATGCAAGAGGACACGCGGTCGGCGAGTGAAAATAGCCGTGCGGATCAGTGTCTCGGGCTCACATCCGCCCCGGACCGGGGATCGAACCCGCATCAGTTGGTGGAGCACTCGTGCGCGAGGCCTCGAGTTCGACACCGGTGTCGGCAGACAATAGTCCAGTCAAATCAAGCTTAAAAATGTCCAAACCCAAAACAAATTGCAACGTTTGGTTTTTTGGTGTCATTCTCTTCAGAAAAATGCCCCCTACAACATATCCAAAATCCGCCAAAATCCGCGCACCGGAAGTACCTTTTAATCACTGTTTAATTTAATTTCCCATGTTAATTTCATCTGGTAAAAAAAACTTTTTTTCATGCAACTCCGATTTTGACGAAACTTGGCAGAATTGTTCACCATCCTAAATGAAACAAATACTCTCTGAGCGTTTTTTTTCTAAATCTCATCGTTTGGGAAATATGGACCTCGCAAAACGTCAAATTACATTCAAAGTGACCGAAATCGTCGAAAACTGACTAAAATATGACTTTTCGATGGGCCATATTTCTCAAACGATAAGATTTAGAGAAAAACGCTCAGAGAGCTTTTTGTGTTCATTTAGGATGGTGAACAATTCTGCCAAGTTTCTTCAAAATCGGAGTTACATGAAAAAAAGTTTTTTTTGCAAGATGAAATTAACATGGGAAATTAAATTAAACAGTGATTAAAAGGTACTTCCGGTGCGCGGGTTTTGGCGGATTTTGGATATGTTGTAGAGAGCATTTTTCTGAACAGAATGACACCAAAAAAATAAATTTTGCAATTTGTTTTGGGTAAATCTCTCATTTGACTGGACTACAAGTTCACAGGACGCACGCCAACGGTTACTATTTCAACCAAGAAAGAAGAGATCCATGGATCCATGGAGATTCATGGTCCATTTGGCCATGGATTTAGCTACGCGTAGTTCGAGCTGAAGGATTGTTACTGTGATGACATGGTCAGTACGTAATCCTAGTAATTACACTCATTAACGGCAACGCAACAGTTAACATCACATTCGATACGCCGGCTGAATCAGGCTGAATTCATTACCTTCATGTGTATACGCTAGATTATGAGCTGTAATCTATAGCTCGTGGAGATCAACAGTAATCAATTGTTTACAGAGCAAGTTGGCTCAGGATGATTCCCGCTGCCGTCCAGCATGACTGAGGTATCTTCAGGTGCTTTCCTCAGTCAAACCATACCCTTCTGTTATCACTCATCAGTCGTCATTAGCCTATCATAACGAGGTTCAACACTACTGAAAAGGATTGCCGACGATTAGAAGTCCCCCCCCCCCCCGTCATCCTCAGCACCCCGTCAGCGCATGTTTGTCTTGGCAAATCAATAACCTAAAGTCTGAGAGATTCTTCCAGTCCTCGTTCATCTACGACACGTTCAAACATTTTCTTTACGTAATTGCTCGTAGCTTTAGGCAACCCAAACGACGCTCAAATAGCCCTGTCAAAGCACAACATGTCTCGTCAATACGTTTAGGCATTCTTTGATTCTTGTTTCCATTCTCTTTTGGGATAACAATTGAAAACTTTATTGTTACGTCTAATTCGTATAAAACATATTGAAACTCACCTTATTTCGCACATGTTATTCCTCAGTTATCATTTTCATTGTTACACACGCTCGGACATTCAGTAATATTTTGAGATTCCGCCGCATAGCTGCAAGATCTGTGTACTGAGCGCACATCCGTGTGTAAACACACAATAAATCCACCGAGAAGTGTTTGGACGGCTGAGTAGCGAGTTTGACCTTGAACAGTTTTTTTTTATCGATTTAACGATATCTTTAAAAAATGTAATTGTTGATAAAATAAGGCTTTGTACGATTCTTCAGAACAGATTCAATGAAAATAACTTCATAGCTTAGAATGGTTTATTATAGTTTTATTTTGTTCTACAGACGTTTAGCGCCTGAAAATTAGTAAAAATATGGCACTAAAAGTCTGTAAGATAAAATAAAACTAACAGCTCCTATTCCAAACTATGAAATAATTTTCAATGAACAATCTGAAGACTCGGACAAAGCCTTATTTTATTAATAATTACATTGGTAAATGATATGGAAAAAATGGATTACAACTCTTCAAGGCCACTTCTCATCCGTCGTAACATGCACATGCACATCCACAGAACAATCAGTTACAATCTTGGCGCTATGTAGGACTAAAACACGACGTTGATATCGCGCCAAAGTCACGGCGAGAAATCTCCAACTCAGCAATGCGGTTGTCATTTGGCAACTCTGTCGACTTAATTAGTTGATATTGCAAGTGGGACGGGGGAAATCAAGGTGACAAATGCGTTATCTAACGCCTTTGTTAACGTCGATTAAAATGTTAAACTATTAACGCGTCATAACTCTGTATACTGTAGCGAACATACACGTAGGACCCCGTTACGAGAGCGCAAACTTGATTCAGAAATGTAATAATAGAGTCGTCAGACGTAACTATAAGGAGTATGCGCGAGAAAGCTCACGGCCTTCTTAACCGCCTAAATTTCGCCATGACAGTCCCCAAAAAACAAAAGTCAAACGTGACAGCCAGTTTTAAAATTGTATATTTTAGTATTAGTCCACTCTTTTACGCCTGCTTTCTTGTGCTAATGTTATACCTAGTGTTAATATTTAATGGTTAGACTATTCAATCAATGATAATGGATTTTGATTGATTCCAACATTACATTTTCCAGAAGGTGCGTGTCAAATTTCGCTTGCCATGCTGACCACTGTCTATTTTAAAAGGATTATCAATTAAATAAATGCCTGAATGTATGTTAGGCATAATTGCAGACAAGCTTTAACATGAATAATGTCAAATATCACTGTCAGTTGCCCTAAAGATATCGCTTTTAAGCTATTTCGACAAAATAGAGCCCTCGCCATACCCGTCATGGCGGCCAAAAATCAAAATCACAAATCACGTGCATACTCCTTATACTGATCGAGAAAGGATGATAGGGAAGATCTAGTTAGGCACCTGATTTAACAACCCACGTAGATGCAAATATATTATGTAATATGGAGCATCGTGATCTTTATTTGATCTTGATCGGTATCTTCAAGTGAAGTGACACGTTACAATAAACACGAAACACCCTCTCGCTTTGGATGGGAGGGGTGAGTAGTTCTTTTCCGCATTATGATCTGATGTTCCAAATTTACATGTCGTCTCTTTTCACTTGATCCGAGCCCACTGCCCAATGGAGTGCTTCTATTCGAGAAAATAAGGAGCACAACTGATCTCTGGTGGATTTTGTGGTAATAGGTAAATGGCGGCTATCAAGGGCGCATTTGCATAAATATAAATACAAATATTTGATATAGTTGTTTGTTATGGCCAAAAAAGTAAATTTATAGCTAAATATCAATTTCATTTGTTTTTTCACTGCTTTATGGAAACACGAAATGTAAAAACAAACAAAATAATATGTGGACCTGATAGTAGCCATCTTGCCAGAAGTGGCTCCATCACGTATCACTTATTTGTGGGAATTCAACATGGTTAACGTACAGTTCGTTTTTCCTATGTATGAACTCTCACCAGATGGAGCCACAGTCAGTTGTTCTGTTAGGCCGAGAAAGACTTCATTGCGCGCTCACCTTGCAATGTTGTCTTTCTCGGCCTAACAGAACAACTGATGGTGTCTCGGTCTGTAGAGAGTTCAAACATCGGGAAAACGAACTGTATCATGTACATGATATCAATATGGTATCATGAAGACGACAAGGAAATTTAGAATAACCACCCTGTGAGCTCTCATTCCCTTAGCTGTGTGGGTTTTATGAGATATCGACTGAATTTTCCATCATATCCACTGCATTCCTGCTTCGACTGGGAATCCGGAGAATGTCCCGAGCGTTTGCCCCGAGATGTGGGCGAGAGATCTGCCTGCACCCCCCGTCAAGTGAATTAAAATGGCGTCACTATCGCGTGCGCCTAAGTTCGTCTCGGCAGCACGGATGCTGGCTCCAGATCGATACACACGTGATCTCTCGCATGCCAGCATCCGCTTTGTTCCACCCTCTCCTCTCCTCTCTTCCTGCCAAGAGTTCGATGCATCGCTTTCCAGTGTAATGCCGTTCCACTGATTTTATTACATTCCAGACCGTCTACTTTGAAACTGAAACAAATTCATTCTGGTCCGATGTTCCTTATGGTGCTGATGGCAGGGTAATGATTTCATACCGAAATGATTTCGTTTTCTACCACTAGGAAAACGCTCAGTGTAACGCGTTGATGAGCGAGCACAGAACATGCAACATCCCCATAGTAACGATGCACGACACGGCACAAGACGATTTACTCTGCAATTTTTCAATCTCCATAATACACTGGATGAATAACAGATCCATTGTGTCGTGAAGTCTTACCTTCATACCTTCTCCAGAAATCTCTTGTGACATCCCATACTAAACTCGTAAAATTACAATTAATACTTGACTGATTGGGCTTACAATATGTAAAATTTAATATTAAGTTGGTCTTGATCACCATGCAAAATTTGAACTTAATGTGAACATTTTTATTGTCGACCAATCAGAAGACATTATTTAAACTTAAACCAATTAGAGGATTTGGCCTTCGTACTGCATCCGATTTTATGCGATAGCTCAAAAATGCTTTCATTTTACTGTACATTGTGGATAGCTTGGCTGCTCTACAGGCCTTGCCTTGGAACAGATGCTTAAAGAAGGCAGGGATGACAATTTAGTATACATTTTTCAAGATTATGGAATAAAATGACCTTAAAATTACAAAACTTTTGAAAATGACGACAGATTATACTGAAAATTGGCAAAAATACCTAAAATGTTGGTACCAATGACCACGCGAAGTTTTAAGTTGATCGTTCAATCGGTTCTAGTTTAAATGTCAAAAATCACATGAAAAATGGTTTTAAATTTGAGCCAATAGGAGAATTTGGCTGAAACTTATTATGATTGGGTACAATGTTGGTTGCAATGTTTTTGCCAAATTTCAAATTGATTGATGCAACCAATCGAAAGATTATTTTTTTTAAAATTTGAACCAATCACGGGAGCCCGTTCAAAAACGATCCCAGGAGTACGTTAGTATGTGTACAAAATTTCAGATCGATTGCTTGAGCGGTTTGACCTGGGCTGTGACCACAAAAAAAACAACAAACAAACAAAAAAAAACACACACAGAGAAAGTGTCATAAGAGTACCGTGGTGACGCTCGCTACGCTCGCTCAATAATATAAAGGTAGCAATAGTGTAGACCGAACAGTATAGTTACAAAACTAAGTGGGTGGCTTAAAAATGACCATTATTTGACTCAACGAATATCAATTTCAAGATCAAATATTAAATCCGATGACTACAGATGTTGACGGACTTAATTAATCTAGGAAGTCTAGAAACGGGATGTTTTACTGTAGCAAGGATGTAACTGCAGGATGTTGACAAGAAAACACTGCTATGGCGACCTGGTAATTACATTGGTTGACGGCAACTACGTGTTTGACTGTCGGCTACAGAGACACACAGATGGCCTGGACTAAACACTAGGAACTATCCCAGCAATATAGTGTACATGCTACGAAGCCCCGTACACAACCGGGGTTCCCGCAAGTTCATTTGTTCTGCGCAAAAAAATCGCCAAATTTGTTCGATTACTGTTCATCAAATGGGAAAGAGTATAATGTTATCTACGTAAACGGGTTTCATTTTGGGGTATCCTCTCTTACAAAAACTAACTTATGGAGTCAATAAATACAGAATTATATAGATTTTACTTCTAGATACTTCTTTTAAAAATCAACAGGTTGACTTTTAATACACGCTATTCATGGTTTTCACGTGACGTCACGGCAGTCGTCTCGGCCGCATTTCCCCTACTTTACCCCTCCTGAGTATACACGAGTCACTATTGTAGCTAGAGTAGCATTGTAAACAATCGCTTTTAGGTGGCTCGGCTAATCGGACATGGTCTCAGATCTTCATAATTTTTTGTCTACTTATTGATAATCACGTCACACACAATCCTTGAAAAAATTGAACAATTCTCGTGTCTAGTTTCTGAGATAAATTGAGTTTTCTTCCCCATATAATCTTATGGCATTGGCAGCCACGTAAAATCGTGTCACATTTATACTAATAATGTAGATCTGATTTTTATGTATTCCCAACTTTGAACAAAAAACTTATTTTCTGATAGATAGTTAGAACTTCTATTAGGAAAGAAATTGAAAACAATTCCAACGTGTGCTATTAATAGAAGTTATAAACCAAAAACGAAATGATTTCCCTATACCTCCTGAGTTACAGTTTCTTTCATTCTCGGAAGGCAATAAATTGAAACTTCGCTATCAGACATGAGTTGTAAGTTTAATCGCATGTAATGATTCTTTTATACTTAAATATAGAGGTCACCACTGACCCCAGAGGGAAAATCTCGAATGTTATCATAGCCAAATCTTTTTTAAATGTCCTAAGGAACAACTCCACCAAATTTCATGCTTGTTTCACAAAATGCTCAATTATTCCTCTTAGCCGCTCTACTAGGTATATGCATTTATTTTATATTTTTGCCCTCGAAGTTATAAAAGCTACGGCAATCCTGACATAGACAATGTTTCACTGGTTTTCTGCCGTTCCATAATACGGCTGTTGAAATCTAATGTGTCAAATGATTTCCAAATTGAATATTTATTATGACTTGAATGCTTTTTTATTTCACTTTTTAATACACAAATTAGTTATTATAGTTTCTTCTTCTTTAAACTTGAACGACTACGCTTTAATTTTAATATTTTTCATGAATAATTCATGTCAAACTCTTGGAGACTCTAGTTTTCACATGCATTTTTACGGCAGGCAAGTGCTACTTGTATACCCAAAATGGCGGCGTGACTGAAATACCTGGCCGTGGAGGGGCGGAAGTGGGGCTCGTGAAAACCATGAATAACGTTTAACCCAATCAACAGAACCGGAACCCTATTGGTAATAGTTACTGATCGTGGCAATGAAGATCAATACTATTTGTTTTCGATTTCCATACTTGTCGTCTCAATTCGAAACATGGATTGAATATGTTTTTTTTCGCATTTACAGATCAAACGATTAGGTTGTTTGCGAATAAGCCATTTTTTCAAAAAATATTAATGAACTATTCTTTGCTCTTCGATTTCTAGCAAGATTGGTCTGTTGTTTTACCGGAAAATGTATTAAACTAGTTAATTATAGTCTAGTTAGGGCCGGTTTGTGTACCTCTTACTAAAGTTAGCTAGCTACCGGATAAACTTCTTGATGGCGTTAGCTAGAGGATGAAATCAATGTAAAATTAGGTGCATGCTAACGTTATCCGCTATCAAGAACTTTAGCAAGAGGTACAAAAACCGGCCCTTAATACTTGATTGCTGGACAACCTGAAAGAGAAGCCGCGGCCAAGGTCTCCCATGCATCGCCGGCTCGCTCATCAACGCTTCTAAACGGTAGACATATTGTCCTGGCCGCGCAACTGCTCGCGACGATCACTGTCGAATACCTCGCTCCGCGGCGCTACATCGGCGCCGATGTGCAGGTTGCCGAGGGGCAGGGAAAGGTCAAGCGAGCCGGCAGACAGACAATGTGCACACTCGGCCAGGGCACTGACTCAATCTCGGCAGGAATGCAATACAATGCCACTACGACTACGACGAGCTTACTGCATCGGTAGAGATTACACGGAGCAATGTGGCGAACACGGCCAGGGCCCTGATTCTATAACTCCATTGCGATCGCTTAGCAATTATTTCAATGTTAATCCTTATGGAAAAAAATTGCTAAGCGGTCGCAATGGAGTTATAGAATCCCACCTCAGGGCAACTTAGCACGGAGATGACAAAAATATACATTTTCCGCCTCTGAAATCTACAAAGATATAAATAGAGACTTACTTCCATCTAAAATGTTGAAGCACAGTAATTCTTGCTCATGAGACCGATATGAAGTAATGAAATTATTGTTTCCACTTAGTTCTCCCGTCGCTGTGGTTTTATTTAATTGAATTACGTCTTGTCGGTAACATTCACACGTCGACTTCCTCCCTTCAAAGGTAGTATAAATTCTCAGAGCAACAGCATTATGCGGTAGATTCTATTCCCTTCTACCGTAGTACAGTCAGTACACGAATATAATAATCAGTAATCACGAACAGAAAACACATTGAAAAAGCATTCAAAACAGATCAATCGTACACTTTACTTTTACGTGCAAAAAGCTGCATCGAACATTTGTCCGTTTAGTAATTAGGTGGCCCAGTTTTCCAGTAACAATTAGGGTAAGGGATCAAAACGCTCTGTATTTGTATGCCTTGGCTGTTCTTTCTCACGGTTGGAGATGGTTCAAAGTGGGCCACAAACATTCGACATAATAAACTTCAAATCCACAGGCCCTAACGCATCAATAACCAGATGTGGAGCCCATTTATGTAGATTCAATTCCCCTTGTCTCGCAGATAGTATATTGATGAAGATACACATATAATATCGTTTCCATGTAATGTTTAGTAATGAGACTAATCAGGTCAAGAATTATATTTCGAGATGATTACGAGAAGGGTGGGAAGATTCCTCCTCGCACATTAGCGTTCGGATTATTCAGGGTTCACCGCCGAAGAAAAAGGCACAAAAACTCGAGTAAAAAGTTGCATAATAAGTGGTACAACAGATGGGGAGTGGAGTGTAGTAACTTTGCATATTATACTACGTCTTCCGAGTCAGGAAGATTTACCAGCTAAGAGGGGAGAGTTTTTCATGTCTTTTAGTTCGAAGTTGTCAAATTAATTCGATACAGAACAATCGAATTTTTACCATTGACATTTGTGGAGACATGTATATTTTAAACTGGCGCAAAATCTATAATATTTTTTGCATTTCAGGTCAAACGAAATAGTATTCAGATAATTGTTTACAAAATGCATAACTTTCATGCAAGATCGGTTTCACTGCAAAATTGATCAATAGTTTCTACACCGCATTACATTTGGCCGATCTGAAAGAGAGGCTTGTGGTCAAGGTTCGCTTGATGAGGATGGGTCGACGGCTGACGCGAGTGTCCTCGCACGTTCCCAAGTGACGCCTCCACGTGACCGCCGTGTCGGGAGGAACCGACGGCGACGTCAGGCGTGATCGATTGGCGCCGGGCACAGACACGGAGGCGGCGGATCCCCGTGCATAACTGAACACGGCGCAACAGAGCAGGCAGAGCGCGGAGTGTCCTCGCACGTTCCCAAGTGACGCCTCCACGTGACCGCCGTGTCGGGAGGGACCGACGGCGACGTCAGGCGTGATCGATTGGCGCCGGGCACAGACACGGAGGCGGCGGATCCCCGTGCATAACTGAACACGGCGCAACAGAGCAGGCAGAGCGCGAGGATCCATGGGGTTTACCAGGTCTCAGCGGAGGGGAGGAATCACAGTCGAGACTATACTAATCAAGACAAGAAACTTCGCAAGCTGCCTTCATCGATGATTTCCTTGTTTCGATGTCGCGACTATAATCAGAATCATTAGTTGCCGCATAATTGAAAATTTTTATGTTTTAAAGATTAATTGGAAGAACTTTAAAAAATGCCTAAATACCTGGTTTTGTTTGCGATGACGACCTGCTTCTATTGCACCAACACAAATGGTTTTGATGTAGAAAATGCTAGGCATTTTAATATTGCAACCTCCCCCCACATTACCCATTAATTTTAGTAGTGTATAACGTAGCACTCTTCTGGAACTATGATGATGAAGAAGGTAACAGGTTGGCTGAGTGGTAACGATCTGAACTTGTATTCCGGAGGCCCGGGTTCGATTCCCGCGGTTTCCTGACTGTATTTTTTGGTGGTATTCGCTCAGTCGACAGGCAAATGCTGGGAAGGTAACCTACTAATAGGCCACGACCGCCTCCTTCCATCCTTAATCTACTCTTCACCATCATCTCCCAATCATCATCATAATCATTCATCCGTCGCCATTAGCCTCGCTGCAGAAAAGTGCGACGTAAAGCCTCAGACAGACAAAAAAGGTAAGAACAGAAGATGGGAACGAGGCAGTTGTGGCCTATCAGTATAGGGAAGAGCATTTCCCACGAAACACCTCGAGGACGGACTGGGGCTGGAACCGAACCCGGGGCGCTGCTCGACAAGGAGGCTGAACACGTCGCCGCCGAGGGGCTGTGCTGGGAGAAGACATCTCGAGGGGAGCTCCGAGTTCTGCTACACGATCTCTCACGGCGAGGGCGACAAGTTATTCATCCACGCAGTCGTGTCGGATCCCTTTTCATGCTTTTCCTCTCAGGTCACACAGCTCGACATGGCGATAGCACACACACTGACATCATTCGAATATTCAATTGCGTGGCGTTTGAGCAAGATTCGGTAACAAGCTATGAAGAACCATGTTTTTCATACTAGATTGACAGTGTAAAAGAATTTTTCCCTTCCAAAGCTCAGTCAAGGATAGGTGTTATAAGTTAACACACAAAACAATTAACAAAGAACACCCAATAAAACGTATATATACGTTTCCTTTTAGTCTTTTGTATTATCTAGATCCGCTATTTTGGCAGTAAGCGAAAAAAAAATTACTACAGATTATCAGTCGTACCTTTTTTGTGAAACAACTTCAAACGGTTTATTGTTTGTAGCTGTATAGTAGCTTTTGCAGAGTCATTTAATATTGATTACATGGATAAGGCGACGAGTTGAAATACATTTTACGATAAGATATTAATAAAAATTGTCCATGTTATGCTAGATTAAGGTAGTTGGCCACGCTCATTATGCATACGGAGGAATGATCCGATGATGGCGCAACGTAGCTTGTGAACGGCTTGAGCACCGCGAGCGCAGAACACCGGCAACGTCGCACACTGCACAATACGATCTTGTGAGGGGGATATCACATTCACACACAAGACGGTTCGACACCAGGTGCGAAGCTACTACAATGTTCTAGATCATGAGCCGAACTCCAGAACATGCAAGCAACATGTCCATACAACGCCTTCAATGTCATCGGTTTCACTTAGTTGTTCTGTCGCGGTGTTGAATCAGTCAGACTCGATCAGCCATCAATTTGTTCATCCCTTCCTCTCTCGAGACGCCATCTTTAAATGGCCACAACGTGCCCACGGGACCACAACAACCTAGATGTCACCGAAATCAAATTATGAACGTTTCAAACGTATTATTTTTTTAAAATAATTAAGTTATCACTTTAGAACACATTTTATTCTACATTAAGATTGTGTGATCATCTGCTCTTGTTGGTCTCGATATAATTCGTCAATGTCGCCATCTTTAAAAGGTCCGCACATGCTCACGGGACTACAGAATCGCGTGCGCCCCATTTGTTTCCGACAAACAGTGTCAACCAGTCTTTGTTTCTCATGTTTTCTACTTTATAGTGAAGGATATAATTGAACGGACTGCAGTTATATTCCTTGTATGGTAGTCCGCAAATGCAGCTGCACTTGACGATGCTGTCTCAAACCTGAATTAAACGGATCAAAGTTTTGAATCAAGACTACAATTCTTCAACTACAATATCGTTTCATTTCTGATGCACTTTGTCTTGAGTCTTGATCGAAAACATCGATCGCATGTTGTCGACGACGATTGGGAAGGTGTGGACGACACATCGCCCTGGCAAGGTCGAGACCCATGACGTGTGCGGGCATTGCGACGGATAATGGCGTCAACGAGGGTGGGAAGAAGGCCGCAGTAATCCAAGAGCATCGCGTATCACGGCGATGAGAGAGAGAGAGAGCCGTCAACAACAATGGCGGCGCCGTCATCCGATCAGCCCAATCGAGCTCAGCTGATAGCTTCGTCGGAAGGAGGAGTAGCAAATACCGTCACTTATTCTTGAGAAATTAATCGGAAGATTACGATACGGGAGAAATACTCTCTGTACGACAAGAAGGGGACCACAATCTAGAATGCTCCATACTTTTAAAGGAAAACATACCTTTTAAAATTTTTGAACTAACAAAGGCTCACTTGGTCTAAACCACTCAATCGTGATGGATTCCTCATTTCTTGAAGAAATGGAGACCATTTATGTGGATTATTTTCCACTTATCTCTTGGTACAGATGGTGAAGAGCAGAGATGCGTTAATGACTTGTAGACGGTCGTGGCGTTGTGGAATACCCAGAACCCCCCGGCCCGTGAACAAAGTCGTCAGCACACCGACAATCATCACTGCACTTCGCGACAATCCAAGATGGTGACGAGACGATGACGTAGAAATAAAAAACACACAGAACTGAAACCCGTTGACATATCCGTACCTTGGGCAACTGCCAGTAGGTGATCATGACCACGCCATCCATGTTGCTCCGTGCTTCGTGCGGACGTCGGGCCGCTACCCATGGCTCGCGCCGCACATGTTCACCGGTCGGCGGCCGCGGCGAGACTGAGGGGAGCTCGGCGGCGGGCGGGCGAACAGCTGGCGAGACACGAGGCGCGGGGGGTGGTGGGGGGGGGGGGATACGCACACACCAGCACGGCAGATCGATATCGGTGGCGGCTGGCCGGGGGTTCGATGCCCATCACATTCCCGAGCCGCGGCGAGATGCGAGAGGATCATGGGAGGCCACGGTGCATCGAGTGAACCGAGGTGTGTCGACTAGCTGCTAGACGGCAGGCAGACGCGCCGATGATATGACAGAAACAAAAGCCAAGGCGGTGAGAAACCAAGGTTGCCGAGTTTATGGGTAATGTCGTAGGAAACCGTTGAAATTCACGTTCAATGAAAAGGAACGTGGATGATGGCGTCATTAACAGATTCCTCCATGTTTTATTAACGTATGGGTTTCTGCGAATGAAAACTTCTTACTCACTTTTAAAGCCCTAAAATGTCCAATATCGGTAGAAAGTGAGATATTATGGTCGCGGCTCTCGTTAGCCTTGTTTCCATTGACGCTGAGATTTGCACGGGGATCGTGCAGTGTTTGTTTTCCTGCGGCCGCCATTGAATATGCAACACTGTCGCTGAGCAGATAACACTGCGATGGGCCGAGGTACAGTCCCAGCCACATCACTGCCACATGGAATGGCATTATTGAACTCTGCGGCGAAGCGATACGTGGTGCACGAGCACGACCAACATGCCGATACATTCGAACAAGATTGGCGCTGTGATGGCGAGTACAAATTCATCAAAACACAAGAGCTCGCACAAGAGAGAACATAACGGAGTTATATGATGCAATTTTTATATATTATATTTGTAGACATATTTAAATTTAGAATGTTATGCAAGAATATTCAAGTGGTGTATAATGGTATAAGTGGTGTTTGAAAGTATTTTTAATTTTTTTTTTTTTTTTTTTTACATATTCTATGAGTATCCAAAAATACTCCAAACTCGATTTTGAAGTGTTGCTAATCTCCCTCTCCCTAAAAAGAATCCCATGGTCCAAGCTAGGTGACTTCTGTATCAAGAACTCGGGCTAGCACCTACCCCAGATATATTTAAATAATATATATTGTCAAGTGCCCCACCCAGACGTCGCCTAGGGCTTCTCGCGCCCTTTCTTCATCATTGATCATTGATAAGAACAGAGAGGCGAGCGACTCGGAAACAAGGAGCGGTGTCAACGGCACATCGCCCACCGAGCCGCCGAGACCGTCCCGACAAATCCATAATCCAAGTAGCGCCGCGCTAGCCACCGCGATTCGCATAGTACACGGGGCTGGATGTCAGTCACCAGGTAAGTATTCATGTAACGGGCGTGGTCCGAAGTCGGCGCGAAGAGCAGCGAGTCACTCGGTGCACGAGCACGCTCATATTGATCCATCCGCTTTAATTCACGAGGCGGACGGGAGCATTGCCGCCAACTTGGTCGACGCGTGTGGGGATATTCGCGGCCGTCAGGTTGGCACGGCGACTATTATTAGACACTGGGTTAAGTCGGCGGTGCCAACTGCTGCAGCGCGCAACAAATGCGGCTTCGTGTGAGTAAGGAAGTGGAGCGTCGACTTGCAGTTTCGAACGAGAGAAAAAAAAATATGAATGTGAGCGACGTAAACGTGCCAAAAATATGCTCGTTTGAACAAAAACGTTGAACGTTCAAAACAAATTATTCACTTGAAAAAAACATATGACTCGCGAAATATTCAATTGACTTTCTTTTCTTTACTTATCCTAAAATCAATAAAATCCACCAGGACAGCATAGCTCTGCATGATTTAATTTTCTAGTAAATGGAATCCCAGAAAAAAACACTCCGTGTAAAAAAGGCAGCCAAGTCTCTTTACTTTAAAAAAATTCAACACCGAAAAGGAGTGATATCAAAAAAGGAGCTAAGTCAATGACATTTCCAAATATTTAATCGTATTTTTGAAATAAAAGAATAAACACCGAGAAATACTTTACAAAAGGACTTGGCGCATCGTTTTTTTAAAGACCTCATTCAATACTAAAAGTGGAAAGAAATTTAAAGTAGGTACATTTTCCTCTTTCTATTAGAGCCAGAAACTATGAATCAAGCTACTTTTAGTAATGGCTATTTTATAGTTTTGTCAATGGCGATAGTAGAAAGATTTCATGCTGTAATAGATAAGTAATATAAGGGTGGAAGAATTAAATAACAATTGGAAGTGGGCTCATACATATTCTTATAGCACTGTTAATATGGTGATATTAGAAGGGTATCTTTTCATAATTTGATCTTGACTGAAGGAAATCATGAAACGTTGTCAAATAATTACGAACTGTCTTTGGAACACTATTATATATTTTTGAAGTGTCAAGTGTATAAAGTTAAAATTTTTAATAGAAATTCAATGTGACTATGTACTTTGTGAAATGTTTTGTTATAAAATGTGGATTAATAGAAATGTATTTCATGATGAGAAGGTTTAACGCATGAGACTTAATTATGTTGACCACGAAACAATATTACGAAGATAACTAACTATTGTGTATTTATAGAAAATATAGGCAACAAGTTTTATCGCGTACGTACATATTCTAATAGATAATATTTTACAGTAGGTATATGTATAATATGTAATTGAAAGATGTTTCCCTATTATTCTAAAAATTCTAAATTACGGTTGTATATCAATGGCATATGCTTATGAATCAAAAAATGAATTTAAAAAACGATGCGCCAAGTCCTTTTGTAAAGTATATCTCGGTGTTTATTCTTTTATTTCAAAAATACGATTAAATATTTGGAAATGTCATTGACTTGGCTCCTTTTTTGATATCACTCCTTTTCGGTGTTGAATTTTTTTAAAGTAAAGAGACTTGGCTGCCTTTTTTACACGGAGTGTTTTTTTCTGGGATATCACTTCTTTTGTTAGTTTATTCATACAGCTTGTAGCACATGTCCGAGCAGGGACTAATTTCTTTAAAAAAATACGCCTCAACCGATTTGCTTACTAAGAAAAGTTGCGTTAGGTATAAGATGAAAATGATTATCCAAGAAGAATAGCTTAAGTTTCGTTATAATCGATACAGCCGTTTTCGATATATGACGTCACTTCCGGTTTTGAAATAGCGGCCGAAAATAATGTCGTCTTGAATTCATAATTATAAGTCCTACATAATTGCACAATTTGGTTGCAATCGGTACAGACGATTTCGATATATGACGTCACTTCCGGTTTAACCAATGGCGGCCGAAAATAATGTCGTTTTTTTATCCATAATTATAAGTCCTACATATTTCCAAAATTTGGTTGCAATCGGTACAGACGTTTTCGATATATGACGTCCCTTCCGGTTTTAACAATGACGGCCGAAAATAATGTCGTCTTTAATTCATAATTTTTAGTCCAACATATTTCCAAAATTTGGTTGCAATCGGTACAGACGATTTCGACATATGACGTCACTTCCGGTTTTAACAATGGCGGCCGAAAATAATGTCGTCTTTAATTCATAATTATAAGTCCTACACATTTCCAAAATTTGGTTGCTATCGGTACAGCCGTTTTTGATATATGACGTTACTTCCGGTTTTAACAATGGCGGCCAAAAATAATGTCGCCTTTAATCCATAATTATAATTCCTACATATTTCCAAAATTTGGTTGCAATCGGTACAGCCGTTTTCGATATATGACGTCACTTCCGGTTTTAACAATGGCGGCCGAAAATAATGTCGTATTTCATTCATAATTATTAGTCCTCCATATTTCCAAAATTTGGTTGCAATCGGTACAGCCGTTTTCGATATATGACGTCACTTCCGGTTTTAACAATGGCGGCCGAAAATAATGTCGTCTTCAATTCATAATTATTAGTCCTACACATTTCCAAAATTTGGTTGCAATCGGTACAGCTGTTTTCAATATATGACGTCACTTCCGGTTTTAAAAATGGCGGCCGAGAACACTGCAACCTTGAATTTATAATTATTTACAAAGTAGGTTTACTAAATATCTATTTAAAAGTATAAAGTGGTGAATTTTGTGTCAATTATCATATTTATGACGTCATTTAGCATATTTATGACGTCATTTCCGGTATAGGTAATAGGAAAACAATCTAGTTGATACTTTATGAACGACCATCTGAATTCATAATCCCTATATTTCCGTAAAATCGGTCTTGCCGTATGTAATATATGACGTCACTACCGGTTTCATTTAGTGGTTCCTGCCGCCATTTCCGGTACCGTTAATTTGTTTATTCATTTTTCACAATTGAGTTTCAAAAAAAGTTGCAGAATGAATACGCAGGAGCTAGTTCAGTTGCAAACGGTACAGGCGTTTTAGATATATTACGTCACTTCCGGTTTCAAGAATGGCGGCCGAGAACACTGCCTCCTTGAATTTATAATTTGTATTGTCTATGTTACAATGTAAGTTACTTATGTATGTATTTTAAGTATAATTTGTTGAAATAAGTTAAATATTGCGTATTTATGACGTCACTTCCGGTTCAGAAAATAAGAAAATAATAATTTTTTTATTGATACTTCATATAGATGACCGTCTAAATCGAATGGCGCTAATTTCGTTCTAATCGGTCCAGACGTTTTTGAGATATGACGTCACTTCCGGTTTAAAAATGGCGGCACAAAAAATCACAAGAGGCAAGGTATCATCAGACGCCAAAAGTGCATATGTGGTAAAAATTTCAGGTTGATCGGTTCAGCCGTTTAGGCTGTGGCGGTGATAGCAACGTTTCCTGATATCTGAATCATCATCATCAGATAGCTTTTAAAAGGGGTGTAATTTCACTGTTTTCACGGCCCTCTAGCACCCAAACGGCATAACGTATTGTTCCCAAATTTGGTATATGTTGTCAGGTGGGCCATAGCTCGAAATTAAGTTATTTCGCAACAATGTGAGATTTCCCAATTTTGAGATCCAGTAGGCCGAAAATGCCATGTTGTTGCTTACAGTAAAAGTGTTTCGTCTGCTCCTCAGTTTATTAGGCATTTACGGTATGTTGAGTGAGTGTGAGTGTATAGTACGACTTGGCTGGGTGGAGCGACCGCTCCACTAGATACGAAAGGAATGAGTAATTACATTAAATCAATTACATTGGATTATAAAACCTCAATTGACTATTGAATCAGTTTCAAATAACTTACCTGTGCAAGTCAGATCATTTATTTATAATTGTGCAACTATTTATGAATACTTAGCCAAATAAAAATTGATCGGAACAAATTTGAATGAGTGTTGGTCATGTCATGTTCCATAACAATCAAACTGTTATCATTGAAATGAGAGGTCACCTACTAGAGTGAGACAAGGAGATCGCATGGACTGACTTCTGATAGTGGTATCCAACATAGTTCAGTCAATCAGATTTATTGGGCGATTATTTTTAGTTCAGCCAAGCAAACTGTAAAGGTAAGAAAAATTTTACAATTTATGAATGAAGCCATAGCCATATTCACTGCCAACCTTATCATCCCACTGCAATGCACGTCGCACAATGACTCACGATAAAGAAGGCCGTGAGAACCATTTAAAAAACGTTCCAGTTACCGAACTTTCAAACGCTTGAAAAATGGAATCTTTCCGAATCGCTCTAGTTTCTTCATACGAATTCTTCCGACGGTTACGCCGAGCTTAGGGGATGTTCTTGCCCCCAATTCGATCGGAAGTCGATGGAAATGAGCCCACACGTCTGGTGGCCGACGCGAGAGGGGAGAGCTGTGGTTTACATTTTACCAGCCGGGGGTTGTAGTAAGTTTATCAGTTATTGACCGTGCCGAAGCACTGGCGGCCACCCTTGAACCGCGGCTTCAGAGCTGCCTTGACGGAGCGAGCTCGTAGAAGACGGCCGTTAGCAGGACATGCACTGGCATCCTTCTCGTCTCGCTGCAATGCACGATGTAATTCCCACTAAATAAGTCCGTGATAGCTTCATTCATTTGAAAAATGGAATGTAATAATTTCTCAACCCTGAATTACGAAAGCCCTATTTTTTCCGCCATTACGGAAAATGACTTATATTTTGGGTATAAGAAACCCCAAATGTAAAATAGATTATTACAACATGAATTTTGGTATTTACAGGAGTAAAGGTTACTAGTATTTATGTATTTAGTGAAAAATATTATACAAAATATTTAATATTACTGTAAAAAGTAGACTAAAGATTTTTATTTTTTTTGTCCTCATGTAATTGGATAACAACAAAGTGTACTTCATACTTATATGATACTTATATTATGTAATATTTATACTAGGAAAACGCTCAGTGTAACGCGTTGATGAGCGAGCACGGGTACGTGCAAATTCTCGAACCGGAAATGCGTACACAACGCACAGAAAACATATACATCCATATTAAATTGATTATGATATCAACTTAAAAGTGTATGCTTTTCATCGAAACTTTAAAATAGCATCTAAGCACCTGGTTCATAAAGCAAATCAGAATCAATTTTCAATTGGCACTGGAAAACATTCATTTCGATACTTCATTACTGACAGATATTAAAAATTTCAATAACTTCATACGTTCTTAACTGATTGGGATGAAATTTTGTAAAATAAGTGACAATATTGGTCTTAATGATCATGCAAAATATGAGTTTGATCAGAATTATCGAAGACCGTTTTCATTTTTCAGCCTATCAGGAGATATTTATTTAAATTTTAACCAATGAATTGATTTCAAAAAAAATTATGGTATGCAAACAGAGAAGGTTGGTTTTACATGTGTACAACATTTCAGCTCGATCAAAGAAAAACTCTGACCTGTATAGCCAAAATATGAGTTTGATCAGATTTATCGAACACCAGTTTCATTTTTCAACCTACCATCAGGAGATGTTTTTTTTAAATTTTAACCAATCTATTTTTTTCAAAAAAATTAGGGGTCAGCAAACAGAAAAGGTTGTCTCCACATGTGTGCAAAATTTCAGCTCGATCGAAGAAAAACTCTGACCTGTATAGCGTCAGTAAACGGAAAAAAAACAAAAAAAAAAACAAAAAAAAAACAGAGGTCCGTGCCAAAAGAGCCAAAAGGAGACGCTCGCTTCGCTCGCTCAATAAATAAAAAATTGAATACAATTTTGCACAAAAACAAATTTGGTGATGCCATATTTACAAAACTAAATGTAACTATAATAATCATTATCATACCATCAGGTGATGGTAGCAGTTGAGCGATAAATACCGGGACAAATTAAAACCTTGTGATACATCCCACGAACGGCAATTAGGATAATTTTTTAAAATTATAACTTTTTGAACGAATTTGGAAGGCATTAATTACTACACTTTGCCCCATCATAGTATCTACAACATAATAAATAAACTTAAAAAATCATCCATTTGGATAAAAATATAGGACACATGGTTTATATAGGAATTATAGGAAATACACTATCGCTGGGAGGACGGAAATATGAATGCACGAACAACATGACATCTACAATAGCTGCTTTGTAAAAACAGTTTGTCTCACAGCAAAATCAAGAATAGCAGCAGCACAGTATGTGGGTTGGGTAGATGGTGGGTAGTTACGGTCTACATTATTCGCAAGCCTACAGCAATTCCAACTGATGCGTTAGATTTCATTAACTAATTATTACTTCCATTATGCGCCTACAAAATCATATGTAATAAATAACATTAGAGCAAATCCGAGAATTTAGTTTCAAACAGGGCTGACATTTGACTGCGTTCCCTTAACAGAGGGAGTAAGCGTTGCTATATATATTCATTTCGCCCCCCAATATGCTTTTAAAATTTAGATGCTTCGTGACGCGACGTTAACTTAATGTGGTATTTATTTACTTTATACACACGTCTGTACAAAATACAGTTACAGGCGTACATGGTCGTTAAATAATAGAATGCACGTTATATAACGTCATTCAATGATAAAAACTAAAAGTAAGCTTTTAAAGAATATTATGCACTAAATAGGGCATGCTTTCAAGAAAGGTATAGGTATGCTAAGTATAGGTACTTTTAAGAGTCGATAATATTCGCAGACATGTGCAATTCGAATGTACAAAATTGTCTAAAAATGCATGAAAATGCATTAGCTGGGTTGAATACGTGACATTCAATCGTGTATTGCATTTTGCATACTGCTACGAGGTAGAAGTTATTTTAATTCAAGTATTGAAACCACAAAAACCGTAAAAAGGCGGCCCCCAACTTAAGGGTATTTTTTTGCACCCACTGCAGCGAAAAAACAAAACATACATTCAAATATTTTCGACCTAGGAAACACACACTTACTCTCCATCTATTATCAGTGACATTTTGAGAACAATCAGTCAATCCGTTCAGAAAAAGTAGGGGCCGACCTTCATCAAGTATTTATAGCCTCGCCTAACACAAGTAAAAGGTGAATCTAATCTCAGCAAAAGCTTGTGGAAAACTACATCATCCGAGAGATACTTCTGAACAAAGCAGTGTTGAATAGTAATCTAGCTAGGTACTGAACAACACTAAGTGCGAATATTACTAGTACCAAAACGAAGTCAATACAATATAAATTCAAATCGGATGTCCGCAACCGCGTACTTTGCAATTGTCCGTCTTCTGTAACTGCCACTGTGGACACTTGTCCAGGGCAGTAGTGGCCGCCTCTCTACTAGCTCCACACTGCTCGGTCCGGCGAGATGGTAAAACTGCATGCGACCCTCCGGCGCCCCCTGCCACCGAGCATTGATTAATCCAACGCTTCTTGCACCCTTCCTTATGCAGGAGACTTGTTGGAACACGTCACTTGCTCGCTTTCAAACAAGAACGTTCCAGTGTACTTCGAGAACGGATCAATGGGGTTGTTCACGCAAAACTATTGTAGATGGCGCTGCTGTTCTAATCGTCCGGGAGAGAGCCAATCAAAATGCATCTAGCGGAATGGAAGGTTTTTAAACCTTGGCGGGAGTTTGATTCAGAGATCTTGGATTCAGAAACCAACCAATCAGAGAGAGGCACCTCCAATGCCGCTAGCGCTGCGAGTGAGAGCAAATGGCAGTGAACAACCCCATTGTGCGGAGGATTTTCTAGTAGATTCGAAAATAACATTGTCAACATTCTCATGGTATTGTTTCACAATACTACTTATAAGACATATCAAAGATATAATAATATTGCAATATTTGAGAGAAAATGAAGACTGTATAAACGCTGAAATACTCCATAGGAAGAGAGTCAAAAGTAATTGGGATCTGTGATACCCCAATATGTCACGCGCCACCCCTCTTGGAAGGAATCATATTATACTACAAGTAAAATGGGTTTTAATTTTAAACTAATAAAAACACAATATCTTCCGTAACTCGAGGAAAATTACAGATATATAGAAGAGTAATATAGAGCGTAGGTAATACAATTAATTACTAAGTTAGTTTGTTTGTTTGTTAGTTTGTTTATTAGTTTGTTTTTCAACAAATAAAAAAGATTCGTAGAGGATTTCTTGAAAAACTTAGAAACTCCCTTGAAGAGTTTCGAAGTATTCCATTCAAGAAATTCAAAATGTCTCCACGAGTACGGAGAAAAGTTTGTTACAAGATTACATGAGCTAAGAATATAATTGTATTGACATACATTGACATGTATTGACCCGTCCCCAACCTTTGGTTTGTCACCCGTTATGAACATGTTGGAAATCAACTATTGCATCAGGAACACACAAATGATTTCGATGAAAACATTGACCTCAATACAAGTCAGTACTAAAATATGAGAAGGGATCAGTTCAAATTTTGAAATTTGTTAAGTTTTGTAGAAATAATTAATCTGGAAATAATTTTTGTGATTGTTGTCATGAAAATACAATAAATTTTGTCAGTCAATGTTTAATAATTGAACAATATATTTGTATGGCTCTTATGGAAATATCAAAAAAGTAGTACTAATAGATGATGAATATCTTTTTAATTAGTTCAGCTTGGTTTAATTTTCTTGACGAAATTGTGTTCTTTAATATGCATTCTACCTTCGTTGTAATTTCTACCTTCGTTGTAATATAGTTTAAATAGAGGGTAAATTTCTGAAACTGCCCCTTTTACACCACGTCCTATGTTAAAGTATGACAACAGTGAAACTTCAACTGTGAATATCTCAGAACTTAGTTAAGAGACTCCATCTTTTTTTCCCGATATTATTGAGGGTGATACATTAACGAACGAATATTGAAAGTTTCAAAACTGTGTAGACAAGTGCGAGAAACCATCGGGCTACCTACACCAAATGAATTTTGTGGAAAACACAGCCACAAACTAAAAACCTGCTTCCTGTTCTCCCAGCTACTTGACGGCCTCCTGTTAGCCCAACGTCTCGGTTCTTGGGCAAGTTATACACACACACAGCGCTTGGTCGGAGCAACTATATACGCGACGCAAGTATCAAACCTGTACGCTGAATTTAAATTGCCTTATTGAAATCGACACCTTCACCAGACATATTTGTGAAGTAGCATTCGGAGTCGTTTGTCTTCTTTGACACCTTGAGAACAGCGGTCCACTTTGCATATACCTACGTTCCATGAAAAGGTACGATTAGTGTTCCAAGATGGATACAACAGTGGTCATGAAAGTGAGCAAATTATTCAATTTTACGGATTCAGTAAATCAGGGTTGATGTCATCGAAAAAATACAAAAAACCATGGTCATCTTAATATTGCAGGGTTAGCCTTCAAAAAATACTGTAAAATAAGTTCAGGGTATAAAATAAGTCAGTGTAAAGTAACACAGAAAATCGAGTTGTACCCGCAGAGATATTTGCGGATGACAGTCCTCAACATCACAATGGCATCAATTAGACTGTGCGTTCTTGCGTCGTATCTGGACATTCTTTCTAGTGTGTGTTGTTTATGACATAATTGATAAAATAGCAACAAAGATGCAACCCCGAGTAGTTGCGCACTTTGATGCCAAGCCGCGTGCAAGCGAAAGATTCTCTCCCCCACGTCAGCCCTCGCGCCTCACGTGATCTAGAAGCAGGCCGATGTCGCAACACGACGCAAGACGAGCATGCCTGATCGAGTAGCGGCGGCAAACAAGTCCTGCCATTGTTCCGCGCCGAGACACCTGGCCTAACTGCGTACACACTCACCGAGCAGCGTAACACGCCTCGCATTACCTGGACAAGACTGGCAATCCATTCGATACCAACAGGCTGAATACACGGACCAAGTATTTGGATACACTTTCATTCGCATACTGTTTTAACTTCGTCAAGTTAGTTTCATGATGTGTAATGAACATTATTTCACATCAAAGGAGCTCATGGGAGTCATGGGGAGGTGTCGACCAAGGGGTCGCCGGTCCGGAGGAGTCCGGCGTTGGTGGGAGGCCAGTCCTGAATGGCGACAACTCCGGGGCGCGGGAGGGTTCGTCACCCCCGGCCCTGCGAATTTGGTGGGTGGCATGGGACAGGTCATCCCTATACGTACTTTGCATAATAATAATAGTCTTGCTTGTCGCTGTGTTTTGGTCTTGATAAGTCTCGATGTAATCTGTATGATTGATCTAAGTCATTTGGCTATTAATGCCGGCTCTTCCAATTGTTCTTAGTTCATGTCATCTAAGGACATAATGCATAAACATGTCCATATCAAACAAGGAACGAACGTGAAATATTATTAGGTTTTTGTTTTTTGCGAGAGCATCGGTATTTAATTGGAAAATACCCGTTTGATCATGTATTGACCTCAAGTTTCTGCGTACGTGAGGTCAAGTTCATATTAGACATTCTTCCATATGCATCAAACCCAGCCGGCCATTTAGTGCGAAGAGTCGGCAAAAGAAACCGCACAATCTCAAACATCCAGTGGTGTAGTCCTAAAATTTGTTATAGTTACGCAAAAAAAGTGACACACGAAGGAAAATAGGGGACGAAAAATTTAGGGAAATTTAGGGGCGAAGCTCCCAAGAAAATTTTCCTCAATTGCCATTCCGCGTATAACCTCGACTACACCACTGCTAACATCTTGGCAGGAAGAACCTACATCCAGATACTAGCGCAACGTCATGCACAACCTGTTCTCTGGCCTCACCGGGAGGCTTGGCTTGCAGATTACGTTGCAGCAAGTATGGAGCCTGTTATGTAGATACTGTTCAATTTCTCTCGTGATTGTGGTTAACTACAAATCTTAATCTCTGGAAAATTCCATTAATTTTCAATAGATGTTCTATGAATACATGTCAAATTTGTGCCAAAAATAAGATTTTGATGCAATGGTCCGTGTTGACGGGTTCTACGTCAAAACACAGCTCTAGCCGTAATACCACTCCCCCCCCCACGAAGAGGTCACCGTTGCCTACCTGCTGCCGCTGTCCCAGCGCCGCCCAGTCGACGCTCGGCGCCGCCCCCCCGACGGCGCCCCTCGACGCCGAGAGCGCCGGACACTGAGGTAGACTCGAGCTGCTCGTCGACGGAGAGTAACTGTCGGCGCCGACGGCCGCCACCGCGCCGGGCGTCGCCGACGTCGGCGTCGTCGTCGTCCCCACTGGCGGCGGCTGACTAGATGCGGCCGCCGTTATGTGGCCGCCGCTCACCGTCTGAAAGAGAAAGACATACATCATCAATTCACGACGACGACCAAGCAATGCTGACGCCGCAACAAATTCTTTACTACCTACATACAATTGCTATCCCATAAATCTTATGTCGTTAGAACAAAAATGATATCAGAGTTAAAGAAAGTTTTATCAGTCGATAGATTAGTTAATCACTCATTCCCTTGGTTTAGTTTGAATACAAAACGTCAAAATAAATTAAAGCTAATCATGTAGCAATGGAATCGCATGTACAAAAAATAAATGTACCATGGAGAAAATTATGTGCTTGATCAGGACGAGGTGCCCGTTCAGACTCCTAAGTGGAGAAGTCATTAGGCATAGAGGAAACGGGGTGCCCGTTCAGACTCCTGAGTGGAGAAGTCATTAGGCATAGAGGAAACGGGGTGCCCGTTCAGACTCCTGAGTGGATTGATACAGAAGTTGTCAGACATGGAGGAAACGAGGTGCCCGTCAGACTCGTAAGTGGATTGATACAGAAGATATCAGACATGGAGGAAACTAGGTGCCCGTTCAGACTCCTAAGTGGATTGATACAGAAGTTGTCAGTCATGGAAGAAACGAGGTGCCCGTCAGACTCGTAAGTGGATTGATACAGAAGATATCAGACATGGAGGAAACGGGGTGCCCGTTCAGACTCCTGAGTGGATTGATACAGAAGTCGTCAGACATGGAGGAAACGAGGTGCCCGTTCAGACTCCTAAGTGGATTGATACATAAGTCGTCAGACATGGAGGAAACGAGGTGCCCGTT
This sequence comes from Leuctra nigra, assembly GCA_934045905.1. NCBI lineage: Eukaryota > Metazoa > Arthropoda > Insecta > Plecoptera > Leuctridae > Leuctra > Leuctra nigra. The sequence continues at coordinate 5,887,886 of OW203770.1, forward strand.
CAGACTTCTAAGTGGATTGATACAGAAGTCGTCAGACATGGAGGAAACTAGGTGCCCGTTCAGACTCCTAAGTGGATTGAAACATAAGTCGTCAGACATGGAGGAAACTAGGTGCCCGTTCAGACTCCTAAGTGGATTGAAAAAGAATTCGACAGGCATGGAGGAAACGAGGATGTACACTCGGCCAAACAAAACTTGAACGTTGACCAAATTTGAATGACTGCTGGTCATGTCCCATAACCAATCAAAGCTTGTTATTATCATTGAAATGTGAGGTCACCTACTAGAGTGAGACACTGACTTCTGATGGTGCGATCTTACATTTATCAGCCTATCGGATTTATTGAACGTTCAAGTTCTGTTTGGCCAAGAGTACATACAGACAATGATACACATGAGCTGTACAAAGAACTAATGATCGCTCAGGCTGCTTCGTCAAGTGATCGAACCCAATAGGAATCCGTTGGAACCCCAACCACGGAGTTGAAGAAATGTGCATCTTATCATGCAGTGAATCAACCGCCACAAGCATGGTGGCCACAAGTCACAAGGAAAACTGCTGCGATTGCATGCGATCGAGCGAGCTGAGCAATATACGCTGATAACGACCGCTGTTATCTCTCGACTAACTGTGTCCGCTGTCGTCGACGTGTTCGCCAGGCGCGATGTGGGCGTCGGAGAATCTCGAACGCAATACCAGAACCAGCAAGCTTCCATGCGTTTACCCGACTCAGAATTCAGCGTGTTCTAATAGTGTTTAGAAATGTCTTGACTTTGCAAGGCAGTGGTCGTGACGGCTAGTTCCATGGGAGTCCGCAGGATTTCTGCCAGGTGGGGGCGAGGCAAGGAAAACGATATTTTACGGGTAAAGGGGGGTGTGGGTGTTTGTTTATTGGACACTTTGAAAACAGACGTTAATAGGTGTATTTTGTTGATTTTTTTTTTAATTTGGCACTTTGGGGTGGTGGGAGACATGTTCAAACCTGCAAACCCGACATGTTCAAATATTCTGCCCCGCAGGAAATGTTTTGGTTTTTTGACACTTTTTGGTACAAAATGAAACTATACGTAAAACACCAGAATTTGTGTATGTTTTCCTGACATCCAGGGGGGGGGAGGGGGGGGGGCAAGCGCCCCCCTCCCCTGCTCCCCATGTGGACGCCCATGGCTAGTTCTGAACTTCTGATGTGCTCCCATGGTTTCGAAAACATTCACGATCTCGTCAAGACTTTTGTCGCGCTTGTTTGACTGACTAAAATGATTTGGTTGACTCATATCAATATGTAGAAGTATTACCTAATGTGGGAAGTTTGACAAGTTAGCACGCATTTTGAGTCGAAATATGTCTAAATTATTGGAAGATTTGTCGTATCATACTTTTTCGGTGAACAAACTTTTTCTATCTTCCTCTTTTAAGAAATATTGAAGCTGGCTACAACAAAGTATTGTAGTACTAGCGGTGCAATGATACAAAATGTTTCGAAACAACTAGATCACATAGTATGGTAATCTTGTAACACATTATCGTCTCTAAGTCCAGTGACCCCACCTAGCTTCCACCATAATTAAGGTGGCTGGATGGATCGATTTTCTGAAGTATTGGAGAGCTTTCACTAATTTATTAAGTGTAAAAAAATCACGTTTATAAATTCTTTTAGCACATAATTTACTTGTATACTATACTAAGTAGTTGAAATAGACAACATTTAAATAGTATTTATACGTTATCTTATTATATAGAGCAGTATTAATGCCACAAAGAAGTTAGTTTTGAATTGGATATTGAAGAATTTCTATAATTTTAACAATACGGTACAATGGCAACATCGTCTTTTGGAAATTTGAATTTGTGTGGAATCATGATAGCTGAGCTTGCTGAGCTTACAGCTAGAGTTTACTTTCATGAAAAGTCAATGTATCTTTAGTAGGCATTTAGTGCCTTCTAACTACCTTGAGCACTCCCGTGTTGCCAAAAGTATTTTGACTTGATTCGCAATTTAAATTGAATCGCCTACAACTTTTTATTTAGCACACGATGATATTGGTTTATATTTTTTTAATGAAAGTAAATAGACCAAAGATTCTTTTTTATATAGGTTTTTTGAAAATCTATCGTGCCAATTAAATAAAATCTTCATTTGTAGCAAATTTTTCAAACCTGCCATAAGAAAACATTGGGAAAATACTAATTTCTTATTCGCATATCTCGAAAACGAGACACGGGAAGTATTTTATTTTTTGATGTGTTGTTTAGGGGATACCAATGAGTGAGTACAGCAAAATTGAACACTATTTGAAAAAATGGTCGATCGACCCAGCCACCTTAATATACATATCAATTCATCTCAATCTCACCAACTCTTCGTTCAGTCATTCCCGCGGCCGTCCTTCCTGACTGGGGTTTTTTCGTGGTTTTCCCTCAGTCTTCAGGCAAATGCTGGGAAGGTACCCTACTAATAGGCCACGACCGCCTCCTTCCCACCTTCCATCCTTACCTACTCTTCACCATCATCTCCCAATCATCATCATAATCATCCATCCGTCGCCATTAGCCTCGCTGCAGAACAGTGCGACGTTAAGCCCCAGACAAAAAAAAAAATCGTTCAGTCAGAACAATCAAACCTCTGCGTAGGTAGGGCAACGGCAGGTAGAAAAATTGGCACAACTAAAATTGATCGTTCAATAAATCTGATGACTGCAAAATGTAAGATCGCACCCTCAGAAGTGAGTCCAAGCGATCTCCTTGTCTCACTCGAGTAGCTGACGTCACATTTCCCGCTGATGTGCCGAGTGTACATATTGAACTCAGGATGACAAAGAAGAGCCGAAATGTGTGTTGTGTGAGAATCACTTTTAAATTGTTGAAATTCTAAAAAAACGCACTGCGGGGCAACAACTGGGGAGCTTCGTCAAAATATCAAAATAAACTAGTCATTCAATTGACCAATGTAGGTGGGCGTTGCCTTATGAAAGAGAAAAGTATTACCATGGTAACTCCAGGGTTCTTAGAAACATAACAATTTTTCATTGAAACAAATGAAATTCAAAAAGATCAAATAATTTAGCTCACACGTGTTTAATAGTTTAATTTACCATTTGAAATAGTACAATCAATATATTTAAACTCATATAAATCATGTTTGATGATTGCTGGACAATTATTACAGTGGTACAACGAAACAAATTATATTTTGTCAGGTATGTTGCCAAATTGTTTTACTTTTTAATGGCTTCTGTCACTGGATTGTTTCGTCAACTTAAAAAGGCCTTAGCTCTCATATGATAAGTTAATTGAGACTGAACAAGATTCAATTAGATAGTTTAAATCATTACTATTATTAATAGCAATTTGTAGATTGTAAAACTGTTAAATTCTGTAAGAAACAGCTGTTTGCTGTTAACTGACAGTTGTTTGGTCACTGACAGCTGTCAGTGACCAAACATTGACTTTTGTTTTATGACGTAGTGGGGGGAGGAGATCTACATTGGTCAATTCATTTTTTTAAGTGTTTTATATTTGATTGTCTCTACTGCGGCTCCCATTATAATCTAATTTATTGATTATTGGGAAATTGGCTCCTTCACCAAAAAAGGTTGCCGACCGCTGCCCTACGTGTTATTCGGTAACACAAGACCCAGTGGGCAGTTATTGTCGCCCCCACACACTCACAAGACGGGCGCAGGGGGAGGGGTTGCCCCAGAGATACACCGCCGCATCGACCCGCCGCGCTGAGCGAGCAGGGAGGCTGCGATATGGACCACTTGCAGAGGAAACTAGCGCGTAATCGATACGCCGAGGAGATTGATTCGGCACAACACGAGACGAAAGTTCGGATCTCGACACAGGCTCCCGGGTTTCCCGCAGTCGGATTTCCTACTAAGATGCCTTGGCCATTCTCCCCATCGTCCATGCTAATTGAGCGAGCGTCTCCTTTCTGCACATCCTGATCACATGCTTCTCCTGTACATGTGGCACTACGTTCTGCGGATGGATGAGGATGACGATGATGTTGTACTAGGAAAACGCTCAGTGTAACGCGTTGATGAGCGAGCACAGAACATACAACATCCCCTGTCACGATACCGGATACACGACACGGCACAAGACGATTTTCGTTGCAACTTTACAATCTCCATAAATACTCTGGATGAATCACATGACTTGCCTAGACGGACCTCTGTGTGGGTGTGCGTTTTTTCTGTTACCTGAGGCTATACAGGTTACAGTTTTTCTTCGATCGAGCTGAAATTTTGCACACATGTACGGACCATTTCTGGGCATTGCAGAGCATAATTTTTTTGAACTCCGCATATTTGTTCAAATTTAAAAAAAAAAATATTTTGATAGGTTTGTCCGATCAATTTGAAATTTTGACAAGTCAATACGACAAACATTGTCCCCAATCTTACAAAGTTTCAGCCAAATTCTCCAATTGGTTAAAATTAAAAACCATCTTTCCTGTGAGTTTTGAAATTTAAACTAGAACCGATTGTCCGTCAACTTGAAACTTCGCATGGTCATTGGGACCAACATTTTAGGTATTTTTTTTTGCCAATTTTCAGACTAATCTGTCATTATTTTCAGAAGTTATTGTCATTTTAAGGTAATTTTCTTGATGCTTCAGTTCCAAGGCCTGTGGTATCAAATTTGGTATCAAATCTGATGCAGTACGAAGGCTCGCTCATCAACGCGTTACACTGAGCGTTTTCCTAGTATTATCATCAGTTTACATCAGGGACCCGAACCGGAACCGGAACCTAGAACCGGTATGAACCTTTATAATTTTGGAACCAGAACAGGAACCGGAACCGTTATACTTGTTTCCCCAAGAACCGGAACCGGAACCCGAACCTTTATAATCAATAAGGTTCTTAAAGGTTCTTTAAGGTTCCTTCTTTTAATAAAAGAAACATGTACGATTTCATTTTTTAACACTTGGATATTAATATTATGATATTTTCAAAAAATATTATTTCCAAAGTTGCAAAAAGTTTTATTTTTTGATAACATTTCTATTAGTATTTTTTGTAGACTTTTTTTAATTCTTGAAAATCCTTCATTTTCAAATGATGCTCGAGTTTTCAATTTTTGAATCTGACTACTGCAATGAGAACTGCATTGCTGACAATTATGAAGCTCTGGCAAAATGAATGTTTACGCCGTCTTATGGAGAAAATTGCCGCCACTGTCTCTTCTGACTCTGAGATTTAGTCTGCGCACCATCCTGTGACTTCTGTATGCATATTACAGCCACTTACACCAGTGCTTCATTCATAGGACAAAATCCAAATCCAATAATTCCATTAAATTTGACATGATACTGAAGTGTTATAATCTAGTTTGATTTAAAATTTGAGAACCGGAACCGACACCCGGAACCTTTATGCAGGAACCGGAACCGGAACCGAACCTTTAAGATAATTTGTTTAAGAACCGGAACCGGAACCCGAACCTTTATAAAGTAAAATTGTGGAACCGGAACCGGAACCTTAATTAATAAAGGTTCGGGTCCCTGGTTTACATCTCTACACATAAAGCTTCAATCCCTCAAAGCATTTCGTCGCCATCTCTCCCCATCATATCCGCAGAGCCACCCAACCTCATGACGATGTGCAGCGCGCTACAAGAAACACACATGACAAAGATGGAAGCAAGAGAGCGCATTACATTTCATTTGTTATTTATTCCGACTCGCCGTGCTTCTGTTTGAACACATTGCTGAACACTGCTCTAAGCGGCAAACGAAACTCGCAGCTCGATTTGTCAAAGGTTTTCATGATAGGGTGTAAATGCTCCGCTATAGCGACGCTCAAAAGTCACCGTTTGCTCCAACCTTCCGTTCATCAGAACAACAATTAGCGTAATTGCGAAGTGCAATATTCACGGAAGACTGAAGAGTTTGCTAAATCTGAGTGAAATTACATCTTAAAGGAAATTGTAGGTAAAACCAGGCTATACAGAGTAGTACGTGTCGTGATGATGTAAGGGAAACCTGTGGTCTGAAGAATACGAACGAATGTGTGAAGATGCGATAAGCCAGCAACCTGCAGCTCCTTGGTGGTTCTTGGATGGCTCTTTATAATTTAAACTAGGAAAACGCTCTGAGTAACGCGTTGATGAGCGAGCACGGATACGCGCAACACCTCGAACCGAAATTATGTTTATCGAAAATGTCCTTAAAAGCCAATAATTCTAGAATTTCGTCACAGACTTGTATGAAAATCTCCAACGATTCCTAAAATATTGGTCCCAATAACCACGCAAAGTTTTAAGTTGATCGATTGAACCTTTACGATTGAACGATTCCTTGTTAATTTCCAAAAATCACAGGATATCGTTCAAAAAAATGTTAAACGGTCGTATCAGTTTCATAATACGTTTGAAAGTTTCTGCTCTCTTGAAGTGAAGATTCGAAGATTCCGTGAAATATGAAATTCGAGAAATATGATAGCCAACACGCAAAATATCCGTAAACTGTCGATAACTTTTGAATGTAAACACAGTTTAGTCTGAAAATTGTCAAAAATACAGATAATGTTGGACCCGATGACCATACAAAATTTTAAGTTGATCGGTCAAACGGTTCTGGATTAAATTTCAAAAAGCACATGAAATATTTTTTTAAATTTTAACCAATGGGAGGATTTGGCTGAAAATTTGTAAAATAAGAGACAATGTTGGTCCTAATGACCATGCAAAATATAAGGTCGATCACATTTGTCGAAGTCCATTTTCATTTTTCAGCCTATCAGGAGATGTTTATTTAAATTTCAACCAATGAATGGATTTCAAAAAAATTAGGGTCTGCAAACAGAGAAGGTTGGTTTTACATGTGTGCAAAATTTCAGATCGATCGGTGAAACGGTGCGACCTGTGTATCGGCTATTAGCAGCCAAAAAAAAAAAAAAAAAAACAGAGGTCCGTGCCAAAAGAGCCAAAAGGAGACGCTCGCTTCGCTCGCTCAATAAACATCTGGAATCTAAAAAATTTAAAATTCGAAGAAAAAAACCGCCAGTGGGGCAACAATTGGAAGGTTATTTGACGAAGTTGGTTCATTTTAGAGTCCCAGAATCACTTGAAAATTGTTGAAATTCTAAAAAAAAAGCCATGCGGGGCAACACTAAGGGGCTTCGTCAAAATACCAAAATATTTTTTTTTTTAATTTTTGGGAAAATGGCTTCTCCACTAAAAAAAGTTGCCGACCCTTGCGATAGGCAATGGAATGACCATGTTGAGAGATATTGTAAAGAGAGAGACAGACATGTGGGAGGACCGAGGAAAAGGTGGAATGAGACGAGCAATATTCGCGGACATACGCGTCGTCGTGTCGCCGGGCTAAAGGGAAGTCCGCCCACACACAGCACAGATACGGCATCGATCAATGTTGCCCGTCCCGGTGTTCACGATCCCATCATAAGATCTGAGCACTCGACCACAGACTCCACCAAGCAGCCAGAGCGGTGACACCTCCGAAGTGTTGCCATGTACTTGGGTTTCGAGCAATGCCATCAGAAGCCGAAGTGCATAGTCGTGTGAACTGCACTGCGGGGTAACTTCAATGCTGCAGCACCCGCAGTCGGTGCGGGGAGGAATTCGGATTGAAATAACCCGATAACTTCTTATCTTAATTTTATGTTATCAATTGTTTTATTCTGTTTGTTGTACTGATTGGGGGCTAGATTGGACGACTTTGTAATTTTGCCAGTTTGGCACTGGGAGGACTTTGTCCAAAATAAAAATTGAAAATCACGGCATTTTCGATTTTTTTCAAAATCAAAATAGATGTAATTTGAAGAGATTTAGATATCACATCGCCCAAAATGTGTCATGAAGTATTGAAACATGTACCCGAAAAGATGTGTGTATATATATTAAGATTTTAAAGTGTACCTATATCTGTAGCTACGCAATTATAAGAAGGGGGGGGGGGGGGGGGGGGGGGGGGGGCGAAATCTGAAGTTACGCCACTGGTAGACTTTGTCTAGACGTATTCTTCTTTTAATAAAGCTATTAGGTATAAGCTAATATGCACGTAACTACGGAATGTATACGCGTGGGCTTCCTCTACCGCCGAAGAAGAATGGACGGGACGGAATACCGTGGGTTTGCCGAACATGTGGCGAATCAATAAGTCAGTCTTTCGGGAGTGGAGCACCGCGGCGCGGGTGGGAGAGACAGAGAGAGAGAGACAGAGAGAGAGAGAGAGAGAGAGAGAGAGAGAGAGAGAGAGAGAGAGAGAGAGAGGGCACGTGACCTCCTCGGACGGGTCAGACGCAATTGTCCGCGATCCGCACGCCGTCGGTGGCGCGACAAACATCACGACAATGAGGTGACATGAGAGGCGTCTGCAGATGTCTAGGACCAGGAGAATGATTACGGGGACAAAGGAGTTCCGTAGTCCAATGATCATTAGAGAGTTATGTCAAAGATTATATTATACGTCGACTCTTCTGGGACTAGGCTAATGACGAGGGATGGATGATGATGGTGAGGAATAGGTATGGGTGGGAAGGACTGCTCCCCTATCAGTGGTCAAGACGGAGAACGGCGGAGGATGTTCAGGTTTCTGCAAGAGTCAATCTGCTCACGGACAATAGAAGAGAGACGTGACTCACCCTCGACCCGAGGAACCTCATCTCGAAGAGCTCCTGCTTGCGGGGATCGAGCGTCGGCTGGAACTCGGGCGTCGGCGGCGCGTCGAGCTTGACACCGCCGGCGGCGCCCAGCGTCGACGTCGCCGCCGCCAGGCAGCCGGTGTCGTAGACTACACATACGTCGTCGTCGTCCCCGTTGTCGTGCTGCTGCTGCTGGAGGTGGAGACGCTGGCCGGCGGCGGGCCCGCGGGCCGACGCCGCCCCCGGGGCCCGGGCGGTGGCGGCGGGGGCGGGGACGCCGCGCGGAGTGGCGGCGGCGGCGGTGGCTGCACTAGCTGACCGGGTGGTCGTCGTCATCTGTGGGCAACAGAGAGCAGAACGTCATGGAGGTTGCCGAGGTAACGGGCAAGTGGCACTCATGTGATGCACAAGTACTACCTATAACTACTTCAAAACAAGTAAGCTACTTCAAGTTTAAACCAGGAGAAAATCGTAAATATATTTCAGAGTAGGTAAGTATTGCAGTAAAATCGAAGGAGGAACTGTCTCCTCCAGGGGACCTATTCTATAACTTTAAAATTCCCGTTTCGGCCAAGATCCGTTTCGGAATAATGTTAATCCATAGCCGTGAAACCCTCCCATAATCGTTGATGTGTTTGAACTGTTAGAAAGACACCGCTAGCATCCAACCGTATACTGGAGACCTTCTCAACTTCTAACATCGTGGATTAACGTCGCATGCACTGCCACTAGGCTAATGGCGATGGATGAATGCCGGATGGACGGTGGGAAGGAGGCGGTCCTGGCCGCAGTTCACAGCATCTCGCCTCTCGACTGAGGGAAACTACGAAAAGGCATCAGTCAGAAAAGACGGCACTTGGAATCCAGCCCCTGACCTCGGGAGAACGAATCCAGAGACATTTTCCGTACATTTCCCCAATTTTGGATTTGGAATATTTAATTTGGTACGCTGCGACGGCTAATTTGGGTAAAAAGCGCTCTTACAATTAATTACATGTAAAGTAAAATATTTCCCAACGGCTGGTGTAATGGATACCTCGGTTCTCGTCAGATCACCGAGGTTAAGCAACATTGAGCGCGGTCAGCGGTTGGATGGGTGACCATTCAACTCTGGCTTGCCAGTTGCTGCCGTTGGGCCAGAGAGACTGGGGTGTTTGGGGGTTAGTGTAACGACACCCCTCCACCTGTTATCAGTCTCTCGACGGGCGTTACACCGTCCTTGGGATGGGTCGTTAAACAACAGCAGAGCGCAGGGAGCTAACTACTCACTCGCTTAACATCCCTAAGTTACGAATCCTCAACCAACTTCACCTCCGATATAATGGCGCATCGTCAAAGGAGTAGAGTTGTTGAGGCGGCAGTAGGACTACCAGTCCTGTAACGCCATTAAAAAAAAAAAAAAAAAGAAAAAAAAAAAAAAAAAGTAAAATATAGGAGTGAAGTGATACTATTGATTGACTATAGGTACTATTTCAAGCTTGATCTCTAGTTGGGAGTAGGGTTGCATTGGTTCACAAGAAAAGAACGAGCGCAAGATATTTTTGTTTACACGTCAAGGGTTTGATCCATGTACACTGCGTCTATGATCCGATGTCCGGAAAGCCCTGATAAACAGTGTCCCTTATCCATGTCGGGCTGCAGCATGATTTACAAATTGCCAGTTGGCAGTCTTTTTACAAAATGTTCATGATTTACAACATGGTATATGAGGTAAATGTATCAGAACTTTAGAAGTGATGGTCAACATCTCTCTTCCATGCCCGAGTTGCACTTGATGTGCTTAACACAAGTTCTGCCCAGACAACGTGCAGATGCGGGAAGCGTGGTCGCGAGTATGCGAGACGCGAGTGATCCGCCGCGGTACAGCGTCACAGCATCACTATTGATTATATCTCGCACCCATCGCGACGGTATCTGCACGCAACACCCTCCGCATGAGAGCGCAACCAGTGCCCTCACGGCGAATACTTTTCTGACACACTTCGTAAGGGAGAACAAATTAGTTGTGTCTAATGTTCAGTTTCAACATCTTTAGAGAGAAATAAATAGAAATAGGCAATATAGATGGAAATAGATTTACTTTTCAAATGTCTTGCACGTCAGTCCTGCCACGAAATTGGACTCTTGAAAACCCTTTAGAGTAAACAAATTTTGATTATTTTCGAAATGGACCATAGGCAGCGTGTTTAGACAACAGATGGCACTGTAAAAAGTACAGACAGAGCCACCTAATCTGTGGGAAGGAAGCTTACCTTTGGCAAGGCGTCCAAGTCGCTGCAGTTATATGTTATGTTGCTGCACATATTACGCATTATCAATTCTTAAAATTTACACATGTTTATCTAATGTTTATTCGCCTACAAAATATTAACAACAAAGTGTTCACAATTTCACTGAATCTGATCACAATATTAATTTGCGCGACTTAGTTTGATTCCGAAATATTTTGAGTACATTTGTTGACATCTGATCGGTTGCTAGGTCACGGCCAATGAGAAATAAAACAGTTGACGATCTTCCCACAAAAGTTGCTAATTTCTCTCACTCGTGGCGAACTCTCGGTGCCTATACCCTACTGGATATCCATAATTTTAAAATGTAATATAGCTGTCAGAATACATTCTGTATCCAACACGGCTATATCAGAGTTCTAATTGTTTGAAAAGTAAGTTATAAGAGTTTTTGCCACCGTAAAATTGTTTTCCATACGAAGTCTACGCCGTAAGGTCGATCATCCTTAGAGGGTGATGATGTTGGATGGAATCCAGTATGTAGAGGATCAAGCAAACTAAGTGACATGACAAAAAACAGAAAATTTCAGAAAAATAACTCAATAACCGTGCGTAGTATTGGTCAATCGAGCGCTAAAATTACAGTTCTAGGAATTTATGAACGAAATAATTTTACAAATAACGATGTTTGATCTGGGATATATTGTAACAGCTGTCTTTCTACTTCATTTATCTATAGTACCTAAACAATAAAACAATTGCAAACTAAAAAACGCTCTTGTAACGCGTTGGAAAGTGAGTGTTTGTGTTGCATGCAAATTAATATTCGCGCCGTAGAGATGCTGATCTACAGACCTTATAGAAAAAAGCTGTAAAGAAAACCCCGATAATTTGCAATGATCGAGGAGGTGCGGTGCAAATTACTCCTTGTCAAGTGAAATTCAAAGCATTTCAAAATAAGCTGTAAAGATGGCCGTCATTTGACAGATTAGGCCAAACATGTGTAAAATCCGACATAATCTAGATAATCGATTGGTTGATCGGTGTGATCTGGCAGTGCGGGCAAACAAAAGAAACAAAATGAGACAATCATTCTAGGGTGAACCAGGGCTCCTAACAGCTTTAACTTCAAAAATACTAATAGTGAGTTTTAATGTGTCAGTCCAGTTGGGAGCCCTGGGTGTACCGCGTTGGTAAGCGAGCATCCTGTTGTTTTGAGATGCGTTTGCAAGTATCTGCTCGACGACTTACTTGACTACAACAGCTTCGGACATATCAAAACAAAATTTGTACGATAAAAAAAACTGTTCGTTTTGTGTTAAAGTTATAAATTCCATGTAGGCAAAAGTGAGTATTATCTTTATTGACGTAATATAACTTAATTAGTACCATTTAACATACAATCGCATGCTTAGCAACACCTTCTGACATGCAAATATAAACAGAATCGGCATTCAGTTCTTTAACATTTTTACATTAATTTATCACGTCGCACTGTTCTGCAGCTATAGGCTAATGGCGACGGACGAATGATTAAGAATAATCAGAGTGGCCGGTGTGATGGAGGGCTATTGGTACAGGAAACCTTCCCAGCATTTGCCTCTCGACTGAGGAAAACTATACAGTCAAAAAGGACAGCAACGGGAATCGAACCCAGATCCGGGTCCGTGTTGAGCCAACTTGCTCCATCAATGTAAAGAACTGAAACAATTATCTTTCAATGCCAATTGGCAATTAGCTATGTTTCTGGGAAGATATTATATACCTGACATTCCTCGACACACATTAGAAATAAATCCTTATCTTAGTCGTAAGAGTTCCCTATAATCAGTAGGTACAGAATGTATAGAAAGACAGCTGCTACGAGTTCGGCCGCCTCTTTAGAGCACTGCGACAGCCACGTTGGAAGCTAAATTCACAGATATGCTCGATTACAAATAACAATGGGACATTCATTTATCTACTTACATTGTGCTATCTTTGTAATTTTAAATAGTTACTTTTTACAAATAAACGTAATAAATTATTTGAGCTCTTGAACTTGGATATTGATTAAATCTCTTTGTTTGTTTGGATATTTCACAACTTCCTTTTAATTTTAATATACAATATTTCGGTTATAATTCAATAACCTTCTTCAGGTAAAGTACACATTGATAAAAAAGCAAAAAACATGAAACAAACATTCAACTAATCTAGGTAAACTTGTGAAATGTCCAAACGAAACAAAGAGTTTTAATAAATAAACGTAAGTTGGAATAGGTCCTTTTTAAAGTATGTCTAGATATTTATTGGTACCTAGGTACCTTCCTATCAGCTTTCAAAAATAATCTTACAATATCTTGGCAAGATCTTGTCTTATTGGCAAGATCTTGTCTTATTGGCAAGATCTGGTTAATCTTGGCAAAAACTTGCTAAATAGGCAAATTTGCTCGATACCTAATTTTGACAACAATTTGCATTTATAGGTATTAAAAAATTGTATTCAATCAACCTATTCTGAAAACATAAAAAGATCTTGCAAGACCTTTCAATAGCATCTCATTCTCATTAGAACAGCTAGTTAGTGGCCGTGCTACTACTTTATCGGCCTCGGCGTCAACGTTCCTAATCAACCAATCAGCGGCCGGGAAACAAGTGGAGAAGGCAGTGTGGATGCGTTCCTGTAATGACGGTGATCAGCTCGGTGTCAAGAGATTGGAATGTTTTCAAACCAACCAATCGAATAAGTGCACCGCAGCGACTTTTCCCGAAAACTTGGAACGTTTTCAAAATTGTTTTAAGTCATAGATAAACATTGAGGCCGAAATGAAATTTATTTTTCGACTTTATAGTAGGTAAAGTAGCGTTTGAATCGTCACATTCCCAGAAAACAAATCAATATTGAAGGAACTGAAAAACTAAACTGAACTGAAATATTTAATTTCATAGTGCGAATAAAGATTTCGAATAAAAGCGGGAGCAACCTAAAAATTGCGAAGAAATCTTTCTTACAGGTTCTTGGTAATTTGGACAAAATGTATGTGAAGAACTTTCAAGACCTTGCCGAGGTAGGTCATTTGATAACCATGCTTTTGAAAGAGGGTGTAAGCCAAGTGACATTCTAATTAACTAGCTGTGTTAGGTGTATAGTCAAGGAAACTAGATGGATCATACTCTATCTCTCTCTGCTCCATATAAAAACATGTTTATGTTATGGGTCAGAGAGAGGCAGAGTATGAACCATCTGCCTAGTTTCCCTTACTGTACACGATTTTTCCAGCCAGGACTAGTGTTGTGAGTGGAGAAATTTCTCGAGAAGGAGAATTTTCTCCGAGAAATTCTCCGAACAAAATTCTCCTGATTTTTCTTTAAACTTTTAGTATGCAAAGGAATATGAAATAAATTATCAAAGAAGTAGGTAACCTGAATGAGGTTAACCAGTTATGTAACTTATAAGTTACCTATCCACCTATTATATGGATGATTGTAGGTATTCTGTTCATTGTTGATTGAAACATACTTTTCAAATATTTGCCGCCTTGCATTACATCAGCCAATGGAAAGAGAACTTCACTTAGTAAAGACAAATTTTCCATCAGAGAAATGTCTCTTGCATTTCATAAAAAAAAATCCGAAAATTCTCTATCAGAGAAATTTGTCTTGATATATGGTAGAAAAAAAATCTCTGAAAATTCTCCATCGGAGAAATTTCTCCGAAAAAAAATCTCGAGAAATTTACAACACTAGCCAGAACGCAAATTATTTTCCTCGCAACTTTTCATATTTTCACTTCCTATATAATTGAGCGAGCGTAGCGAGCATCTCTATTCTGCAGTTTTGGACACTTTCTCTGTTTTTTTTTGTGTTTGGACCAACGGCACAGGCAACAATTTTCTTCCGATCGAGCTGAAATTTTGCACACATACTAATATCATTCTAACTTAATCGTGTATAGTTTTTGAGAGCTGTCATTTGATTGGTTCAAAAATGAAAATATCTCCTGATTGGTCGAAAATCAAAATGTTCCGATTAAGTTCATATTTTGCATGGACATTAAGACTACCATATTCTATTATTTTACAAGTTTTCAGCCTTATCATTAGAAAACTTATGCACTTATTGTCATTTTTCAATGTTTGCGACTGTCAGAATTGATGATATCGTAAAATTCCACTGCTTTCTGGATTGTTTTATTTATGTACCAAAGTGTATTTATGGCTATACTGAGATTCAATGAAAAACATATTCTTGATGATTGTGGGGATTATTGAGCGAGCGTCACCACGGTACTCTTATGGAGGTCAAACCGCTCAAGCAATCAATCTGAATTTTTGTACATATACTAACGTACTCTATGCGGTCCCTGGGATCGTTTTTGAACGGGATCCCGTGATTGGTTCAAATTTTTTTAAAAAATCTTTCGATTGGTTTGTTTGATCAATTTGAAATTTTGACAAGTCATTACCACTAACATTTAACCCAATCATTCAAAGTTTCAGCCAAATCCTCCAATTGATTAAAATTTAAAACCATCTTTACTGTGATTTTTGAAATTTAAACTAGAACCGTTTGACCGATCAACTTAAAACTTTGCATGGTCATTGGGACCAACATTATCTGTGTTTTTGAAAATTTTCAGACAAATCTGTGTTTAAGTCCAAAAGTTATTGACATTTTACGGACATTTTGCTTGTTGCTATGGATCACGGCAACATTGACGCCTCAGTTCCAATGTTCCAAGGTAGTTAGAACAGAAACTTTCAAACGCATAATTATGACGCTAATAATCAACAGATCGATCTGATATTGTGTAAACACACTTATAGTTAATCATATGAGTGGTCCCAGGTATAGTTTTTGAACAAGATCCTGTGATTTTTGAAAATTAACAAGGAACCATTCAATCATAAAGGTTCAGGTTCAAGCGATCGACTTAAAACTTTACATGCTTTGGGACCAATATTTTTGGAATTTTTGAAGATTTTCATACCAGTCTGTGACGAAATTAAAGAATAATTGGCTTTTAATGACATTTTCAATAGACAGAATTTCGGTTCAATGTGTTGCGCATATCCGTGCTCGCTCATCAACGCGTTACACAGAGCGTTTTCCTAGTATTACAATTCATAAGGGATGTATATTATGCATTTATACGACATAGGTATTTAATTATTATTTTTTTGAATATTGATCGTGTTTCACACTTATGTTAGAAGCAACGTTTCGACTAGCACATGAAACATACTATCATATTTTACACATTTCCAGCCCAATCGGTCAAAAATTTACAGACTTATTTTAATTTTAAGTGTTTTGAATATCTGTTCACAGAGATTGACGGATAGGTACCCATCAAATTCATAGAATATTGACCTGTTATTAAATTTTTCCAGCACGTTTATGGAAAGTTGTGATGAAAATCAGTAACGATGAAGTATAGTTAGTTATCTTTTATTGAATGAATGGATCGTGCTCGATTGGCGATGTTGCGCGTGTCGGTGCTCGCTCATAAACGCGTTACACATACCGTTTCCTAGTTATAAATAAAGAGTCGTCATATTATCACAGAATGTTTATTCTCGTAATCACTCCATGCAACGCACAGTCTGCATGGAGTAGAACAATTAGCCGAATATCACGTCTGATAACCTAGATCTGTGTCCCGATAACAACAACAATGTCAACCGAGTGCAGCATTTTCATGATGAGCAATACTCGTTCAAGAGAATCTTGGCAGAGTGGCGGACTAAATCAATCGGTTCAACTATTAGAAAATCAATCTGTGGTAAAACATAAGGGTCAGATGTCGCAAAGTTTCAAGTTTTTAATGCTGGTGAATTTAAAAACTGCTGAAAATACTTGTCGAGAAAAAGTGCATAAAAAAAATAAAAATCTTGACATGATCTATAATTTATTTGCAAGCTCGCGAGTGGATTAAAATGTCCAAAATGTTGCCAAGATTTTTACCAAGAACAATGACCTATTCGAGGTGTTGCAATTGGTTCTTCATAATCTTGCTAAGGTACATGTGCATTTGATACATGGTCACCTGAGTATTTCATCATAATTTTGAGGATTTGTTTAAAAAATACACAATTGTATTCTAATATCCCAATGCAAGCTTACAGTTCCTTAATACTAATGGTTGAGAACAACTGTCATAATAAAGATCTTGACGACATTTTTGGCATGTTCTTGCCAAGATTTGTCAGCAGGGAGGCGACCTAGGCCTGGTATCGAACCTATTCCCTCCGCGCGGAGTGATATGACCGGTGATCGACTGCCGGAGTATTGATGAGCAGTGCTAGTGTAGCGGTAAGAGCGGTAAGTTCACCTGACATCGCATCAATGTCACTCCACTTCCACACCGCGCTCGCCTATCCACATTCCACACACGAAGCACCAGTCCGGCAATAACCAGCACGCTATCTTATGTCGCCAGCCTTCGTTCGAATTTTTGCAATTAGTGGGTGTAGTCCATAAAAACTAAGCTAAAAAAATGAGACGGGAAGGAAAATAAAGGGTTTTGGTGGCGAAGCCTCCCCCCCCCCCCCACGAGATTTTCCCTGAAGGTCATTCGTTTTGGTGCATTTTGACGATTATTTTAGTTGTAATTTAAAAGCATTGAGATTTCTAAATTTCTCAACTTTTCCAGAAATGTCTGGCGATTTTCTTCAAATAATTAGTTATTTCAAGCTTTAATACAATTCAATTTTATAAAAGTTTCAGTTTTCTTCAGCAAATCAATAGACTATGCGGGGTTTCTCTATTAAACTAACATATTTATACTTTTTTTAAACAGGCATGATTTAGGTGTACAATAAGATAAAGGGTGAATACGCCCGTATACATGCGTATACCCCTACCCCAACAATATACCTTTACGCACAGATAACAAAAAATTAGCGTATACCCTCGACTACACCACTTAAATAACATTGATTGATTTCTGTTTGTTTTTTAGTTTAAAGTAATATTGACTGATGAAGATTTTTGTAAAAAAAAAACGAAAACTCATTAATAATTGAATCTTCAGTGTAAAGTATTTATATTGTATTATTTTATATTATTGATTTTGAACTCTACCAATTTGTAGAAATCGTGCTGAAAAGTGGCTGGTATGGATGCGGTCTATCTACAACGAGGGAAGGAGAAGAAACAACTAAATAGCCAGCCTATTACTTGGGGATGGGGTGTTTGATTTTGTAAGTGATCGAAGTCTATACTTGGACGCGGAGAACGGCCCAGGAAGCCTATTCTCGAGTTTGTTGAAAATGATCGCCATGTGGAAACGAGCCACTGCACAATGGATTAAATTTAACATTGATAAAACAAATGATTTCACTTGATTTCGCATAGTCGAACAATTTCAACTCGAGAATAGGCACCCAGGTTTGATTCTCGCGGCTGCACTTCCCGACTGAGTTTTTTCGTTCCTCAGTCGAGAGGCAAATGATGGAAAGGTTCCCCGGTAATAAGCCACGACCGCCTCTTTTTCACTGCCCATCCTATTCTTCACCATCTCCTAATCATCATAATAATTAATTCGTTAGCAAAATACAAAAATAACAAATCTAGGTAGGTAGGTGGGACCTTCGCATGACGTCGCTGTAGAATTGCATTTGGCGATTGACAGATAAAGTGCGAGACCAATTAGAGGTACCGAACAGGAAGTGGGGTTAAAACTGAATTTAATTGACGGATACAAATGAATACTTTCGACATGGAAGTGGAGAATATCCTTAAGTCAACTCCAGCACAATATCCAATTACGTGTATAGGTATAGTCATGGAAATATATTCGGTAAACTATGGTAAACGCTCCTTCTCCCTTTCCATGCATTTACGTTACGTTAGTTAAGCCCCCCCCCCCTCTCGACCTGTAACCCTGGCAAAGGGGGGGGGGGGGGGGGGGGGGGAAGGAGCGTTTACCGAATATATTTCCGTGACTGTACCTATCATTAAACTCCTCCAAACAAATTAACCATTCACTTCAAATTTACGACTTGTTTCAAATTGTAGGTCAAAATTTATTAAGATATTATTATTTTTATTATTATTTATTATTTTTTATTACATTGTCACATGACAATGTATCTTTTTTAAAGTAAGATTCTGAAGTAATAAGTGTTGACAAAATAGACAAACAACTATTCTATTTTATATATTTTGCCAAGACAAAACTTCTCAGCACGGCGTTACGGAAGAAGTCTGCAGTGCAGGTGACAGTTGCAATCGGAACTATCCCAGCAATGCCCTTCCAACGATGCATGTCACTCACAAGACCAGGGGATCCTAGTCAGAGTCACTCAAAAATGATTTGCAATGCACTCCAAGATAATTGACATGTGTCAAACTCAAAGGTTACAAATAGCCCATCAAAATAATCACACCCTTCACAATGTGGCCATGATCATCACGAAGAGCTACATTTATCTACATGATTCATCAACGTTTAGTAGCACTCACTTATACCACCGCTATAATCAGTACCTACTAATAAAGCACTAACTGGAGGTATTAAATGCGGGTTATACTCACCCTAACCCCGGTTATGTTAATCAGCTATCCGCTAACGCTAGTTAACGCCAGGTGGGGTAATCTGACTGGAGAATGAAGGAATTAAATAAAGCTGGAATTTTAATTCCATTTATTGATCCTATTTGTAGAAAGTGTTAGGGTTGTTTAACGAAATTGTTCACTCCAGAGCGTAGAGCTTTCTAATTTGTTTACAGATGCTTTCTTTTTTAACGCAATTATTAGTGATTAATTTCAGGTACCAGCAAGAAGGTTGTTCGTGTACAGGTAAATTAAAAAAAAATTGAGGCGTTCCCGCTAAAAAATCCTGGCAAGGTCTTCTAATCTTTCTCGAGTACCTCTAGGTAGGAATTGGATGCTATGACCTGAAAAACTTGCAACTTGCTAAGATATTGACAGTCTTTTCCGAGGATTCTGTCGCGTCACATTTCCAAATTCATATGCGAGCATCTAACCATAAAAACTTAAAGGCAAATTTCTTGACATTGAAACGCTTCAAGCAGCTTTTAAGTTTTCACAAATCCACACGAAGGCAAGAAAGCTCCACCACAGCAACTGACCAGACTTGAAGTTCAAAGCGAGTGGACTTTTGATAGGTAGGTAGTTAGGCAGTTTGAATGCAGTAAACTGAATTAGCAGGATGCAAAAGTAAAATAAGTGCCCGGGCGCCGAAAACGAAAATAATCCACTGGTTTGGGGGGCAGACACCCCAATTTGCACTGGCGAGAATTCTTCGAAAAAATTACTATTTTAGTGATCTTACGCAAATTAGGGACCTAGATTTAAAACCGATTTTAATTCTCTAGTGTAACCTGTAACAAAAGTTGAGATGCAATTTATTTACCTGTCGTAAACCACGCCTAGATGAATTTAATGGATTTGAAAAAGATTGCAGGGCACCGCACGCCCTGTCCGTTTACCCCCAAAAATTCCAAAAGAAGCCAGGGCGCCCCCTGCCTTTTTCATGTGTTCTACCAATTTTTTTCGCGGTAGCAGGGATAGTAGGGAAGGTTTTCTGCAGAATCCAGTAATCTAGCGAACTAACTTAGGTACCCTACCTAACTATTAATCTAACACTACTTTCCTACATTAATTAACATACAAATTGCTATTCTAATTGATAATGATAATGAAGAACCAAACAGATATGGACCCTCGCGTAATTACTTTCGAACCATTTTGCAGGAACTATGCGACCTAGTAACCAACTACTGATAAGATGGAACTGATATCTTCAAGACAGCACTTGTTAATGAGTCAGTCAGAATATCATCTGGCCACTTTCGACCAAATGGGCTCGAAAACAGATTGTTTTCATAAAACGCCTGAAAATTAGTAAAAATATGGCAATGAACGTCTATAGGACAAAATGATTAGGTACCCTTTGGCCTTTCCAAACTAGATTTTCATTGAATTGTTCTGCAGATGCGTAGGAAGTAGCCTTAGAAATATTAACAATTTAATATAGATACATTGATAAACATCGATTAAAAAACTCATCATGGTCAAACTCACTACTCAAAATCTTCAATAAATGCAGAATTTAAAAAAAAATGACGATTTGAAAATTTCCCCAAAAATTATTTTGAAATGAAATGTCTAGGTATCTACCACAATAATCTCAAGTCTCAACTCCTAACCTAAGTAAGAATAGGAATAGGATTGTAATCGATTTAAACCTCTAAGTGAGCTAGTGGAAGGGTGTCATCACTGATTTGATGATCAAGGTCACATCAATGGCGTTATGTAGACGATGATGATGACAATATTATACATTCATAGAGGTCGCAGGTTTGCATCGAATGCAAGGACAAGAGATCCAGATTTATTACTCGGCATTTTCTAATATAAAAATGCGAATGCGAAATGCGAAATTTAAAATTTTTTAAAGAAAAAAATACAAATACCTACATTCTTTAAAAAAATGTTAAATTTCGCAGACCCACAAAATCTGATCGAAATTTTCGCTGGGATGTCCAGATCTAATCAGCAGATGTGGACTTTGTCTCGAATATAATCAAGATCAATTTCTTAGCAACGTTTTACGACTTCAATTCGGCGTTGTTTCTAAATAATGGAAACGATTTTAGGTTTGTCCAACTCGCACCAGTCC
Organism: Leuctra nigra; assembly: GCA_934045905.1. Lineage (NCBI taxonomy): Eukaryota > Metazoa > Arthropoda > Insecta > Plecoptera > Leuctridae > Leuctra > Leuctra nigra. The sequence goes on from OW203770.1 coordinate 5,909,366, forward strand.
TACACTTGACACAATCCTCTAGGTTCCATTCTGGTCGAGAACTTCAAAAAATAGTACCTAGGTAACATTTTACGGAAATTTTATGCTTTCTTTTGATATTTGTAAAACATATTTTATTGTTCTGCTTGAAGACGGCTGGGTAGTGAGTTTGACCTTGAAGAGTTTTTTAATCGATTTTTATCAATATCTTTTTCTAGTGTAATTGTTAACAAAATAGGGCTATGGACGTGAATTCAGAACAATTCAATGAAAATAATTTCATAGTTTGGAATAAGCTATTAGTTTTATTTTGTGTTTATAATTACTAAATTTTCGGGTTCTAAATTATTAAATTTTCGGGTTCTAAACACCTGTTGGACACAATAAAACTAATAGCTTATTCCAAACTATGAAATTATTTTCATTGAATTGTTCTGAATTCACGTCCATAGCCCTATTTTGTTAACAATTACACTGGAAAAAGATATTGATAAAAATCCATTAAGAAACTCGTCAAGGCCACGCTCACTACCAAGCCCTCTTAAATTTACGAACTTTAAGGTTAGGCTAGGTGTGCAGGTACTCCATCGTTTTACTAACCTATAAATTACATCACAATTCGTGAAGAAGTTGTACATAGTACGTTAAAGTTCGAAGTCCGGCCATGTTAGCGTCAATGGGAAATTTCAAGATTTCTTTTCAAGATCTCTTATTACCCTTACCTAACAAATGTTCATGTTTTGTAGACCTGGGTACTTGCATTTGTTATTGTTTGAGGTTTGAGCAACATTTGAATAAACAAAGAATTGGTGGAATGTATAAACTAGGTAGTAGGCCTACATTAGGTATAACCTATCACTACCGCACTCTTTTCTCCGATTAAAAAAATGATAATAAAACTTACCCATGTACTATGTAGGTAGGTACTTTTAAAGGAGACACTTAGGGTGTATATATAGTACAATATACAGTAGGTACCTAAGTATACATGATTTATTGATAGGATATTCCACTATGGATATTCCATATACCCTAGTTGACCTTCTGAATCGTTTGGCGTGAATTTCGTTCCGATCGGTCCAGCCGTTTTTGAGATATGACGTCACTTTCGGTTTCAAAATGGCGGCATTAGTCATAACAAGAGGCACATCAGACGCCAAAAGTGCACATGTTGTAAAAAATTTCAGATCGATCCGTTGAGCCGTTTAGGCTGTCGCGGTGACAGCAAAGTTTCTGATATCGTCTTTAAGGAAGGTGAAGGGGTGTAATTTCACTGTTTTCACGGCCCTCTAGCTTGCAAATGGCATAACATAACCTATTATTCCCACATTTCGAATGAATATGTGATGGGGTAGGCCATAGCTCAAAATTAAGATATTTCGCAACAGGGTGATTCTCCCAAAACGTGCAAATCCTTGTCACAAGCCAAAAAAATGGCTAAATGTTTTGTTTTCCCCCCATTTTTTGGCATGATAGTTATTTACTTTGTTTATTTTTTTCATCATCAATATTCAAAAAATGTACTTGGTCCATTCCTAAATAATCAAAATATACCTTAAAAATCATTACCAAGGCGTGTCACACGGACACCACAGGCTTTTAGGACTTTACTATAATTTATTTACCATTCTATGAATTTTTTAATTCTGAGATGCTGTGTATTGATGCAAATTCATAAGAGAATAAGAATATATTATTGACATAATTTATAATTGAAACGAAGAGGGACATAGGGCCGCTAAGGGTTGTCACATGGAGTTGGCATCATTACCAAGGCGTCAATTAAATAGGGATTTTTCAGGGGGTAGGTTGGCATTATTGTAAATGACCTTGGTGTAGCAATGTTTAGAAGGCGCCAATCTACTCAGTGAAAATCAACATGGCAGCTTTTTGCAATCATGTTGACTGAAACATACAAAATGCAAGCAAACTTTTGGAAATATTTTAATTTACATCATTACCAAGGCGCAAGAATTTTAGGGTTCTGCATGTTCTGCGTTTTAATTGCTTCAATGGACATCATAAGTCATAACAAATACCTAACCTCAAATTACTGATGTCTAAAATGTGCTCGTGATTTTAAAAAAAGGCATGAAATCGTCATTACCACAACTCATCATTACCACAACACACACAATGCACAATGTATACAACAATGTAAATATGGGGAAATGATCTCTGCTGATATTTTTACCTTTTTGCACATGACTTCAAATACAATTAAAGTTTTTAAATTTTTAAATTCAGACGACAAATTTCTGAATTATTTTCATTTTCATTTTTGCACGTTTCGGGAGAATGACCCAACAATGTGAGATGTTCCAATTTTAAGATCCAGTAGGCCGAAAACGTCATTATTTAATATTTTGCTTAAAGGTACAGTAAAAGTGGTGGTCAGCTCCTCAGCCTTATTTTTATGGTACCTATGTTGTTTGGGACTGTGCGCACTGTACGACTCGGCTAAACTATCCAATAAATCCATGATGCTGATCTCTACAACAACACCAAGGACTGAAATTCTATAGTCACCCCCATTAGGTACCAATAACCAGAAAATTTTAAAAAATATTTTTGAAAATTTTCACAGGTCATTGAAAATTTTTAATGAAAAATGAAAATGAAAACGTCCTAACACTAGGACCTGTAGGTATTACAGTACAGTATGTAGTAGTACCTAACTAATTTTACTTAGCTTCTAGTGCCATGTAGAGCTCAGCAAATCAGACAATTAAAATCAGTAAAAAATAAACATCAGCTTACATCTCAGGAGAGAAGGGGAATAGCAAAGAGATGCGCGTATTGTTTTTTTTATTACGTATTATTATTTAAAATAATTGTTGTGCAAATTATTTTCAACGAATTGAAAGAAAGTACTTGAATATTTACCTTCAGCAGAAAAGCTACACTGCATTTCAAATTTCCCAACAATACCTAAGTTGAACAAAGGCAAGGCTGGTAATTCCACAATGATATTAGACACCAAATGTTGTCTAGAAATGTTGAACAATAAAATAATCAATTGAAGGGTTGCATGCGGTTTTATAATTTTAATTTGTGATAAGGCCACTCAAGTCCTAATCATATCCATTGAGAGCATTTTATATAAAAATCTCCAAGAAATCGTGTACCTAATGAGTTCTATTTTCCACCTCCCAACTAAAGACTGGGAAACTGCCTGTTCAATGTTCTAAGATGATGAAAGTGAATATAATATCTAGTACAAAACCAGAGCTTGATCCCTTCAGTAGGTAATTGCAACGCAACGTTACACCACCACAGTTTGCAAATTACCTACACAATACTAGTTTAATGACAGTTCAACTAACATTATGATGGCTTAGTAGGCTTAAAAAGGCTGAATTAGGCACTCGATTCACCTTGAATTCAACCCTTTCAAGGGGGGGTTTGAATTCAAGACTTGGATCGTCTAAATGAAAACATTTTCAAGCATTTAACACAGGGACCCGAACCTTTATGAATCAAGGTTCGGGTTCCGGTTCCACAATTTTATTTTATAAAGGTTCGGGTTCCGGTTCCGGTTCTGAAACAAATATTCTTAAAGGTTCGGTTCCGGTTCCTGCATAAAGGTTCCGGGTTCCGGTTCCGGTTCTAAAATTTTAAATCAAACTATAATAATAAAACTTCAGTATTACCAATGTCAAATTTAATGGCATTATTGGATTTGGATTTTCCTATGAATGCAAGCACAGGTGTAGGCAGTGCCTGTATAAAATTCACAGGATGGTGCGCAGAGTAAATATCAGAGGAGACAGTATAGTGGCTGCAATTTTCTCCATAAGACAACGTTAACATTCATTTTTCCTGAACTATCATATTTAAATTGTCGGCAATGCAGTTCTCATCGCAGTAGTCAGATTCAAAAATTGAAAACTCGAGCAGCGTTTTCATAATGAAGAATTATTATTTCTTATCAAGAATTAAAAATTTCTACAAAAAATACATTTTGGATATGTTATCAAAAAATAAACTTTATACTACTTTGTGAATAATTTTATATCCAAGTGATATACATGATTTTTTATTAAAAAAAGGAACCTTAAAGAACCTTTAAGAACCTTTAAGAACCTAATTGATTATAAAGGTTCGGGTTCCGGTTCTTTGGGAAACAAGTATAATGGTTCCGGTTCTGGTTCCGAAATTATAAAGGTTCATACCGGTTCTAGGTTCCGGTTCGGGTCCCTGATTTAACATGCGTCCAAATCTTGCGTTCAAGACATCTCTCCACAGCCTTTTCAATTACAACATGTTCCATTTTCCTTCAAGTCTTGAAATACTTCAACCAATTGATTATTTAACCTCAACTTCAATCAACAATACATTAAATCGTCTAAATTCTCTTTCAAGTTTCCTTGAAATCAAGGGTTGAATTCAACCCCTTCAAGGAAACTTGAACCGGGTATGTAGGTAATTTAGGCTTTACCTGTACTACCTAACATTTTATGGTGTAAAAAAGAATTTCCAGATTTATCGACGCAAGTGCCCAGAGTCTACTGGATTCCGTCCATAAGATTAAATTAGTTAACGGAGTTTGGTAGACTCTGTAATGTTCTAGGTCTACAAGCAACACATCCCATTCTAGATAGGTCTAATCATCTCCATCGATTTTTTAAAGAACTATTAGAGGGAGCCTATACATTGGTATGGCCATCAAATACATTGCAATATTTTCTGATTTTATAAGGTACCTAGTACAACGCTTACTTCCCTACTAAGAGGTTCAAGACGACTAAATACGGTAATATTATTGTGAATGCGATTCTACATTAAACTGTAGGATAAACTACATTATGACAATGTCGCTGTTGCCACAGCTAACGAATGGATTTAACCCCAGTGTCATACCCGGAAGTGTATTACGAACAGATATGGGGAACTGAAATAAAAAAATCCCGATGAATAAGAGTACGAAATCGACTTACCGCCTCCAGAGTTCCAGCGGGAGTCTGTCATCCCCCCCGCCGTACGTAACGTTCCATCGACGGCCTGAAAGTACATCCAGATTATCAAACATAACCTCACTAATTACACTCAATGCAAAATATAACACACCTTCCATGAAAACAATGTAGGTAGGTACTACTACACTACTAATGGAACTTCTGTAATGAAAATAGTCAACCATTGTATGAAATGAACAAATTAAGAATCACTTTATAACAATTCTAACAACCTTTTTGGTTTGGCCCTACACTTCAATAATACATCCGACATGTTGTAGGTAATAGGTTTTCAATGTTCAAGTCGGAAGCTTGCAAAAGTTTGTCTTGCTCGATTTCGGCAAATCAAACATGGAGATCTCAAGATCTGAATTACAATTCTGAAGTGTCCTTTTGTTGTGACGAGAATGCCAACATGATGACGGCTGAATTGGCAAGATCTTGCTAACAATGAATAGATAAAATCTTGATTAATGACTTGTTAAACAGCCTCGTTAAGAATAAGTGGGTGTCAGAACAAAATAAATGAACAAATATAGGCCTAGGTCGGTGCTGTTTGTACGAGAGGCAACCCCGCCGATCATACCTACCTTCTTCAATGACATCCTCTTTACCCTGCCTACCTGAAGCGAGTTACAAATAGCAAAAGAAACGGTGAAAATGAGATATTGAACCGAAATGATACCTCTACATGGAAATATTAGTAATATTGTCCACGAGATCCCCACCCAATAAGTAGCCAACGCAAATTAATTGAATGGAATCAAACATTGCAAATTCCTGTCATCTTCGTTTAGGACCCTGATGAAGAACCAAAATTGCTACCATCAATCCTACATTAAAACAGTAAAGGCTTACCTTTTTCTTTATCCAGCGTATTTTTGCAGGTATGTATATCCTTTTAGAGTTATTGAACACCGGTAATTCACGTAAACTTGCACATATTAATTAAAATAAAATAGTTGTTTTACACACGGAGAAAAACTCATCTAGAAAATGGCCGACGCCCGCCAGTTGCCGATTTATGATCACTTTCATCTTTCATGGATGGTCACTTTCAAAATACATATCACAGCACAAATCAACATTGCAAAACACGAAATATGATTCTTGCTTTAGCAACAATGTGTATATAAACAATTAGCCCCACTAATTGTTTAATCGTCCTTCAATATATATACATGCCATGCGTTTCTCATAACATCAAAAACTACTCCAATACACACGAACTACGTCATTTCCGGGTCGAGTCAGGTTCATTGACGCTTCTGATTGGCTGTTGACGTCTACTGCTAAATATTTCGCCCCATTGATGCACAACCGCTAAATTCAAAAATATTTTAAAGGGGAGAGATCATTCTTAAAAGAAATTCATTTTTAAATTTTCATCAAACTCTTGCAACATTGCCTCTTTCTACCGCCGCAACAATTTAACCCCTATTTGGAAAAACAAACAAATCTGCAAATAAATTAAATATAATATTATGGATGTAGGACTAGGAGATGGAATCCATAAATAAAAAGGATTTGTATAGGCACTATTTAAGATCCCAAGTCAATTAAACAATTTGTGGAGAATAATTAATCACAAACAACAATATTGTATTGATTCTTATTTTTCTTAAGCAAAACCCAACTGGTATTTTTTAAGTAGGTAACTACAATGAATATAATAATTGGAAATTTGATCAATCCTGTTACATAACAACTACAATATGTCATAAATACTGTACTTTATATTTATAATACTAATATGATTAAAACATATAACGAAAATAAGTTATTATCATATTTAAATTCAAAATTAATAATTATAAAACATAACATTCAGCTGAGCTGGGGATAATAATTTAAAACATAGAAGTGGACCCTCAAAAATAATACCTCAGATATCTAATTAATACAATTGTTTGATAACACATGAAGTAGGTACATTCATTACACAACAGCAATGAGTAAGTACCATAGAAGAAATTAAAACATCACTGCAAAATTCACAGAGAATATAAAATAGATACATTAGTTGCTCAGTCAATCAGAAACAATTTCGAGCACTTCAAGAAAAAGTAGACTGAAATATTGATGATGTGAATTTTTAAGTACCTATTTATCAAATTATGTAACTTTCCTATTTTAGGACAAATGTAAAAACACAATAATGAACAAAGTAAAGTGGAACAAATGACAGCTATTCTTGGATATAAAATTAATAACGGAAAGTGTACAACAATGAGAAGTAAAATCACAAATACAATATATATTAAATAATTAGGCCAATGATTGTACAGTGCATCACCGAATTTAAGAATCGTAGTAAGAGTGTACAATAACGTTGATCGGTAGACCAATCAAACATGAGTGTTAGAATTAGAGAATATTCAAATACTAATTAAGTGAATGTTAAAACCGTAGTTCACATGACCACAACGCGCTTTCGTTACTAGCCAAGCTAACAGTCTTCGTTGGTTGAATGACAAATTAACAAGTAACATGGACGTAAATTTTGTCTGATGAGTGAATACTCTTTCTAGCTTTTGCTTGCATTCCTCTTGACAAATTAGTTTTTGTTCTTTTTATTAAACTGCCTAAATGTTTGGACGGATTAAGATTTAATTTATATGAATGCACATTGGCATTAAGTGAACAATTGTTACAATGTCAAAAAATAGGAGGTTTCATTATTAAACTACCTACACCGTTTGAATTACATAAATTAGAGCCAGAGAACCTGGACAAAATGTAAGTATTTATTAAAGTTTATGCTAGAACAAACTTCGATAAATTATGAATTTCGGTAGGTATTTACCAACAGAGTAGTGAGATTTCATGAGAATTAAATGAAAGAAAAAAGAGTTTCATAGTTTTTAGTTTCATTTTAGTTTCGAGGATACTCTTAGCTTGGCTAGCAAGTAAATATTTCTTCTACAACAAAGCTACCTGTTCAACATGCGCTAGTGAATTCGTACCGAGACACTACGTACAGGTTGGAGCAGGTTGGAGCAAGGCTCCATAAAGGGAGATTCGTTCATCTGTCTGCAAAATCTTGCACCAATATTAAACCTCAAGTTACCTTCCGTAGAAAGCTCACTGTGTCCATGTCAAGAAGTATTGGTGCAAAAAGATAAAGATAGGTGAAGACACTTAATATATGGAACAGTCATTCACAATTTGATTTAAAAACACATTCCATAATTTCAAATAAAAAATGTATGAAATACATTTCACTTATGAAATTCTTCATAAAATTATATGATTTTCAACGCAGAATTTCAATCTCCGTACTGTTCACTATCGCAAGCCAACAGCGTAGCAGCTATCTCGTCACCTGGAGGCCAAGTCTTGAAACTTACGCTTTCAGGACGCAACCGCTCTAGGATGTCAATAAGTACCGTTACTGTAAGAATGACGACCTTGAAACCTACTGTCAACTGTTTAGTTTAATTTTGAATGAGGTTTTAAGACTGTATAATAATATATGTAATAGATTACTATGAATGACTATCAAGTACCTAAGTCGTTTGACTTTATTTTCAATGTCGATCATTCTCGATAATGGAACCGATAATGTCGATCAAACGTAAGTTTCAAGACTTTGCCTCCTGGACAACTGTATTTGACAACGAAACTATAAACACTGCATCGGATTAATTAAGGCGTCATAATTGCTCAATCTAATAAAAGTCACGAGGTTACCAGTCTATACTTCGTTGATAACCGATTAACGAATATGTGCTTGAATTATCATTTATTTTCGTCAATTTGTCATCTCCTTTTTCCATTGAGTCAATGAAGATTGAGATGATTAAATATAAATATGATTTTGGTTTCAGATGCCAAATGCACGTTGTCCTCACACAAACTTTCCAAAACGGCGCTACCATCAGTGACTGACGCATAAAATAGAAACAACGCAGCTCCAAGCTGGAATATTCACAGACAAATGATTAAAAATACTTTGTTTAAAATTAATTATTATTTTCACAACAACAATATAAAAATGATTTATTATTTAGGTATTAAAATGCTACTAGCTAAATTCCTCTAGATAATCTGACAATTTAGTAGTATAATTACTGTCAGAAGTAATTTGTATATATATTTTTAATAAATTATCGACCGACTGATTTCGTTTCGATGAATCTACAAATTGGTGTTTCGCTGAATAGCTAGTTAATATTTTGCGGTGCGATGTAAGTCAGTGGAAAGTCAAATGTCAATAATACTAGTTGGAAATTTAGGGTAAATATTAGATTTTTTTACTTGCACAACAAAGTGAGACAGCGCAAGAAATATATAAAAATTTACTCGATGGACTGACAAAGTTTAAAACTATAACGAAGAGAAAATTTTAAACCGGGTCACAGTTATCTTGTGCACCTCATTTTACATTGAATTTTTTAATGCAAAAGCTACCAATTTAGAAATGTCACACAACTAACAAAGTGATAATTTGACCAAAAAAACGTAACTGAAAAATAACTTTTCCGAAATCTTTTACGAAATTTGATCTTTACGAAATTCCTTTGTAAATCGTTCCAATTCTTCGATTGTTAATTATCTGTTAGTAGTCTGTAAGCTATCGATTCAAGGAACCAAATTTACAATGCATTGTTGCTTTTTATATGTAGAACCTTGCTTTTCCAAATACATTGTTGATCTTCTCATAGAGATTAGGGATGGAGAAAATATCGATATATCGATATATATCGATATATCGATATATATCGATATATTGAAATATCGATATATCGAAATATCGATATATCGAAATATTGATATATTGAAATATCGATATATTGAAATATCGATATATCGAAGCTTTACCGTATGATACAACTATATTCTTAATTGAAGTTTATACCAACTATGGCAAAATAATTCATATTTGCAGTGCAGCGTTTATCAGATTTTAGGACAATTTCTCATATTATTCACATTTCTTTCTTATCTGGCCGGTGACCCTATATTTTGGAATGGCTGTGTTATTTCTATTTAAATTTTCTTTTGAATTTCCTATCAGTTTTACAGGAGCAATTTAAGGCATTTATGCGATAAATCAATATTTCCATACCTACATCGAAATATAATATTGTCATGTATCAATATTTCGATATTTTAATATATCGATATTTCGATACTTCAATATTTCGATATATCGATATTTCAATATTTCAATATATCGATACTTCAATATATCGATATTTCAATATATCGATATATATCGATATATAAATGATATCGATAGTCGATATCAAAATCCAGATTCGCTCCATCCCTAATAGATACTATAACTGTGACAATTGAATAGAGAAATATTGTCTATCTAAGAAGGCTCCAATTCCTGTGGTAGGTAGTACCATGTGTACTTCGTATTTATACATTTTAAAATATTTAAAATTTAAATTGTCACAATTGTCCACTTTATCAGATTTAACCAATCAGTTTTCCGAACCCAGTGTGGGCATTTTTAAAAACTGCTCAAATTAATATGAATATTTGCAGAAGTCAATTTCAATGAATCCTGGTGTGAGCTCATAAACAGTATTTCTGGGTTTATTCAATTCAATCATATGTGTAATGTTGATATAAGTCATGTGCTGACATTAGTCAAATGGCAATTGATAGAGTTTGACTACATACTTAAAAAAAGGCAACGCAAAATCGAGAAAATGGACTTTCGGCTTTCTAACTCTGAAGTACAGATAGGTATATTCCCCCAAGAAAATGAGTTATACTCATAACTCAGAGTTATACTTTATAAATTATACTCTTAATAGTATCTTCTATATATTTTAAGCTGATGATACTTGAAGTAGAAACTAGAGGTCAGTTAGGGCACCCAGGTACTAATGGCGGGTACCCGGGTATAATTTTTTAGTTTTTTTTTAGTTTTTTGTGTATTATTATTTTTGCATTAGCTGCCACTTAATCACCAGCTGCATTGTTTATAGTTATGTAAACTGAAATTAATATTTATTCATATTTCCCAAATCTCAATAATCCCAACCAATACTTGGTTTGTAAATGCATTGTTTGTAATTTCATCAGAATGCTGGTGAATGATTGATGATGGAGGGGATGCAGGCAAGATATACCCTAGGATTATAACTCCACTGTGGGTGTTATAATCCTAGATATACCTTGTTTTCAACCTACCATTGTATGGACTTGTGTATCTCTTCCCAAGGACACGGATAATGCGGCAGGCTCAGTGCAAAAAATTTCAATGCATTTTACACAAAAATTTTTTTTTAGTAATTTATTACCCGGGTAATTAAAGCGGGTACCCGGGTACAAAACATTACCCGAATCCGACCTCTAGTTGAAACTATTCAATAGTTGTTGATATCAAATAAATAATATGTTAGGTACCTACACAGAACAACTGCCCTCATAAAATCATCTCTAGTTATATTAAAAAGACCGTCTCAATAAAAAATGAAATAGGCGCAAAGCAAAAGCGTCTAAATATTTACCCTGTATGGAAGTAGAGGGTGCCGTCGTAAGTAAAGAGAATGATTCGGAGAATACGGTACAATTTCAAATACTACAAGAGCTAGATATAGAGAGGTGAGATAATAACAATTTTTGTACTCGTATAATTGCGTAAACTTCTGTGGGAGGTAAAAACGTAGTTTCAGAACGGCGTTTACTCCATTAGAGAACTTTATGGTGTGTAGCGGAGCAGAATTTCAGAAAAGTCGCAAACGTTACTTTCAATAAAACCTTTTCTATCTTGCTCTTACCTTTATTCATCTATTAGTAGTGTAAGTAGGTACATCCAGTAATACTGGATTGTTAAGCTACATGCTTTTCTTTTGCATCGTGTGGCTTATAAGTTTAATACTAATACCTATGTAGTTATAGGAATAGAGCTCAACTAGTTTTAAATCGATAGGTTATATTTTTGTTAATTAGTTTGACAGAATAAAATTTCTTAATTAATCAACAGCTATGTACAAAGGTAATCGGTCATTCGTACCCCAGGAAGCTTAGTGGGTAATAGACTATTAATATTATCTTGAGCACCAATAAGCGCAACTAGGACTTTAAAGTCGGATTCATTGAACTAACATCTAATTAAGTTTAATGTTATGATAAATAACATGCTTGATATGTAAAATATTGAATCGATTAAGTGTGTATCGTAAGTATGCATCTACGACGAAGGATTTTTGGCTCTGGGTGAAGAATATTGAACACTTATTAGACGTCGATCCCATTAGGACTGAAAAAGAACAATGTAATAAATTTATGTAATAATCAAATGATTATCTTCATCTTATTTGATGCGTTAATAAATTACTAATTACTAATTAGTTTCAAATAACACTCAGTAATTCATGTATGGTGAAAACCAGGGCAGATTTTCCTAAGTTGAAGGAATGCAACTAACAACATCACGGACCATTCAATTTACAAGCACTAATTTAATTTTCAGGTTGTTTTCCATTTTACAAGTCCATTTATAATCTCCACTAAACGTGCTGTTAAATATGTTCATAGAACCCATCTTTGCTCATAACTGGGATTCATTGCAGCCGGCCTCTAGTCCAAACTATCCAGTCCAGACTTTATCTCTTAAAACTTTACAAATTCATCAAGATTCTTTGCTTCCATAGCTCATTACTCTGTTCCCTTGCCGCCAATATAAAATAGGCACATTTCAGCACCTCTAATGGGTATTTGTCTTGAAAGGTGTTCCTTGAAACATTGCTATCCATTCCCCAGAGCCATAAAACATTCAATCGCAGGAGAGCATTTCGTTTGAAAAACCTGGCGCCAAGCCCCGTGAACATCTTCACTGCTAGTGCTATCATCCGACTAGAGAACAACGAGAAATGCCCGAAGGCAGATAAACCCAAGTTGGCTTTCGTGATGCATATTAAAAATATCATTACTGTGAAGTCATATCATACGACTTTATCTACGATATTAGATTTAGTATTATTCACTAGTATCGTGAGAAAACTGTGTTAATTAATTAATTAATACAGAATTGATTATAATCATATGAACAACAATGGTTGAAATATAAAATATGTTGCAATCAATCATTCATTGACTATAACTACAATTTTAATTCTTGGATTAAAATGGCTCCCATTTTTTGCTACTACTTAATATAGAAAGATTGAACTTTTTAGGCATTTATAGTAGTTAGTTAATTAAGTACTCTTTATTTTAATTATAGAGGAGCGTCGACTAAAGTTACATAAGTAGAACTAATTAACTACTTAATGTTTCGTTCGAGTAAACTTCCGAGTCCAGCTAAAAAGCTTCAAAAGTTGAAAGATAAGCTCAAATTCATTCACGAACCATTCCAGGGAACACAACAACTTTTGAAGCATCAAGTACAAAATGGCTGCAAATATGTCACCAAGTTTACCTTCGTGACTTCAATACAGAATTGGTTTGACGTAAATGATGCTTCAGTAAAAATTCCAGTACCGTGTCGAATCGTTTCAAAGATTCTAGGAAAAGCCATCCTAATGATTGTTTCATTGTTATACGAAGTAGGTACTTTATTAGAATTAACTACCTACTTTCCTGAATAATTATGTCAAAAGTCTTTCAAGATTAATAGAATATTATTAGTTAATAATTATCTACGGGACGCTACAAGAAGAAAATGCGACGCATAGTCGCTACAGAGATTGGCGGTTAAACTTCGTTGACTTCTTGCGTGCGACCAACGTCTCAGAGCTTGCGTCTCTCTCGCTTTCATTCTACGAATCACAGCTGTGTTTATTTCACATTATCACTTCCTGCGCTGTCGGCATAGCTAAAACCTAACACGTAAACAACGAGGACCAGCCTCAGGAAGTAGAAATAAATAAATACTCTCGGAGAAACCGTCCGGAAGAGTTTTCCCGTCTTAGTGGATTCTAAAAAATAGTCAACTAAATTCCTTTCAGAGCAAACTTAACTTTTTGTTTAACAAGAACAATGGGAATATAAGTCAAACTACAGCTTTCAACATATCTAAACCACGGCTTCTTGGCAACTAACGCTACAGCAGTCAGGAAAACAGTCAATAAAACATTACCGTTAGGCCAGTGAGAATGAAAAGTTACGTGCGATTGACATACATTCAATGCATTAAATAAAATCATCTCCAAATATATCATCAATGAAAAGAATCAACGATGAAGGAAAAAATTAAGTATTCTCATCACTTTACTTTGTGTGCAAGACTGATTCAGATGAATTGCGAATGTCAGCAAACATTTCTGTTGGTTCTCTTGGTTCAGAACACAGCTAGAAAAATAATGAACATTTTGAATAAGTGACAAAATGAGTTCAACATTAGTTAAGCTACTAGTTACTATTTAAGGACAAGCAACAATATATTGACTGATTTCAGGCTTCACCGCTGTAGAAGTAGTTAGCCACAGAGATTATCACATCTAAATATACCATATATATAAATCTCCTTCTCGTTCAAGAGCAGTGAGAACTAAATCTTGGTGTTGGGCTTAAATAACAGAACAAACGTTTGCAATCCAATAGCCAACGTCTTTCGAAATCGCTCCCAAATCGTTTATCTGTTTTGCTTCCGTCTAAAACTACAGATATATATCATGTGGACCGAGTAGGTGGCAAGAGTACTTTCTCGCACGTAATAATGATTGTCGATATCCAACTTGACTAATCTACGTGCAGTTGCTAAACGCGAGTGCGTATGGTCGCGTCCGGTGGTTTCGGTTTCTGTCGGAAGTTCATTCGACGTCACGAATCAGTTGTCTTCTTAACATTCTTTTTCATATGCTAGACAGTCCATTCCAGAAGTTTCCAAGAACTAGTAAAATTCAAAGTACACACGTTACGCAATAAAATAACCGTATTTCATCATTTCAACATCCCTCAAAACTACAACTTTTCCAAATTTGTGAAAAATAAATTATCTTAAACAATCATCACAATGTAAAAAGCCATCCTAATCCTAACACTTATATAACCCTAACCTAACCCAAATTTTCTTCATACAAATAAGTAGGGCTGTGCAAGTCTCGAAAGTTCTCGAATCTCGAATTTGAAACTCCATCTCGATCTCAATCGTTTGTTCAAATTACCATCTCGAATTTTCAAGTCTCGAGCATATCAACTAAAAGCCATCAAGATTTCCAATTTTTTGTTATTTTTACAGGACTACGCACGCTAACTTTCTTTGTATTGTCCATAAATTTGATTTGTATTGTTTTATATATAAAGCAGACAGTTCTGCATACTTATCAAATGTTATTCTTGTGTGGCTGGACAATTTGCATTGTGTTTCTCTTCCACCAAAAAAAATATTTTTAAAAAAGTATAATCTTGCTCGAATATTCTCGATCTCGAAGGTAAAATATCTCGCTTGATCTCGCTCGACTTTTATGAAATAATCTCGATCTCGCTCGACATGAAAAATTTCAATCTCGCACAGCCCTACAAATAAGACAGCTACCAAATGGAAGATTATAGAACAATTCCTATTTATGAAGTGCTTAAGTTTTCAATTACTCATAGCTCAACTGAATACAATTAATCTTGTCAAACCAATTCTCACACCGTCTTACCAAAACTTGCAAAATTGAACCCTTCGCATGCCAAAAATAATTCCTATGAACTTTTGTAACCTGTCAAGGACTCAAAGTCTTTGCACTTATATTATAGGGATAATATGGCTAAGTCAAATTTATAGAACGTATATTTTATAAAAGCTCAAAAGAATATTGTAGTACTATCTATTTGCCAAAATGTAAATGATAAAAAATGTAAATATGTACCTGCTTAGCCAAATGTTTAACAAACAAATTTCTTTGAGCAATAAAATCAATTCATATTCATGTTAGAAGAATGGAAAAAGACATTGAAAATGATGAAATAATTTCGAATGGAAAAGTTTACTGCTCTCTACAGAAACTTCTGGAACCATCTACCTAGCCAATGAGTGATGTAACGATAGCGTTCATTCACAGCCGCAGCTTGTTGTCGAGCGCCGACCGATAGCGCTCGTCCAGTATGCGCTAGAGCGCCCGGTGCTGGAGGAGCGAGGAGTTGCGTCGAGACAGCGCTAGCTTGGGTGGGCAGCCGCTCACAGGGCCGACGGCCTCTCGTTTTCGGCTGCCAAAGCACGTTCTTTCTGCAATCTGAGGGGAAGAAGTACACTTTCACAACTGTTTTCAACATGGAGGGTTCGAGACAAATATAATGGTATTAAAAGTTTAGCTCGAGTCGTGATTTTATACAAAACACTGTCTTTGAGTAGGGAATTATATTTATTATTTACGAGGTCTATAAGTAAGGTAATGTAAGGCAAGTAAAGCTCACGGTTCTTAGTTTTTTTTTAGTTTTGTCTTCACCCTAACAGAATTAAAAAAATAAAAATAGTGCACAATTGAAGCTCACTCTACTAAATAAAGCCACACACTGGAGTACTTTACAACCTCCGGTCCTATCTCTCTAAGTGAAAATACGAAATTTATCGTAAATGTTTTGTATATTATGAATATCTCATTTGTTAAAATTCTGTTAGGGGAAGACAAGACTTAAAAGACAAATGGAAGAACAGTGTGCATCCTGTTACCTTATTGTACACATAGACCGTTTCTACGTTTTTTGTTTTCTTAAACCAATCTTGTGATTAGCTATAAAAAAACGCAAAACGCAAAAACGGTCTATGTGGACCCAGTTTAAAGCCAAAAAATCATGAAGTGTGGTCTTGGGGCATGATGATGTATTAAAAAGTTAGGTGACGGCACGAGCCCCCAAATGATGATGGCATGAAAACGCGTCTTCTCCACTCGTGGGTAAAGCGAAATGGTAAGCATGGCAACAAATGTGGTACTTGATGGTCTGCTACAGCGAGGAGACATTAGGTAAGTCTCTTGAAAAAATTGTATTCTACATTTTTACATATCAACACAAAAATTAATGACACTTTTCACCCGAAAAAAAAAATCAAACTGAATTCCATGTGACAGGCAGGAAAATCCATTTGTGGTGCATGTGAGCCTGTGATGTAATTTTTAAGTCCACAACAATGTGTTACCATGGTGAATACTTTGTTGCCATGGCAATGCGGAGCCCCATGACGTCAATGCCAGTATTACTGTTTCAAAACAAGGGTAAATAATTTTTAAATGAGGAGATTTCTATCAACCTTTCTGTATCAATAACTTGAAAACCACTATAGGTATTCATCCCACAATAATAGGTACTAATGTTTTGTTTTCCTACATCCTTGGCATGTATACTTTACAATATTTCACGTTTTTAATCCATTCTATAACTAGAGATAGTTCCCTTTTGAGGGTTGCTGCTTGGGCACTTATGAACAGTTGCGCGTATCGAATTGAGGTAGTAGAAGACAACAGGAGCGTGACACTGCACACGCTCACACAAAAAGTCCAGGATATACAGAAATTAAATACACAAGTGTGTCTGTACTGTAACATTGCATAGAAACATGGCCGGCGCTATAGAAAATGGCACCCCGGGCAAGGCTAATCTATGCCCCCCCCCACCCCCCCGAATACATTACATTTTCGAATACCCTGGCTGCGACCACATAAGGGTCCGGGGCGAAGAGCCCCGGGAAAATTTAGAATTTCAAAATAGGAATTGGTGTATTTTGGTGCATAATTTGAGCACTGAAAATCACGGGTTTCTCTAGTCATGAAATTTTTTACCATGACTTCGTTCATTGATGCATTTTTTGCATGGAATTAGAATTTTTGTGAGCGAGGTTAATTAAACAGGTGTGCGCAAGAGAAATCATTTAGGCGCATTGCAAGATAAGTGATTTCTGATTGAATGGTAACTTAGAGTAGAAGAAAGATCACGCGGCTATGTAACATGTTCAAAATGAGAAGGAATGAAGTTGGATGGAAAGAAATGGCTGGAAGATTGAAGGAAAGGCATCAAGGAAGAACGATTAAGAAGGGAATGTTGGAGGAATGTTTGCGAAGACGGACTGTGGGAAATATTCTTACTTGATGAGAACCATCCGAGATTGGAACCTGCTGGCACAGGAAATAGATGTGACAGAAGACATGAACAGTAAAGAGTTAAGAAAGAAAATAACGGGCATTGGATTGGAAACAGAGATAGGATGAAGAATATGAGTATGAGAAAGAAGATTTGGAAGAGTTAATTATAGTATTGTTATTTATAGTTTTAAGTTTAAATATTTGTTTATTGTTTTAAGTCGTATTTGCATTTCCTTGCCACCTGTTAAAAACTACTTGCAAATCTTGAAACAAATCTTTGATAAAGTATTGTGCTTTTTACCCAAAAAGAGTCTGGTGTTGCTGGTGCAATTAAGAGGCTAGCAAGTTGCATGCCTCTAAATTGCACCAAAATGATTGACCTCTTTGCCCCCGAACCCCCGTTCATGTCCCTGTGTGTTTATCAAATAGCTTGTTAATTTGGATCCGTCTTAAATGATTATTCCAGGACACATTTGGATATTACAATTACAATTATTTATTTACATCCCGGGCGGTAGCCCGCCCGCCTCGCCCGCCCCTTGCGCCGGCTCTGCATACAAATACGTTTTAAGATTTGATACTTTAATTGTTTATAATGTTGTAGGGCAAAATTATTCAATAAAATGTAAAATTATATCAGTTTTCTAATCAAAAGTGTAAAATAAGGAGTCCACAACTCTGTTAAATATGGATGAAAATTCTAACAATCTCAAAAACTGTCTAGTGTCTGGCCAGATGATTGTATGTGTCAATTTTTATCCGAATCGAAGGTCACCGAAAAATGTCGTTTGAGATCATATGGAATTAATCCAAAAGCAACTTTCCAATTTTTCGATTAAGCGCTTCCCTCTTGCGAAATGTTAACTGAGAAAAACAGGTTGGAAGACTCTTATGGACAAACAATAGAGTTTATTCAATATGTTATGCCTTGTACTAATAAAACATTACTCCGTCGATGAAGAACCAACATGCCTAGTTCAGTACGATAGTGAAGTGCAAGGTTTTGAAGAAAGATGATAAGTCACACGACGAAATATCTCAAAGATAATATTTATAAAAAATGATAATTAATATTCCAGGGCAGCTATTCTATAACTTTAAAATTCCTGATGACTGATTAGTGATTCGGGCCGAACACGATTCACGGCCATATGGATTAGCATTGCACCGAATCGTATTCGGGCCGAACATGATTCACGGCCATATGGATTAGCATTGCACCGAATCGTATTCGGGCCGAACATGATTCACGGCCATATGGATTAGCATTGCACCGAATCGTATTCGGGCCGAACATGATTCACGTCCATATGGATTAGCATTGCACCGAATCGTATTCGGGCTGAACACGATTCACGGCCATATGGATTAGCATTACACCGGATCGTATTCGGGCCGAACATGATTCACGGCTATATGGATTAGCATTGCACCGAATCGTATTCGGGCCGAACACGATTCACGGCCATATGGATTAGCATTACACCGGATCGTATTCGGGCCGAATCCGGAATTTTAAAGTTATAGAATAGCGGCCCAGGGATGCCTTCAATTGTACAAACATTAATAATTCTCAGTTACACATAAATTAATTATAATTAATAGGCACCTACATAAAATAAAATCGACACATTTGCCAGCACGTTTCCTCTCAACCAATGCACCTAGGTATTTGTAGCCTCAAAATGAACATATTCCCTTAGTTTATCATAGGTATCAAAATATTTTCCTCCCCAATTTGCATCCCTCAAAAGTATCGTGCAAGTTTAGATATTATACACCCACCAAGAGTTTAAAAAAATAATTTGTGTTTACAATAATAATGATGACATCAATGAAATCTGTAGACCATTAATAAAAAATGACTATGTATGTATGTAGTTATAAAATTAAAAACAAACATGGACCTACAAAAGTAATAGGAGGATCAGTTCTTATGAATAAGAAGACCAATAATGAATAATTACATTTTAGGTTCACTAAAATTCTGCCGTCAAAAAATATAAAATGATATGAAGTTGAAATAAAAAGTAAAAATCACCTAGTGCCCGCGATGAATGAAGTGTTACGAGGAGCCAATCGCAGAATACTGTAGCTGCATGCACTTATCTATAAACATACCATAGAATATGTGTAATGAAGGAAAGGGATAAGGCCAGCATCAACCGCGAGTCAGTCAAAGCCAATGTGATTAAAAGGTGTCTGGTCTGATGAAAAGCATACAAAATTGTTTTAGGGTTGTAAATTTTTTTCATAATTTTAATGTCATACATATCCTTAAAGCCCTATCACACTGAGTTGCAACCCGTGTATGGAACCGGCGGTTGGAAAATATGGTTGGCCGCGCATGTGCAGAGACTGAATTTGGTCAACCCACGGGTTGGGTTGAAAAATAGAGAAGTCTCTATTTTTCCGGTTCCAACAATTTGTTGTGGTACCACGTGACGTGAACTTACCAATAGGATGCTATAAATATTAGCTATAAATCATATTTATCATATGAATATTTAACTTGAACATGTGTATGGATAACTAGTGCGTATTATTATTAACTTGTACTTACTTAAATATCTTTCTTTCACAAGTAATCACTCTAAATATGAGATTTGGATTGCCGCGGTCAGATTTTGTTATTCCCACTTTTATTTTGGTTACTATGGTAACTGCTTTCTGCGCAACTCATGAGTGTCAATGTGAACCAACCAACATCAAAGCAAACAGTTGCGTGTGATAGGCGGTTGCCTCCTTTTGCAACAAAAGTTTCCATACGAGAGTTCCAACCACGGGTTGCAACTCAGTGTGATACCCACTTTAAGAAAATATAACGAATAAAACGAGGATTTTAAGTTTATACAAAATTTATCGCACAAGCTTGACATGGACAAGAGTTTAAAATTGATATACCTACATTGTGTATGATAGTTTATCACCAATCACAACATATTATGAAGATGGAGATATTATGATGCGATCAGACCAGATTCCTTCAACAATTAGCAGCGAGTGCAAGACTTCGACTCAAATTGAGAAGCAGTGAGGACATTAGTAGGTATTGGTCAACTCTCTTTGAATACAAGCAGAACAAAGTACCAAAAACAATAATACTCTTCCAAAATAACTCGATCAATGGGTATAAAACAAAATCACATAATATCACACAATGTCAAGAGGTAAAGCAAGAGTTACACCATTCAAATGCAGTTCTCACAAAAATGTAGACTTAATTTGTCTTACATTTGGATTTCTATCTGTTTCATACATTTCATACATTGTACCTAGGTACAGTTATTTATCGAAAACATGAAGTAAAAAAAAAAATTTTTTGGCTTATGGAACGAAAAACTACAGAAAAAAATAATAAATATTAAATACAAAGTAAAAAAAGTTATTAAATTTTAAATAATAATTATAATAATCATTTTGATTTTTGATATTTTTGATATTTGAATGTAGTACCTACAGCAAACTTAAAATTAGGGTTTGGACCAAATATTTTAATAAGCAATTTGTATAATACTATAATAAGTACCTTCCTATGGTCGGTGACAGGCAAAGATGAACCCTGTTTATCATTGCCAGGTATAGGGCGGCCCGTGCTAGCGTGGGTTCATCTTTGCCTGTCACCGACATTAGTGATGAAAATTGACAGGTTAAATAATAAATTCTGTTCAGTGTTCAGTAAAAGTTAAGCCATAAAAAGCATTTGAAAAGTGCATCTCCGTGGTAATGTGCTCGGGGTAAGCCTGTGAAGGTGGAGAGTGGTAGTTGGTCACAATCACTTGGTTAGTAGTTAGTCTTACCGGCAGTTCAGGTCCCAAATCCCAGACACTGTTAGTCGGCAAGAGAAGCGGAAGACAAGAGTTAGTCAACTTGCAACATTATTATGGACAATAATAGCGCTCAGTTCAACACAATGGCTGAACACTTTTTAAAACATATACCTAGTTCTTACACAATGTCTATATTTCAATATACAAATGGATTGATTTATCAGTTTGACATGTCATCAAGTTAGTAGAGTGTAAGAACATGCGATTTTATTGTCAATTTGCAGCAAAATTTCATAGCATTTTTTTGAAAACGAGATAATTTAATTAGCCACCTAATTTCATTATAAATTATTATATTTTTCTTTTTTTCTTAGGGCATTATAGTTAAAAAGAAAAACACACAGCATGTGCAAAAAGATTAAGTTAATGAAAGAAGAAAATGTGTTGCATATGGAAATTTTTTGTACTGTACTTTCTTTCAACATTGACTAAATACAAAATTTAGAGTAAATACATTTACCCTAGCTTTGGCAATGGAAGTTGAGCAGTGTTTAATTTAGGTGCAGGTGGGGGCTGATGCGTCCCCTCACTTATTTTTCATGGATGTAAGAATTGGCTTAAAATTATGTACACACTGCATAGAAAGGTATAAAATTCATTACCAAAATTCAAAATTTCCCCGGAGATCTGCGCCCCAGACACGCTTTGTATTGGGGCCCTCCCCCAAACCCCCCATTGCTTTCGTAAGAAAATAGTTTTCCCTAACAATAGCGGAGCATCCGCACAAATATTATTTTAAAAATTAATCACTGGAGTTGAGCTAAGCGTACAAGTGTGTATATTTATAGTAGAATTTTATCATTGAGCTTGATTTCCACTCAATTCATGGTCATATAATTGAGTAGCAAATAATTATTGTCCTGAAGCTTAATGGAACGTTTCTATTAACCGATCACAAACTCATTCTCTTGACTGCTTCGAGTCTAGCTTGCATTAAAATTTGCTGTTCATGAGATTTTGCTGTACATTGACGAATCATCCGATACAAAATGCACAGTATTGAGCAGTGCTTGTTAGTTCTTGTTGTGGGTTACAGAATGCATGGTACTGAACGGTACTCACTTGTTCTTGGACTGGCGCATGAACTGTTGGATCTTGCGCGCCGCCTGGTGTTGGCGCCGCTGGGAATATGTACGTCTGCGAACAACAGCGCGACGTTCAACAACAGCAACATTGACGTCACAGAATGAAAGAGGAAATGGGAAGTGAAGATGGCAGAGGACAGGGCAACTGTCTTTTCATCACACTCGACGTAGGTACTTTCCAGAAAAGGCAATAGAAGTCCGAAATGGATAAAACAACCCTTGTTGAGCGAGCGTCACCACGGTACTCTTATGGCACTTTCTCTGTGTGTTTGTTTTTTTTTTTTTTTTTTTTTTTTTTTTGTGGTCACAGCCCAGGTCAAACCGCTCAAGCAATCGATCTGAAATTTTGTACACATACTAACGTACTCTATGCGGTCCCTGGGATCGTTTTTGAATGGGCTCCCGTGATTGGTTCAAATTTAAAAAAAATTATCTTTCGATTGGTTGCTTCGATCAATTTGAAATTTAGCAAAAACATTGCAACCAACATTGTACCCAATCATAAAAAGTTTCAGCCAAATCCTCCTATTGGTTCAAATTTAAAACCATTTTTCATGTGATTTTTGACATTTAAACTAGAACCGATTGACCGATCAACTTAAAACTTCGCGTGGTCATTGGTACCAACATTTTAGGTATTTTTGCCAATTTTCAGTCTAATCTGTCGTTATTTTCAAAAGTTTTGTCATTTTATGGTCATTTTATTCCATAATCTTGAAAAATGTATACTAAATTGTCATCCCTGCCTTCTTTAAGCTTCTGTTCCAAGGCAAGGCCTGTAGAGCAGCCAAGCTATTCACATTGTACAGTAAAATGAAAGCATTTTTGAGCTAGCGCATAAAATCGGATGCAGTACGAAGGCCAAATCCTCTAATTGGTTTAAGTTTAAATAATGTCTTCTGATTGGTCGACAATAAAAATGTTCACATTAAGTTCAAATTTTGCATGGTGATCAAGACCAACTTAATATTAAATTTTACATATTGTTAGCCGAATCAGTCAAGTATTAATTGTAATTTTACGAGTTTAGTATGGGATGTCACAAGAGATTTCTGGAGAAGATATGTAGGTAAGACTTCACGACACAATGGATCTGTTATTCATCCAGAGTATTATGGAGATTGAAAAATTGCAGAGAAAATCGTCTTGTGCCGTGTCGTGTGTCGTTACTATGGGGATGTTGCATGTTCTGTGCTCGCTCATCAACGCGTTACACTGAGCGTTTTCCTAGTAAAATATTGGCACAGCAAGTGTAACGAAAGTGACTCAAATTAGGTATGTGATTACTGATTAGTGATTATATTAATTTGTATTCATAAATCACGGTTGAGGTCAATTAATTATAGAATTATAATTATAATCCTATTATATAGGATCAACATGATCAAGGATGAAATACTGCGAGGCTCCCAGTTTACTTCAAGAAATATTGTGAATGCTGCTGTAAGATGCTAAATAGATGAGTAGGTATACAACACTAAAAGTTGCAAAACGCCACCTAGCGGAAAAAGTTATCATCTATACCACGAGCACTTGTGCTCATGCGCACAGGACGCGTTCAGGCAAGTCACTTAGATGTCAATCGTAACGAGTTCAGTAAAAGTTATAATTACATCGCGAAATAACAGAAATTGATGAATACCTTAGTGTCAACAATCAAATACAATCGGCATATTTCATTACAGCACAAATTTATTCAAATTCTTGTAAAAACGAGATGTCTATTCAGCAAAAATCACCATTTGACTGATGTAGTAGTAGTAGTAGTTTTTATTTCCAAATTTGTTATTACATTACAGATGTAGCATTTTAACAAATATAATACCCTATGATACAAGTATCAGTGTGCAGGTGTATGGAAAGTAATCTTAAGATTAGCATGGAAAGAATATTATGTACATATGAATATGAGGTTATAAATATTGATGATCTCCTTATCAAGTAGGTATCTTAAAAGTAACTTATGTTTAGTTGCATATTTTGTACAGTTTATTAATAATTAAATATAGTAGGTAATGAAGTATACTTAACATAAAATAAAATACTAAGTCTAAATGAATTTGACATCTGACGCCTCAGTTCTTGTCCTGCATATATTCATCCTATATCCATCCTGCATAAATTGTTTTTCTCACGGTCTTTTGAACACACATTTTTCTTGACGCCTCGTTCAAACAATTGCAATCTGTCAAATGCTGCTTTTGGTGAACAGACAACTCGTTTTTACAAGAATTTGAATAAATGTGTGCTGTAATGAAATATGCCAACTGTATTTGATTGTTGACACTGAGGTAAGCATCAATTTCTGTTATTTCGCGATGTATTTATAACTTTTTACTGAACTCGTTACGATTGACATCTAAGTGACTTGTATGTAAAAGTACGCACGCGCTGGGATTGTACTCGCGTGAGCGGCCATCTTACTGATATTAGCGCATTCTCTAGGTACTTTTAGTGTCGAATAGCAAAAATGTCACTAGAATCCCGTAAAAAAGAGGCAAGTATGATTATCCAGTGGAAGCCCTGGAAATGTTCCAGCCTACACCTGGTATTGATCCTAACCCACGCAAAGA
Source organism: Leuctra nigra (assembly GCA_934045905.1). Taxonomy (NCBI): domain Eukaryota; kingdom Metazoa; phylum Arthropoda; class Insecta; order Plecoptera; family Leuctridae; genus Leuctra; species Leuctra nigra. Next base: position 5,934,765 of record OW203770.1, read on the forward strand.
GTCAAGTGAGTGAATGATACTGACTTGAGTGTGGGCGTGGCCTCCCTGCCGGCGCGACCGACCGTCCCGCCGCCGCACGTCTGGTCTCGGTAGTTCCGGTAGCAGTTCTGTATGCGCACGACTGCGGCCGTCTCCTGCGTGCGCTGGCGGCAGCGCTGGGAGCGCTCGCGGTACGAGCGCTGGATGACCGTCGCCGCCCGTGTCATCTGCTTGAAGTAGGCGTACTGCGGACAAAATCACAACCGTCAGTAGCTGCATTGTCCTTTGAACTTGCACTCTGGAGGTCCTGGGTAGGTGCGTAGGAATTAAATTTGCAAGGGGGGGGGGAGATAATATTGTAAAAGAACTTGAGCAGGAGATACTAGTGTCTACGACGACAATAGGCGATCTGAGGGCAGGCCCTCCAGTAAAATGCGGGTCCGGGGCGCACAGCCCCGGAAAATGTTTGAATTTCGGGCATGAATTTAGTGCATTTCTATGCAATTTTAACACTTTTTAAGCACATTATTTTTATCTTGACATATAAATGTATGTGAACAAAGGGAGGGGAATTGATGAGATGGGGGAGGGGTGGGGGGATTTTCTCCCATCCACTTCCTACGCGCCTGGTCCTGGGTTCGATTATGGTGAAATGTCTTTGTTGATTTTCTGAAATGTTGGGTTAGTTAAGTACTAATAGTCCTTAATCAAGGTGCATCCTTAGTCCTTACGTATCTTGATCATCAGTCATCACTCATAATCAGTCATCTAAATTGCCATTAGCCTAGTTGCAGTATAGTGCAACGTTACACACGCTTGTAAAAAAATTGCATGTAGCCTACTGCTGATGAAAGATACCAAGGGAGCAACGGCTTAACATCCCATCCGAAGGACGGTGTGACATTTACAGCACGGGTCTCCACAACCCGCACCGTAGAGAGACTGATAACAGGAGGAGGGAGATCATCACACTAGCCCCCAAACACCCCAGTCTCACTAGCCCAACGGCAGCAACTAGCAAGCCAGAGTTGATCGGTCACCCATCCAAGTGCAAGTTCTGACCATGCTCAATGGGATTTTACGAGAACAGTGGCATCGAATCTAGCCATACTGCACAGGATGATTACGTCGTTACTTTTACTTATTAATAAGCTCACTTGTTTGTATCTTCGGTAGTAGTTCTGAATGAGGACGGCTGCTCCCCGCTCCTTGTCCTGCTCCTCCCTCTTCTTCCTTCCCTTGTAGGAGCGGTAGGCTTTCTGGATGATCTTGGCTGCTTCATACAACTCCCTTTGCTCTCTAAAGTCGACAAGCACAAGTGTAAACGGCAAGAGATCACAGTTTTGTAATAGTATTTAATTATTCAAGGTTAAGTAATCTTGATTAAATTTCTGGAAAAATCTTTTTTTTTTCTCTCTCACAGATTAAATAATTGATTCTTTGAATGTCAATTTATAAAGGATCCTTATTTTTAGTTTTTACATTCTTGCTTACTACATTCCAAAAAGGTTAATTAATCAAAATAAGGCATGACAGTGTAATTAAATGCAATACCTTTATTTTAAATTGTGAATTATGGTTGATGCCACTATTACTAACACTCATTATGTATTTATTACCATTAAAAAAAAATAAAAAAATAAATATAATATTTTAAATATAAATATAAATATTTATATTTAAAAGTGATAGTAATAATTTAGCAGAGTAGTATACAGTAAAATATGAAAATACATCAAGGAACCTCTTTAGTACGTTTCTCCTTTATACGTTTTTCACCCTCCCTACTACGTTTTTTTCAATGGTCCCCCAGCCCATAAGTACACATATTAAATTGTTTCTAAATTCTACGGTGTTCACTTAAGTACATTTTGTTATCTTTGTCCCTTCAAAAACGTACTAAAGAGATTCCACTGGTATATTGTATATTACACTGTAGTATAGTATTAGTTCAGGCAATTAAAATTATTGATATTTTATGAACACTAAATTCACAATCAAAAGCATGCTACATTGTAAGTGACAGTGTCGCTCCTGAATATTCGACCGGCTTCCGATCCCGTCCGACCAACTCCTACCTGTCCGAGAGCGTGAGGCTGGAGAAGTCCTGCTCGAACAGGCTGCTGGACGCCTGGAAGAACTCGCAGAAGTCTGCAGTGGTGGGCGGAGGCGAGGCGGAGTCCAGCGTGAACGAGCCGGGACTCTGCATCGAGCTGGCGGGACTCAGCGACGAGCAGGGAGTGTCGTAGTAGCACGTCCTGAACAAGAAGAACACGGTTTAGAAGCCGCACTTACATGTAGGTTTCACTTGATCGATTAAGAGAGATCAGTAGGTAAATAATGCGGGCAATTTGTTGAAGCTCTTTTGAGTTTTGTCTTCATGCTAACAGAATTTTATAAAATCAGATATTAGTGCACATTTCAAGTTTACTAGACGGAATAATAACACATTCTGGAGCACATTATTACAACCTCGGGTAATAAATACAAATATTTTATGATTATTTTCATGTTTAACATTTTAAAGTCGTACCAGAGGTTGTAGTATACTCTAATGTCTGTCTTTTTAAAATTTATAAAATAACTAAATAATTAAACGTTGCTAACGGTCCATTTCAGGGCCAGCCAACAGCACACGAAACGGAACAAGCCGTCATGACCACTGCCTTGCAACTCAATGGTTCCGAAAACATCCATGATCTCATTATCTAAATTTACTAGGTATATATTGTAAAATAACATTCCATGCTAAATCTTATTGTCTGTACTGTCCTCAAGTCAATTATACAGAGGAGAAAACAAGTGTTTTGTAGTTCTGTATTGCATCCAAAGAGGTCAAGAATTTAAATAAAATTTTCAGCATATTTTGAAATAGCTGTAAAACCTGATCAATCAGAAAGAAAATGCACCACAGCCAATTTCAAAAACAAAACAAAAAAATCTTTTATGCATAATATGTAGCATTAGTGAGATTGGGTTACTCAAATTCCACTTCTACTTCAATAAAATTGTGCAACCAACAAAAAATGCACCTTTAATAAGTAACATAGGCGGGGGTGAGTAGTGGAGACAGTTTCACTTGTCGGACTGCACTGACCGGTAGTTGTGTATGTCGCTGAGCTCGAACCGGAACTCGGAATCGTCGTACGGATCGGACGGCTCGTCCAGCAGCAGCGGCTCCATGAAGACGTCGGACAGCGAGCTGGCCGGCGTGTCGGACGTCGAGTTGGAGTCCAGCAGCATGTCCTCGTCGCTCTCGTTCTGCGGCAAACATGCCCGTCACTTCGCGCCTCTTTCAAGAAGAACTATGGCATCTGGGCAATCTTGCTTGAGGATTAACAATTGACATTTGCCCTAGCTTGGGGTTGGCTACTTCTGTAACATCTTCGCTGAATGATTCTGTTGATATTGAAGGTCACACTTTTATACCATATTCTGGGATTAAGGTGATACAAGCGCTCGGCCGTTTTAGAAAATTGAGAGAGAAAAATTGTTTCTGAAAGGGGTGTAATTTTGATAGGATGTTCACATGATCAGTCTGAATGTATATTAGTTGCACTTTTTAATTTTTGTCTCTTGCATTGTTAATTAGGCGCCGGTAATTCAACAAACCGCTGAAAACTATGAAATTTCCGATAAGATTGGAGATACCCATGAACCAATTGATCTAAAATTTTAATCAAGATTAGATATAAGACAAACTTGGGGTTATAACTTAGCACATTTTGAAAATTCAATTTCATACGGCACCAATTGAGACAAGAAAATATACAAATTTTCACCAAAAATCTACTAATTATTACTAATTAACAAAGCAAAAAATAAAAATTTACCAAGTGATAACCCTAAGTTATATTTGTCCTTTATCTTATCATGATTAAAATTTCAAATTATTTCGTCAACCCATTTTGCCTCCAATTGTATCCAAAAAAATGCATGCAACAAGCGGCAAAATCGCTGGCGCTTGCATCACCTTAAGACAATTCTTTTAAGATCAGATCATGTCTACCTACTAGTGATGCCATCGGGTACCCGGGTACCCGGGTCAGAACCGGGTAATGGGAGACCCGGGTTACACTCACAACCCGCGAGTAGTAAAAAAAAAAAAAAAAAAAAAAAAAAAAAAATTTTTTTTTTTTTTTTTTTGATTAAATTTTGTTTTTTGTTGCGCCAATTGAGCAGGGGAGTATACAATCAAGCCATTCCTCTCTCCAACGGGAATCATCACGCTAATTTACCCCTCCAACACCACTCTGGTCCCCACTCAGACAGTGCGGCACCATTTGCTGCAGTCCTATTTTCAATTGTGCTATTTCCATTGCGCAACAATACCTAAAAACTCAAAAGGTATACTGTTTATTCTTCCATCATCTTAAAATAAAAAAAAAAAAAAAAAAAATTTTTTTTTTTTTTTTTTAAAGATGGCGGGTACCCGCCCGGGTACAGCTGGCGGGTACCCGGGTACAAAAATTACTACCCGATGGCATCACTACTACCTACTAAAACTACAACCACATAAGATGCTTATTGTTGTATTGTATTGGGTTTCCCAGCAATATGGTAAAGTGTTAGACGCTCTCAGTCTTCGCAGCGAAACATTTCAACAAGTGCATTACCTACCTACGTTCACAAGAAGCGGCACACTTTGTCATACATCAAAGAGTTCGAATCCCGAACAAAGAAGCGGTTGTCATTGTAAATGAATTTTAAACTATCAAATGTTCAAAATATACCGTTTCAACTTCAAGTCAATACAAATTATGACTATTTAAGAGACCTTCTTCTCACGTCTCTTCCATTCTTTCTTTAAAGTTTTATTCCAAGATTTATTATCAGCAAATCTCACTCGGCATATTAATTAGCATTGAAAACAAAAGTTTGCATACAAAAGACATTCACAAAGTGTTTTCCTAGTAGTAGTTTCCACGAGGTGAGAACTGATACCTTGATTCTCTCCGGCATGGCGGCAATGATCTGCTCGGCAAGAGTCAACACTCGCACCTCCTGCTCCCCTGCAACAGACCGAAACAATGCTGGTCACTCTCCCGTTCACGTCACGTGCAACGACATCCACTAGCACATGCGCCACACTTGAAGACAATATCAATTATGACAATACAATCAGTGGTTAATTTAGGGGCGGACGCGTCCCCTCACTCTTTTTTCAGGGTGGACGCCGTCCGCCCACTTATTTTGCATAGAAGAAATTTTTTTCTAAGAATAGTGTACAAATCGCATAGAAAGGCACCAAATTTGGTCCTGAAATTCAAAATTTTCCCGGGGCTGTGCGCCCCGGACCCGCAATGTGTTGGGGGGCCCCCTCCCCAAACCCCCCATTGTATTCGTAAACAAATATGTTTCCCTGACATCGCCGAACGTCCGCCCACTTATTATTTTACAAATTAACCACTGAATACAATCTGATTGCCAAGATCATTTTATTTTTATGAAATAGATCCTAATTCAACTTGTTTTGAGTGTACTTTTAGATTACCTACCAAGAAACATTGTGCAACACAATAACAGAAAAAACACAAATATGCACGTTTACTTGCAAAGTGGACAATTGATAATTTTAAAGCTGTTTAATGCATTATGTCCACGATATGGAGACGACTTATGTAGATTCCATTCTCTTGAAGTAAACATTGCACATTGAAAAATATAAAGGTGGTATATTTGACATCACATAGAACACAACGAAAATGACGAGTGCTCCCATCAAGTCATTAAAACGACAACACCGGCTCAGTCGGATTCCATGTCCGGCCGCCACTGCTCCATGGTCTTCTAGCAGATTTAGGTGTCAACAAATATTACAATGCAGTAATAGTGTAGACCATGCTAGACCTTGAGGTTGCACATGCAAAGCACATCTTACTTAGTTCATGTAGGGACCCTGGGTACTTTTCGTTGTGGTCTATTTTAAATTTTCATATTTAATTTAAAAATATGTTATTACATTTTAAAATCACCTTGATTACTCAAGCAAAACCGTGGACACTGTCGGTGACGTTGATAATTGTTAGTGAACTGTATCCATGAGCAGACATAAAGATGTTGAAAGTAACTGAACATTTCCTTCCTTCACACATCATACACTGGTCCAGTAGACCAATTGAGAAATTATCTTATTAGTAAATATACATCGGCTGGTTTCAAATAATTTTCACATGCGTACAACCTCATGTTAAAAATTATTTCTAGAGTTACAAGAGTTCTAGAGTGCAAGTACGCAGAGTCTACTGAATTGCAACCACATGATTATTACCAAGACTCAGTTTTATCTGTAGTCGCGGAACGACATTTGTAAAATCTACTTGCGACGCCTTCTTTTCAAGTATTATCCAGATATTTTCCATTTGTCTAAAGATCAAACCACACTATAAACTTTTGGTTCCTATCTACCTAAGTTTGTTCACTCATGCACAGAGTCATTATATCGTAATGTTATGTTATATTGTTATATTATATCGTTATATCTCTGCTTTTCAAAAAAATTCACATGCAGTTCCGTGATCCTAATATCTATTTATGTTAAATTCAACAATATATGGATAAATAAGTATAATCTTCTTCTGGTTCCATCAATGTTGTCAGATCAGACAGTGGGAGCTCCCACAGGGTAATAACATAAATGAGGAATATTTTGAGAATGTGGGTTTCTGTGGAAAACTTCCATGGAGTCAGGATGATATTCTGTTGGTGATTTCAAATAATATGAAAATGAAAAAATTATAATAGATATAGATTTTTTTTTTTTTTTTTTTTTGGCCAAGATGGCGGCATAATGTAGTACACCTTTTGTATTGATCCTACTAAAGTTAAGTGTTTGAGCTAAAATAAATAGTTAAGAGCAGTGTGAGTAGCAAGTGTGTGTAAAATAGAAATTTTGAAGTGTTATATTAGAGAAAGGCAGTGATTAAACCTGCAGCTATGGATGATTTTCAAGGATTTCAAGGAAAAGCGGAAGTTAGGTTAGGGTTGAGTTTGGATGCGTCCAGCACAGAGGACCTACTGGGTTTTGAAGAAGAATCGTATCAAACTGACGCTATAGAAATTCTTCAGTCAATCATTAATAATGAGAAGACAAAAGGAGAAGAAGAAGAAGGAGTAGAAGAAGATGTTAGAGCCTTGAGAAGATGTCTCAAGGAGTTAAAGAAGGAAGTGGATGCGCTGAAAGAGAGTGATGAGGAATGGAGGGACCTGTGGGCAAATAAATTAATATGGGAATGGGACTTAGAAGATAGTGTCCAGTGTCTACGACGGACAGTAGACAATCTTCAAAAGGAAAACGCGTTCCTATATAATGAATTGCAGAAGTGTAAAGAAGTGTCACAAGGGAATGAAGGCAGCGGCAGCAGTGACATCAGCGAGCCGCATGAACAGGGCAGCGGCAGCAGCAACATCAGCGAGCCCAATGAACAGGACAGCGGCAGCAGTGACATCAGCGAGCCACATGAACAGGACAGCGGCAGCAGCAACATCAGCAAGACCAATGAACAGGGCAGCGGCAGCAGCAACATCAGCGAGCCCAATGAACAGGGCAGCGGCAGCAGCGAGCCACATGAACAGGACAGCGGCAGCAGCAACATCAGCGAGCCACATGAACAGGGCAGCGGCAGCAGCGACATCAGCGAGCCACATGAACAAGACAGCGGCAACAGCGACATCAGCGAGCCACATGAACAGGGCAACGGCAGCAGCGACATAAGCGAAATAACTGGGGTCAGGCAAAAGAACATTGGGATGGTTGGGATAGATAGGGAGAGAGTACAAGAAGATGAGATGCCAGAGAACCGTCAGCAAGGACCAGGTATGTCACAGACAATCCTAATGGGAGATGTGAGGGGAAGGCAAGCCGGAGAGTTTTGCAAGGGAAATGGAAACAGAGCCAAAACAGACCGAGGAATTAGAATAGTTGAAATGGCACGAAGGATGAAAGAAGGATATTATGGCAAGAACACCGAGAATGCCACCATTATGTTGAAAGTGGGGAACAAGGAAGTACGAGAGGGAAGGAACAAAGAGGAAATAATGAAAGACATTGGTGACCTAGTGGCGGAAACGAAAACAGCATATGGACGAGAAACCAGGGTGGTAGTGTGCAGCCTAGAGAGTGTGGCAGGTGGTTGCCTAAATGAGAGGCTGCAACAAGTGGTGGCAACAGAAGCCGGGGAGTTTCTAAATGTACCCTTCGTACCAGGGTACATGAAAGACATTATAAAATGGGAGTACGAGGCAGGGAGAGTGTTGGGACTTGGAGAAAAATCAGTGCGGAGTGTTAATAAGAGAGAAACGGGTTTTCGGACAAGGTGGGTGTGGAACGGAGTGAGGTAGCAAGGGCAAGACGGGTTTCTATGGAGACAAGCAATGAAGAGAACTGTGTAAATAATGGTACCAGAAGCAATAGCGCAAGAGGACGGAACTTAATGAAAAGACACAAGTGTTGTAAAGGAGAAACAATGCAAGTGGGGACACTCAATATAGTTACACTAACAGGGAAATTGGAAGAGATAGTGGACATGATGGAGGAGAGAAAGATAGACCTGCTGGGGCTAAGTGAAACAAAGTGGAGGGGAAAGGGGGAGAAGAGGCTCAGAGGGGACTACAAGTTGATATGGTCGGGAGGGGAAGAGGGAAGAAATGGAGTGGGTTTTGTGGTAAGCCCCCGTTACGCTGGTGACATCCTGGATGTAAATGCCGTGAATGACAGGATGATCGGAATCAGTATCGTAATAGGAAGCAGCGTGCGGCACCTGATACAGGTGTATGCACCTCAGTCTGGAAGATCTACCGAAGAAAAAGAAATTTTCTGGGTTGAACTAGATGAGATGGTGCAAGCAAAGGAGGTATGGGTGATGGGGGATTTTAATGCCATGGTAGGAGAGGAGCGGAAGGACTGCGAAGAGGTAATGGGACCACATGGCTGGGGTAAAAGAAACACTGAAGGAGTGAAGATGTTAGAGTGGTGTGCAAGAACCTCAATGAAAATCACAAACACATGGTTTATGAAAAGAAGAGCTCAGAAGATAACGAGATATGGATATGGAGCTGATAATCAGAGATGGGAATCAGTTATAGACTACATATGTGTCAGCAGAGATATGGGGAGACTGGTGAGAGATGTGGAGGTGCTACCATCAGTCGCACTAGGCAGCGACCATCGATTGCTGGTGGCAAAGGTAGAAATAGAGCGACGAAAGAGGACCGTAACGGAAGTCAAAGCACCCAGGATAAAGGTATGGAAGTTGCAACAGAAAGAAGTCAGGGAAGAGTTCAGAAGAGAGATAGCAGAGAGGGCACCAGAGGGAGCATTAGGTGGAGTGGATGAAGAATGGTGTGCATTTAAAGCAGCTCTAGTGGACATAGCTGAAAAGACCTGTGGGAGAGCTGGAGGAAAAAAGAGAAGGAAAGAAACACCATGGTGGAATGAAAGGGTGAGAGAGGCAGTGAGGAGGAAAAAGGAGGCATGGAGAAGGAAGGAAGAGTCCCATACGGAAGAAAACATCAGGGACTACGGGGAAAGCAAGAGAATTGTAAAGATGATAGTAGAGGAGGAGAAGAAAATATCAATGCAAGAGTTTGCAAACAGGTTGGAGACAGACTTTGATGGAAATAAGAGACTGCTGTACAGTCTAATCAAGGCGAAACGACATACGGGGGAGACTCAAACCATAATGAAGAAGGAGGATGGTGGTTTCACAAACAGACCGGAGGAGATAAAAACAATGTGGAAAGAGTACTTTAAGGAGCTACTTCAGGGAGAGGCAGTACAAAGGAAAGACAGAGAGACAAACCGAAGAATGGCAGAGGAAAGCGAGGGGGTTGCGGGTGAAATACCAGGACAGATGGAAGTGAAAGAAATGCTAAAGAAGATGAAGAATGGAAAAGCCCCAGGAATGGACGAAGTCAGTGTCGAGATGCTGAAAGCGTCAGGGCAGAAGGGAATTGAGTGGCTCTGCCGGGTAATTCAAGCAGCATGGACCCAGTGTGATGTCCCAGAAGATTGGGGGAAGGGAATACTTATTCCTATCTTTAAGAAAGGGGACAGAAAGCGATGCTGCAACTACAGGGGAGTAACTTTGATGTGCCAAACAGCTAAATTGTATGAAAAGATCATCGAAAGGAGGGTGGCTGAGAGTATTGAGAGTAAACTAAGAGAAGAACAATACGGTTTTAGAAGAGGACGGTCAACGATTGACCTCATCTTTGCAGTGAGACAAATCATGGAAGACCGATGGGAGAAAGGGAACGGGATGAGAATGATATTTCTGGACCTGGTAAAGGCGTACGACAGAATGCCAAGAGAAGAAGTGTGGCGGTGCCTAGAGAAGAAGGGTGTGGACAGTGGAGTGATACAAAGAATCCAAAGTATGTATAAGAAGAACAGTAGTTGCGTGCAGACGGGAGTGGGAAAAACGGACTGGTTCGAAGTGAGGGAGGGACTGAAGCAAGGGAGTGTATTGTCACCAACATTATTTACAGTAGTAATGGATGAGATGCTGAGAGAGGTTGAGCCGGAGGACCAAGAGGACACCCGCACACTCATATATGCAGACGACGTTCTTGTGTGGGCAGAGACCGAGGAAGAGTTGCAAGAGAAACTCAACAGGTGGGAAGAAGTGACAGCAAAATATGGACTAGAAATCAGTAGAGAAAAAAGCGAAACCATGGTTATGGAAAGGCAACAGAAGACACTGTGCCGGATGCAGATGCGAGGAGAGGAACTTACGGAAAAAGACGAGTTTAAATATCTAGGTAGTGTATTGGCAAAGGATGGAAAGGTGGACAGGGAGATCGAGAGGAGGGTGAGAGCAGCAGAAGTGTTTTACCAGAGTGTAAGGAAGCTACTATGGAATGAAGATGTACCACAGAGGTGTAAGATATTACTGTACAAAACCTACTTTGTACCAATCTTAATATATGCAGCAGTAACTTGGCCAATGGGAGGGAAAGAAGAAATGAAGATGCAGGCTGCAGAAATGAAGTTCCTGAGAAGTGTGGCAGGAGTGACGAAGATGGACAAGGTGAGGAGTGCAAAGATTAGAAAAGACCTAGAAGTGGAATCTCTTAGATTTAAACTTGGAAAAGAGAGGCTAAGATGGTACGGACATATGAAGAGGATGGGAAAAGAGAGGATACCATGTAGAGAGGCAGAGCGTGCAGCCATGGGTGTCAGAAGAAAGGCAGGAAGACCTAGAACCAAATGGATCAACGGAATAGAGGCAGCTGCAGAAGAAAGAGGAGAGTGTTGGGGAGTAATTACAACAGAGAAGTGGTGGGAAGACAGAGAGAGATGGAGGGAGCTGGTGGAAAGAGAGGAGGCTGAAGAACTGGAAGAAGAGATTGAAGAAGTGTGGAGTGTCGGACTTGGCAAGTCGGCTCTGAGATCACAAGTGCCCTAGAACATTGGTGGGATCATCCCACCCCCTGACCCGACAATAGTTGGAAGCAGGGTCGCGATATATTATATATTATATTATTATAGATGATTTAACAAATTATCTCAGTGCAGTGTTGCCAACTCGAAAATCTTGAGGCCGCTAGAAGTACCATGAAATTCCGCCAAATTCAGGGTTTTAGCAGCCTTTGGCCGCTAAAACGCTGAAATTAGCCTGCCAATCAGAAATTTTCACCGTTTTTCCTAATCCCAAAACGCCAGATCTAGAGGTGAAACCGCTAAATTGGAACACTGTCTCAGTGGCTCTGCTTTCTATTAATTTTCATATGCAGTTTGATTTCCAGGTACCTTAGTGGGAGGGGGGTTCAATGTAAAAGCCCCCTTTATAGCTACTTGGAATGAAAACTGCATAATTATGAAAATTATTAGAAAGCAGCCACCGAGATAATTTGTTAAATCGCCTATTAGGATCACGGAACTGCATGTGAAATTTTTTGAAAAGCAGAGCTCACTAGATAACTTATAATATTGTCTATTGAATGGGCTTGTTCACTGCCATTTGCTCTCACCAGAATCGCTAGCATAGAACCTGCTTTAAAAATTGGCGCACCATAGTTGGATATACCCAAACACTAGGTTTGTTCGTCGGCCTGTTGCAAACCTGCTCGGAAGCAAGCGGAAGTCGTCACCGATTGTGTTAGGTGCATGAATTCTCGAATCGGAAATGCATGCACAACGCACAGAAAACATATACATCCATATTGAATTGAAATAGGATCACTCAATCAACATAAAAGTATATATGCTTTTCATCGAAACTTGAAAATAGCATCTAAGCGCTCTGGTAAATATAGTAAATCAGATTCAATTCAATGGGGCTCCACACTTCAAGCTTATAATAGATTGCACTAGGTTAAATTATATCCCTTTGCTATGACAACAGATCAAATGTTGTTGACGTTGCTAGATTTGTCTAAATAGACCAAAACATAAACTAAACGCGCATGCCCTATCCGCCATTTTCTTAGCAGTTATGTGTGACATTCAGGCAAAGCACTTATATGTCAATCGTATAACTATAGTGCAGTAAAAGTTTTAACTACATCGCGAAATAACAGAAATTGATGCTTACCTCAGTGTCAACATTCAAATACAATCGGTATATTTCATTTCAGCACATATTCATACACATTCTTGTGAAAACTAGATGTCTATTCACCAAAATCACCATTTGATTTGACATATTACATTTGTTTTTATCACGGACCGTGATAAAAACAAATGCGATACCTATGTCAAATGGTGATTTTGGTGAATAGACAACTAGTTTTCACAAGAAAGCACGTGATGAAATGAAATATACCGATTGTATTTGAATGTTGACACTGAGGTAAGCATCAATTTCTGTTATTTTGCGATTTAGTTATAACTTTCACTGAACTCATTACGATTGATATTTAAGTGACTTGGAGCATGCGTACTAAGAGTGGTCACACATAGTGCCCTGCCCCTTTTTAGTTCGCTTTGAGGGCGCTACTAATTTCTGTTTTGGTCTATTGAAAACAAAAGAAGTTGTTTAACATAAAGTGATCTTCTAGTATAAAAAGTACCTAAGTAATTGAAACATTTCTACATTTAAGTAGTATATAGGTATATTACATTTTAAAACAATTACCTTCACTCCGAACACAACAGTTTGGCATAATATTTTAAATCCAAGAAGTTTAAAGTGAGCTGTCATCTATCTGTCATTTTGTACAGACGCATGCGTGGAAGGAAAAAGGTACAATTGTAGCTAGCGCTCCGCAGTGAGAGCAAATGGCAGCGTGGAAGCCCATTGGCACTGGAAAACATCATTTCGATACTTCATTACTGACAGATATTATTAAAAATGTCAATAAGTTCATAAGTTCTTCACTGATTGGGATGAAATTTTGTAAAATAACTAATAAGAGGCAATTTTGGTATAATGATCATGCAAAATATGAGTTTATCAGAATTATCGAAGGCCGTTTTCATTTTTCAGCCTATCAGGAGATATTTATTTAAATTATAACCAATTAATGGATTTCAAAAAAATTTGGGTCTGCAAACAGAGAAGGTTGGTTTTACATGTGTGCAAAATTTCAGATTGATCAGTGAAATGGTGCAACCTTTGTATTGGTTAATAGCAGAAAAAAAATAAAAAAATAGAGGTCCGTGCCAAAAGGAGACGCTTGCTTCGCTCGCTCAATAAAAAAATCAATCAGATATGTAGTATAACGGACCTAATTAATTAGGGATCAAAAAGATGTTAATATCTCATACCTACGTACATTGGCGAGTGCAGTGAACTTATTCCTGTCTAAATCCTGTTAAATACAACATCAAGACGACACAAGACTATACACACAGACGTTCAAGCTTCATTGCTGTTCATGTTTCAATGCAACACACCGGTATCAAACCCAACATAGATAACAACATAAACAACATAAATTACACTGAGTAATACAGAGTTAATATTAAATAGTACCGTAGCCCTTGCATTATTGACCAGCCAGCTGTAGCTGACCCTCCCTCCCTCCGCTGCGGAAGGTCTGAAAGTGGTTGTGGGTCCTCAAGGTAAGAACATTACACTTTTACTTGTTTGACATCTGCCCTTCGGTGGAACAACCCCCCCAGGGGAGCGTAAAGGGAGATTTTAGGGCAATTTTTGAACACTTTAGATTTTATAAGACATCAAGAACTAATATGACACCAAGATTGCTACGGGTTTTACAAACCCAATTTAATGGGATTAAGTGTTTTAACCCTCTTAGTGCCAGCGCATATGCGAGAATGCCAGACCACACTTTTTTGAGAGTTAGAGTAAAATATTGATATCAGTTGCAAGTACTTCACCAGTAGCATTGACATTTTTTTTAAATGGTGTTAAAATGATCACTTCGATAAAATTTTGGTCCATGAATATTTTTTGTACTTGTTTTTTTTGGATTTTTATTGACAAAATTTTTGTTATGGTTTTATTTATCAATTTTATCATGTCACAGAATGTATATTGACTTTTTTTCCCAGCAAAGTGAATAGATTATTTAAGACTCAGTGATATTTTCTCAACACACATGATTTATTTCACATTTCTGTGATCAAAACTACGGATGATAATAAATAATTTGTGTTTGAACCTTGTCGTGATTTTGCCACCATTTTTTAATTGATTTGAAGAGAAATTGTCAAAAATAGAATGAAATCAGTATACTACCTCCATCGCACTTTTTTCAATGAATTAACACATGATACCAACTAAGTCATTGGAGGTTAAATAGGGTACAATAAATTAACAAAAATTCAAAGATTAAAAAATTCCAAAAAATTTACGTTTCAAAAATTATAGTTCAAACTTTATAAAACCCACACCGTTAGGCACAATGAATGATTGAAACCCATCGCATGCACGAAACCTCTGAACATGAATGACACGTGAACGCCACACAACAACAAACCACTAACCGACAAGATCTGGCGTGTTGGCGGCATCTCGGTCGTCGTCGTCGGGATCCAAGAGGGGGCCGGTGTTGCGCGGATTCGTCGCCATCACTTCGCCTGAGCGTAACCAATCGATATAGCAATCACAAGCCAGGCACAAGCATATGTAACCGAGCGTGTCTCGGGAACACACTCTTACACTACTTAGGATACGAGATTCGGCAGACTATGAGTTGCGTACGGCGTTTGCGTTCGGAGCGCTCGGGAGGTAAGGCGTTTAAATGAAATCGTCTGCTATCATGTACAATATATTTGTTTTCAGCCATGTTGCTTTGGCAGTTGAGAAAAGGACGATCCCCTACAATGTCATTTGTATGATTGTGACTTTCCAGTTGAAGCGACAAAGTAGTAAAGGACGTGCTCTTTGTGCGTCGTTGACTTGGTTTTTAAATTTCAATCTACGAAAAGTTACTTTTATGTAATTTTAAAAATTTTAGGAAGTAGTCAATGATGCAAATGAGAAATTAATTTAATGCTTTTTCTAATTTTTTAGCAAAATCTTTATACAATACAAAACCAATTAGGTTGTGAGGAAATAGAAGCAAAAAGCTAGTAAAAGAAAAACACCTGAACAAAGTAGGTAACGGCAGACTTTAGTTTCCATTCATCATTCATTTGAAACAATTTTTATTCTGCCGTCTCCGGAACGCTCTGAACGTCTGGGCGGAAGTTGTGTGGAAGATTAGATTACGCAATGCAATGATAACTGATAAGTGAAAAGGCTTAGCTGATATTCGATATCACATCCTAGGATAATGACACGGACACCATCAGTCGATAAAACTACATTTTCTCAATAATATTAGGGTTTACAAACAGTGCAGTTAACAGTAAATGTATGTCCGTATACTAGTAACTAATAACATAGTATAGATTAGGTACCTCTTACTTATTCTTAAAATTTATGCCAACAGAGAACGTCAAATGCAAGAAGTGGAAAAAATTGAAAAATGCACAACAATTTGCCATTGGGTTCCAATTGACTGATTGCAATCAGTCATTTAACAATTGCAAATTGGATCTAACAACTTATTCACACACTTCTGCATCTATCTGCAACTAAGAGCTTTACAGGGGAGCCAATTTCTTTACTTGTTATTCTTCATTTTGATCATAATTTAAAAATTATTAAAAATTTTATAATGAAAAAGGAAATACCGTATTAACTCGTGTATAAGACGCACTCGTGTATAAGACGCACCCTTGTTTTGAGAAGTCTATTTTGAGAAAACACTTAGCATGCGTGTATAAGACGCAGTAAAATGATGAAAAACATTGTGTGTTTGTATACATGATATCCATCTAATGTTGGTTTTCCAGCTAACTGAGCTATTTGAATGAAAATCACTGCCAACTTGTTGTAAACAAACAGTAATTTCCTGCTTCTGAGAAAGGGGGGAGGGGAGTCTTTTCCCAGCAGCTGTTGCTTGCTCTAAGAGGCATGCACCTGCCTTCCCTCTGCATTCCAAAACAAACCCAACTCCTCTCCTCCCCTTCCATTAGGATCGCCATTCAACAGTGTTTTGTCTATTTTATGTCTGTCAGAGCAATGTTTTTCAGACGTAAACATATATTTTGTCTCCTGATCTAAATGCAAGGGAAAACATTTTGTTGCAAAAATGTAATATGTTAATTTAGTGTTGTGTCTAGACACAGTATGAGTAGTCCAGACAGAGTGAGAGGGAAAGGCAGAGATAGACAACATGTGGCAGTCTACCACAGCTCTGTTTACAAACATCCACCTTGGATTTACTGGGAAAAAAGCTTGGTATGCGTGTATAAGACGCAGGGCTGTTTTTAGAATCAAAATATTGACATATAATTGCGTCTTATACACGAGTTAATACGGTATCAATTAATAATTATACCACAGTCTTGGATTCCTGGCTAGTTTAATTCGTAATTAATCTGATAGATATTTTGAATAAAGAATTATCATAAATAAATACACATTCCATGAAGCCACTACAAATCTTCCACCAAGCTTGCCGCCAACTCCAAAACGCAATGTAACAACTTAACAAATAATCAATCAATAATCAATAATAAATCTGAAACAATCGCAATATGATCAGTGCAGTGTGGTGAAAGTCGAAAACTAAAGTCGAACTGAGTCGAGTTCGATGCGAGAAAGATAGAGAGAAGAAAGTAAGAGTGGGAGGGTTGAGAAAGTAAGAGGGAGTAGACTATGAGAAGCAAGCGGCCCGAGTGTACTTCGGGTTTCAGAGTTCAGTTCACTTTCCAAGTCATTTCGCTACAGGACTCGGCAGGGAAACTTTCATGACAACATAATAGAATCTTGTTTGAGACAATGGGCATGTGTGTAAGCTTGCTACAACCAGAATGTGCCTAAATCAATTTGTCAATAAATCAGATGTAATTTAGATGTTAATTTCGATGAAATCGAATTTTAGAATGTAATATGAAAATGAAACAGAGTGTTTGGGCAAATATGCAATGTGTAAGAAATGGTCTAAGTACTTATGTAACAATAAAAACTTTCTCAACTAATTTACAGAAATACATTTCTATTTCAATATAACATTTTACTGGAAATCCTGGTTTATAGTTAACTGTAATCTTTTCTTTCCTTGTGCCCCACCAATAATGAAGTGTGGTAATGGTCTGTGTGCCATAGGTGTATAATTTTTAGTATGATCCAATCTAACTTTAAAGCATCTGAAATTATTTGAAGTAGGTATATTTGATTCCTTCTAAAGCTGCCTTTCCATGCTCCGTCATCTTCCCTCAACGTCCGTCACCGTCCGACGAAAACGACCACGTGACCCGTCTCGACCAATCAGAGCCATCCCCAAAAATCTCGGACGTTGACGGAAGATGACGGAGCATGGAAAGGCAGCTTAATGCTTTATAAAGTTATGAAAAAAGCAAATACATTTTATAACAAAATACAATAATAAAAAAAGCTCGAGGTAGTCTAGTCAAATTATTCATAAGACAAATCTTCCAGCAATTAAATAGTATCTCAAACCATTCCTAAGCTGTACATTCAATTACGGATTAGATTAAAGATTAAAGAAGAACTTTTGAAAGAGTTTTAGGAAAACAAGTTCTTAAAAATCACAAAATTACATCTATTTGTTTTTTGGGAAATTTTAGGAGATATTATCAATTTAAAAAGACCTGGGATATGACAAAGGCAAAGGGCCCTGACAAACATGTGAAAGGGCATGTAAATCAAATTTAAGAAGGAAAAAATGAACGGAAATCGAGTGAAATGTGATAAGGGATTGTAGAATTAAGAAGCAGGCTACATATTCAACCATTTGCCATTTGGATACTTGAATACGTTTTCAAAGCATTAAAAGTTGTCAAAGCTAATTAGAGGCAAAATATCTCAAGCAATCAGGTTTAAGTGGCATCATACATAGAGGACCTTTTAACAAATTAAAAAAATGTATTAAAGCGCACAGCCTGTTTGTGTTGATTCTATTTCCGTTGCCTTGTGATACGTTATAGTTCTTTGCTGGAAGAGTCGTTATCTTATATTCCAAGATGAAGGTTTTCCTGCCGTGTCGAATTAGCCCGCAAGCTCGTATGATTCATTGGAAGCCAATCGCATGCTGTGACTAAATGCAGCCGATTCCCGCGTTAGAACGGGATCGATTTATTTCCAATATATGTAAATAATGTTATAGTAAACAAGGTAGCAGTATGTTATGTAAGTTCTATGTAAGTAAAAGTAGTAAAATGAGCGAGAGAGAGAGAGAAAGGAAAGAGAAAGAGAAGACTTACCTGTTTTCAACTCTCACCACAAACACAGTATTTCTTTACCGACCAATCAGATGTCAGAAGATCAATCATTTTAATAAAATATTTAAGTTCAAGTAATAAATCAATTTCTGGAATGGAGGTTTAAGAAACGTTCAATAGAGCAGATTTGTACTGTGCAGTAAAGCGATTTTCTTATAAAACAATCAGAAGACCACCTCTTGAGTTTCCTCTTTGTGTGGTGCGACCCATAATACATGTTTTGATTGGGTTTAAATTTAATGAAATGAACGCTTTCCCTAAACACAAATCCACGCCAAATGAACGTACCTTGATACTTCACAATTTCAAGTTCTACAAAATGTATTCAGGATGCAGAATTCTTGCATCTTTCAAATCAATTTGTTGAAATTTATTTCAACTATAAAAAGATGTACATGGTACCATAGGAAAAAGTCAATCTGTCAATATAGTATCTGTAAATCTGTTAAATTTAATAGTTCAGTTGAAGGAAAATACTGGAGGTAGCCCCTTGTTCCATTAACATTTTCTGGATCGTATGTACTATGTATTGATCTTCTTGAAACTGTGAAATATCAACTACCTACAAGAATATTTTACATTCCATCCAAAATTCAACGAAATCATTCCAGGTTGGTAATATTATTTTTGAGAAGCAAAAATATTCAAATTAAAAACTAAAAAGCTTACACCTCAAGTCACAGAACTTATCCTTACAGGTTGTCTCAAAATGCAAAATAAAATATTAAAAATAAAAGTATTCCCCAAAAAATGAAGTGAGAAGACTTTGGTATGTGCACATAAATAAGGCTGATGCAAATTAAATGTAGTACCTGTGGAGGTTTTGACACATTCGTATTTGTCAAAAAAATTAAAAATTATTTGCCTCACCTATTCATTATTTTGTGACTGGTATAAAAAATAAATTGAAATAGATTTAGAAATTGTATGAAAAATTGCATTTGTAATCTACCTACAAGAATATGAGATGGTAAAATAATGTAAAAACTAAAAAGTATTATTTACATAGCAATTCAATTTACTATTTGTCGTTTAAGAAAAGGGGAATAGAATCTATGAGATGGGTCCCATTTATTGGGAAAATTTATTCCCAATTTTATTTATTATTTATTTATGTGGGAAATGCATAGCTTAAATAAACTGCAGTCAATGTAGCCTGAGGTGAAATTAAACTGAGGAAAAAGGCTCCAGAATTAGGTGAGCTGCAGGCAATATATAGGTAATGGTAATACACCACATTTCCAAAGTGGAGCTTAAACTAACTGGAGCTTAAACTAATGTCAATATTGACGGCCTAAGAGATGCAAAAGCCAAAAACCAAACCATTTAGGTCTTTAAACATCAAAGTGGACTTTTGACAAATTAATTGCTGATACAATTAATAATACCTCCAAAAATTAAACATATTGTGTGGATTCTATTTCCTTCTCTTAAGGCACAGATAGTAATGACACTAAGGTCGGTAAGGCTAAGGTGCCTATACCTGGCAATGCTAAACAGGGATAAACTTTGCCTGTCACCGACTTTATAAACAATACATTTCTTTTGATTGTGTCCGGAATCTAGCTTGTTTCTTGTCCCTAGGACGATCACGCAACGCAACCGGGGACGTTCATCGGCACGCAACGAGCGCCCCGGGTCGCGGCTGCGCTCGCCGGTACTTACACAGGGCGAAGTCCATGCGGCGCACCGGCGAGTTGCGTCGGTAGTCGAGGTCGTCCAGCATCCCACCGTTCAGCGGAAGCGACATGCTTCGGTCAAACCTGTCAAGAATCACAACATACATGTATCTCAGCTGTTACGGCAGACATTCCTCCTGGATTAACTCGGAAAATTTTCGGACCACTATTTTCTGGAAATTTTTTCAATCCTTTTTGGTGCTTAATTAAAAAATATAAATATTTGTTAGGCGAACTAAGAAGCTACAATTTAGAGGATAGTAATAGACCATAACAGAAAGTTGCCAGCGCTCCTATACGTGAACTAAGACTGTATGCGCATGCGCTACCTCAAGGTCAAGTGGATGATATCTCGACTTGCGAAACATTCCCTGCAACTGTCACTTTTTAATTTAAGAGGCTCTGTTTTGAAATAACATCAAATATGGGTATTGGACATACAAGCTGATAGAAACCATTTGTCGTGCAAAACGTTCAGATTTTTTGAGTGTAAACGTAACACCAAAACATCATTCCTACGTATTGTAAAATGTATTGACAAAATGCCTTATTCTGCTTTGTACTAGGAACACAGCTATCACATGGATGGTTATTGGTTTTAGTACCGAACGAGAGCGCTAGTAATTTCTGTTTTGGTCTATTGAGGCCGGGTAGGATCAACTCTGGATTAAGTTAACTATCGATGGTTTTAATCCATAGTTGGTCCTACCCGGCCTAAATTGAAAGCAATAATGTTCAAGAGCAAGGGGTGAAGAAAACATTTATTTTATAAACAAAGCACTGTCATAAGTCATGACTGCCACTAGGACACAGTATAGTAAAATAATTAATAAATTGAAATTGAGAAAAATAAATTAATAAATAATAATTACTACTGGGACGCCGATCGTAAATTAATTATTCAAATCGTTAATCAAACTGAAATCGACATTCGTAATCGATTACAGGCGCTTTCCTCATCACATCACTGACCTTCAAACTAATACTTGTTCCAAAGCTGTGTCTTACACTTCTCAATGTTAAAGTGTTCGAACAATATGGAACCGATTTTCAGTGATGACAAAAACATTTTTTTAATCGATATCATTGGCTCAAACTACATTGTGATGTTTTGGAGGTAACCTGCGAAATAAAAACGCGCACCCCGACTGGGAATCGAACCCAGATCCTTCGGGTTACCGGCCCTATGCTTTAACCATTAAGCTATCGGGACGCATTCTTAATCAGCAGGTTGGGTTGCCATACAACTCTTGCGAGTCCGAGTATCTGACCTATACACGAAGACTGAAGCACTTCGACTTCATTTGACAACGTGAATACATCTCTCTCGAATGGCTATGCTCAAACTTCTGAGCTACGAGTGGATTATTTGATAATGATGGAAAATGTAGTGAATCTCTCACTTAGGGATGGTGTTTTGGAGGTAACCTGCGAAATAAAAACGCGCACCCCGACTGGGAATCGAACCCAGATCCTTCGGGTTACCGGCCCTATGCTTTAACCATTAAGCTATCGGGACGCATTCTTAATCAGCAGGTTGGGTTGCCATACAACTCTTGCGAGTCCGAGTATCTGACCTATACACGAAGACTGAAGCACTTCGACTTCATTTGACAACGTGAATACATCTCTCTCGAATGGCTATGCTCAAACTTCTGAGCTACGAGTGGATTATTTGATAATGATGGAAAATGTAGTGAATCTCTCACTTAGGGATGGTGTTTTGGAGGTAACCTGCGAAATAAAAACGCGCACCCCGACTGGGAATCGAACCCAGATCCTTCGGGTTACCGGCCCTATGCTTTAACCATTAAGCTATCGGGACGCATTCTTAATCAGCAGGTTGGGTTGCCATACAACTCTTGCGAGTCCGAGTATCTGACCTATACACGAAGACTGAAGCACTTCGACTTCATTTGACAACGTGAATACATCTCTCTCGAATGGCTATGCTCAAACTTCTGAGCTACGAGTGGATTATTTGATAATGATGGAAAATGTAGTGAATCTCTCACTTAGGGATGGTGTTTTGGAGGTAACCTGCGAAATAAAAACGCGCACCCCGACTGGGAATCGAACCCAGATCCTTCGGGTTACCGGCCCTATGCTTTAACCATTAAGCTATCGGGACGCATTCTTAATCAGCAGGTTGGGTTGCCATACAACTCTTGCGAGTCCGAGTATCTGACCTATACACGAAGACTGAAGCACTTCGACTTCATTTGACAACGTGAATACATCTCTCTCGAATGGCTATGCTCAAACTTCTGAGCTACGAGTGGATTATTTGATAATGATGGAAAATGTAGTGAATCTCTCACTTAGGGATGGTGTTTTGGAGGTAACCTGCGAAATAAAAACGCGCACCCCGACTGGGAATCGAACCCAGATCCTTCGGGTTACCGGCCCTATGCTTTAACCATTAAGCTATCGGGACGCATTCTTAATCAGCAGGTTGGGTTGCCATACAACTCTTGCGAGTCCGAGTATCTGACCTATACACGAAGACTGAAGCACTTCGACTTCATTTGACAACGTGAATACATCTCTCTCGAATGGCTATGCTCAAACTTCTGAGCTACGAGTGGATTATTTGATAATGATGGAAAATGTAGTGAATCTCTCACTTAGGGATGGTGTTTTGGAGGTAACCTGCTGTGATGCTTGTACCTGGATAGTTTGTGAGCGTCCCTCGTCCTGATTGTCGACGCTTGAGTGTCGGCCACCGTGAGATGGATGCCGCTGTCCACTGACGGTCGCTTGGACAAGCGGTGCTGTTGACTGCCGACACTGCTGTTCGGACTGCGTTCGTGCGGACTCGGACTCTCGCTCTCGGACACGCTCACTTCCAGTCGGCATTTAGACGCCTCGGACCTGAGCGGGGAGGAAGTTATCTCCCGACGGTTGATATGGACAACTCAAGGTCACTCTACTACCCATTGAAAGAAGGAAAAATAGTGGCCTGGATGACTTTATTCCGGCCCACTATTTTGACTAGAGATGGGTCGATACCACTTTTTCACCGATACCACTTTTTCACCGATACCTATACTAACTTTATGATTAGCGATACCGATAGTATCGCCGATACCGATAGTATCGCCGATACTTTTGTTTCTTCATATTTCTGTAGTTCCTGTCCACCAAAGTCTCCATTCAATAAAAATTCACAAAACTAGAGATTTTTTTTTGATATTATGTCACTTGCAACCTTGGCTCTGATTGGTTGAGGCATCTCTGCCAATGGTGATACAGCTCACTGACGTGATGCCAATGAGCACCAATGGCGTGAAAACGGCCACAATTCAAAATTTCAACTAAAAAAGTAATAAGTATCGAAGTATCGAAAATATTGCATTTTATATAAGCGACGTAGACGCACCTGCTGACCGCCCCTGGCCTGAGGAAGACGCCGTCCCGCCTCGCGCTCGCCGCCGTCAGCTGCTCGAGCTCGCGCGCCAGCTCCGCGTGGCCGTTGTTGCGCGCGCAGTCCACCGCCGTGTGCAGCTGCTTGTTGCGCGCGCTCAGCGTCGCCGTGTCGTTGTAGCGGTGCAGGAAGAGGGCGGCCTCGCGGTGGCCGCTGGAGCACGCGCACATCTGTTGAGAGACAAGGTGTCGTCGCACGTGATGTTGCAATTAAAGGGTTGATCACAAATTTGCAATCAATATGCCTAATGAACACATTGATTTAAGAGCCTAAGAAATTCAAAGATGATCTAGTATCAGTATTCAGTAGGTAGTGGAGTATAAACTATGAATCAACTTTCCCGTGATACCAAGACCAATCTTGTTAGAAATCAATATGCAGACAAACAAGATACATAATGAATATTTTGTGAAAAATGTACCGGAACCGTTTTACTTGTACACTAGACAATTCATAAAACGGTATTTGAACGAAACAGATTGGCTGCTGGTCAGGTTCATTGACAACCAATCCTTGTTATTATCAATGAAATCAGAGCTCATCTACTAGAGGTAGATGACGAGTAAGTATAGACTTCATCAGATGATGCCAGCACATTTTTTTCAGACAATCCATTTCTTTCAAATATCGTTTTATGAATTGTCAAGTGTACATACAAAAGAACAAAAAACAAAAGATTTGAGCTATATATTTGGAATGGAGAAGCTCGCTACCCTTGCTTCATTAATTTTCATTATTTTTTTGACGCATTATTTACTAGAAAAGAAAATATAAAAGTTCCGAGCAACCAGAGAGCCAGTCTCCTAATAGGGAAGAACAGTAGGTACTGGAAACATACAAACTATCTCTACCATAGCGGAAAGGTAAAATAATCAACTTTTTAACAGATTGTAAGTTTGGAAAAGTCCACTAAAAGGTAGAAAAGCTCAACAAATCTGGTTTACTACTAAAGTTGTAAAACTATTTCGTTGCTCAAGAAATTAGTCAATTAAATGGATTCTTTTCACATTTTCTCATTGCGCATTACAATCAGAAAGGTACTAGGTATACAGCATACAAACTAAATAGCACTTTCCTAATGCACAAAGTACCATAATGTGATTCTATCAAAGTGTTTTGGGCAAGTGGTATGTTTTTGCGACTCACGAGGGGAGTGTTTCCGTCGTCGTCTTGCGCCTGAACGTCAACCTCCTGTTCCAGTAGCCGCGATGAGTTGTCAGCCAGCCAGTGCAGAAGCGAGCACACAAGTCTGTAACACATTCACATAGATAACATAACCGACACCAATCACACCATCGACACCAATCACACCATCAACAACAGAGTTAGAAAAAAAACATTATTAAAAAAGGCTCAGCAGCTCAGTGGGTTTTTGTGCTTTTTGAGGGATAAAATAAATCGGTTTGTTTGTTTCTACTTTCCACCACTATCTCCCACCCAAATGGTAAAGCCAGGTCACAATAGTTTTGCAGTTGTGAACTCACTGCTTTAACATTTTGGTAGTAAGTGCTGAAAAGTGGTGAGAGGAAACCTACCTAATGTTATGTATTTTGTGATTTCTTGTAGTTCTTAATTTGAAAAAAATAAAATATGTAGATGAGGTTTGAATGTTGCATCATTGTTGTGCAAACGTATCTCATTGATATTTGTCTGGTCATTTCTATTTTTAATCTAACAGTACAACTCTGGTAAAAGATGAGCTTTGAAAATGCCCTATTGTATAAAGAGGCCCAAAATAAATGTTCAATATAAAATAAACTTGAATAAATCAAAACATGAAAAACAAAGATTCGATAATGCTTCTCCTCTGGCTACTTTGCGAAACGACCGACCACCGAAGAGAGGTCAGTCACTACTATCTGTGGCAACGCAGAACGCCCCCGCTACCTCGTGTATCCGAGCGTGGCGGCGAGATGAAGCAGCGTCATGCCACGGTGCGCCGCCCCCCAGCTGACCTCGTCCGCCCGCCACGACCGCGTCATCATCACCTGGCAGAAGCTCACGAGACGCTCCTCCAAGTTGCCGTCCAGCAGCGACGAACAGCTCAACTGCAGGCACAATACATCCAGCATGAGGCGGTATCCTGTCCGGTTTCTTCACGCCATCCCCCAGCTGACCTTGTCTGACATCGGATAATTCACATAGGCCTTCGAATCACAGATGCATTCATTCATTCGATCACTGTATTGGAATTGTCTGTGTAAATTAACCTTCAATTATGAAGTCAAACCAAACCCGAACCGAACATTTAAAAATTGTGAATTGGAATATTATGGTCGGTGACAGGCAAAGATGAACCCTGTTTAGCATTGCCAGGTCTAGGCTGGCCCATGCTAGCGCGGGTTCATCTTTGCCTGTCACCGACTTAAGGGTTTCTGTTTATTAATCATGGAAAAACACCTGTTAGTGCTTCCAACAATACTTTCTAAGTGCCTTCACTTTATCAAATGTGATGTGACCAATCAAGAGAAGTGATTATAGGCTACTGATTACAGTGGTGGTATTATTGAATACCATATTAACTCTGTATAAGACGCAATTATATGTCAATATTTTGATTCTGAAAACTGCCCTGCGTCTTATACATGCATACCAAGCTTTTTTCCCAGTAAATCCAAGGTGGATGTTTGTAAACAGAGCTGTGGTAGACTGCCACATTTTGTCTATCTCTGCCTTTCCCTCTCACTCTGTCTGGACTACTCATACTGTGTCTAGACACAACACGATGTAGAAAAAGGACCGCCATCTTTAAAATATAAGGTGGAAACTCTTCGAGTCTTTCCGCGATATCAGTTCTAATAGCCCGAATATCAAGGTCTGTAGATGCCCATCGCGTAACACTCACCTGCGCTAGGGCTCATCTTGCAAACTAGCGATGCATTCTAAAACATTCTAATGCACATTAATACACTCTTTAAACATTCAAAACATTCTTAAAACATTAAAACATTCTTAAAACACTCTTAAATCATTAAAAACTTGTAAATCGATAGACCTTGATAACTTTAGTTCCTCGAGAAAGCGCTAGTGATTTATACGCGAGCTGTGTTATACGCGAGCGAACTTCTACCCGTAATTCGTATTCAAAGATTTCAATGGTGATACAGCGAAGAGTTTCCACCTTATATATTAAAGATGGCGGTCCTTTTTCTACATCGTGGACACAACATTATTAACATATTAAATGTGTGCAATAAAATGTTTTCCCTTGCATTTAGATCAGGAGACAAAATATATGTTAACTAGGGCTGGGCGAGTCTCAAAATTTGCTCGAAATTTCGAGCAAAATGTGTGTTTGACTCGAGTTTGAATTTCGAGCAAGTTATTAAAAATATCAAACGAGACTCGAATTTCGAGCCCGAATTTCGAGCAAGTTATTAAAAATATCAAACGAGACTCGAATTTCGAGCAAATTCAAATATTCAATATTTTTCCCGCAATTTTTCAATTCTTTTCATTGGACCAAGTACTAGAAGCTACAAACAGTGGAAGTACTGCAGGGTTGAACTTCTTTAGTGCAAAGTAGAGATGGGCACAATATGTCAGTGTATCGATATATCGAAATATCGATATTCCTACAAAGAGATATCGATACGTCGATATATCACTTCATGCTGTATCGATACGATATATCGATATTATCAAGACCGTTGTATCGATATATCGAAATATCGATACAATTTTCCAAAAATATGTCTTTGAAAGTGATGTTTTCAAGAAATCTGACTGAAAATTAAGGAAAAAAACAAGTTTTATTCGATTTCAAAATATCGGATGGATTGTATCGATATCACGATATATCGTAACGTGGTGTATCGATACGAAATCTTCGATATATCGTATCCACTGTATCGATATATCGATATATCGATATTTTTTGCCCATCTCTAGTGCAAAACAGAAAAGCAATGGCGGCACTGGAAGTTAAAATGTTCTTGTTTATTTATTTTACCTGTCTGAAATAAAGTACATTCCGATTAAAATATTTAATTGTATGATTGAATCTGGCAAAACATCAATTTTTACATTAGACTAATGCTTTTTGATGTTTATTGTAGGAAAGTTACATAAAAAAGCATGAGGTAGGTACATAAAATGATGAAACATAACCTACCTTAACTAGTTTGCTCGATTTTCAAGCAACTAGGAAATATGCTTGATTTTCAAGCAACTATTAAACTCGTTCGAAATTTGCTCGAATTTCAAGAAAATTTGTAAAACTCATTCGAAACTCGCTCGAATTTATTTATGGCTGCTCGCACAGCCCTAATGTTAACGTCTGAAAAACATTGCTCTGACAGGCATAAAATAGACTAAACACTGTTGAATCGCAATCTTAATAGAAGGGGTGGAGGGGAGTTGGAATTTTTTGGAATGCAGAAGAAAGGCTGGTGCGCGTCTGTTCGAGCAAACAACAGCTGCTGGGAAAAGACTCCCCTCCCCCCTTTCACAGAAGCAGGAAATTACTGTTTGTTTACAAGTTGGCAGTGATTTTCATTCAAAGAGCTCAGTTAGCTGGAAAACCAACATTTAGATGGATATCAGTATACAAACACACACTGTTTTTCATCATTTACTGCGTCTTATACACGCATGCTAGAAGGGTGCATCAAGGGTGCGTCTTATACACGAGTTAATACGCGCTAATAAACGAGTAGTTAAGTGGATTTTATTTAAAGGTTTAAAATAGGGGTTTGAAAATTGAACCTGGGGGTTCGAAAAAGGAACATTTAAGCCCGGTTTGGTTCAAACCTGTTCGCACAAAACTAAAATTATCAACTGTCTGCCACATTCCGCTTGCTACTCGCTACTCAACTGACCGAGTCCAGCGGCTCCTGCTTGATGTTGAGCCGCTGATTGACTGCCTCGAGTCTCCGCATCAGAGAGAACTGAGCCATGTCCTGCGCCATGAGCGAGCCCGACTGAGACTTGTACTCGAACACCACGGAGTCGCTGATGATGAAGCCCTCGCAAGCCACCTGAAGCGCCACCAGGCCGGCCTCGTGCGCTGGAAACATTCATTCACGTCGCTTCATGAGATACACAGTTACACAATTGACAAATTCACGTAGAGCGGTCTTGCAAACCAAGAGGTTTTTGTACCAGACATTAACCAATTAGAGATTACCTTGTGTGTTACTGTTTTCTATGGACTGAGCAATAAACGTTTTGAATGGTTGGGTAAAAAAATCTATTTTTCCAAATGAAAATCAGCAGTAGGTACCTATGTGAATCCACCTTAATACTCCCACTTATTATCATAAGCCCGGGTATTACCAAAGTTAAATTTGCTGGATTAACTAACTTTTGGATTAAATTCAACTGTTCCAATCATTTTGAGATATCTGATTGGCTGTGCCGCCAATTTAGTCCAATATTTAGTTAATCCGGCTCAGATTAACTTTGGTAATACCGTCCCTAAGTAAACATCATTCATGAATGAACCAGAAACATAATCGAAATAACAATGCTCTATTTCTTGAGTAAAGCTGGGTTCCCATACTTCACATCGAATTCGCTTCCGGTTCGCTTCGCTTTCGCAAAATGGCTACCTTTTAACAAAGGAAATCGTCCATGTTTACATTCGCTTGTTCTCGTGTTTCGGTTTCGTTAAAGTTGAGCCAATTTTAACTTTGACGAAACCGAAACGAAACCGAAACAAGTGAACATGCGAATGTAAACATGGACGATTTCCTTTGTTAAAAGGTAGCCATTTTGCGAAAGCGAAGCGAACCGTAAGCGAATTCGATGCGAAGTATGGGAACCCAGCGTATGTCTTATGTTTTAAAGCTTGTAAGTTGAAGTTCAGGTTTACTGGACTGAGAAGAAGACTTTTAACCCCTTTTTTCTCTTTACCCATCTCTCGTAGTTAAGATAAAAGATATAAAAACTCTTCAAAAGTGCAAACTTGACACATAAAAAATACCAGTCGGGAAAGATGGCCGAGGGAATTGAACCCAAGCCTCTGGCATGGAAGTGCTGAGCGTAGCCCCAAATGATATCTTTCGCGTCAGTTATTTATCCCGTGGCTTGTACCTGGACAGTAGCACCGGAGCACTCCGCTCTGCACTAGAGCCGTGGCCTGCGGCTGATTGTCGAACAGAACCGTGTAGGGCGACGTCGTGGAGTACCATGGGCCAGTCACCAAAACCTGCAGCACAAAGCATTACCAATGTATCAGTTTTACTTTCAAGTCTTTCTAGGCGATCATTTTTTATCAAGATCGAGAGAATTTTTATAGTGTTTGATAAATCTGAAGCAAGAAAAGAGTAAGAAATATTTGTTCGAGACAATGTTGACATATAAACAGACACTTGATTAGAGAGTAACTACGAAGTTTTATATTTAATTAATCTGTCAGCATGATGTAAGGAAATTAGTGACATTAAGTCAAATGTTTAAAGTCACACTGCTCTGCAACTAGACAGGCTAATGGCGAAGGACAAATGATTATAACGGAGAAAAGGAAAGGATGGACCGTGGGAAGGAGATGGTCGTGACTTACTATTAGGAAACTGAGAAGACTGAGCCAGCCCAACCAGGCCCCCAATTCTATAATAAAAACATTTCGGTCTATAATCATTTGACAGCTATTAGAATAACATTGATCTAAAAATAATTTACCGAAATAATTTCGATTTCTTTAAATGTAAGGGCCCAGGGTTGATGGAATCAAATCCACGCAAGATCACAGTATTACAGACGACATGAAACAAGTTATGGAGAGACACTGACCTTGACGCCTCCCTCCGGATAGGCCCACTCGGGTGAGTAGTCCGTGATGTTGGCGGTGCCCTCCCTGTAGGCCATGCGTTGCGTGGAGTTGTGTCTCGAGGCGGAGGCGTGGCTTGCCGGGGGATCCAGGATCTCCAGCTCGGGGAAGTCTCCGAGCATGTCGAACGCGTCTAGGTTCACAAACACGTCGTCGTCCACCTGAACAGACAACACAAGATCGTTAAATACCGCCTGGGACTTGATTAAACGGGAATTCTAAGAACGACCAAAAGCAATGTGTTTTTGAAAAATCGAGTTTGTGGCCAGAAATTATGTGCAACATTCTGAAAAGAATTCCCCAAATTAAATATACCATCAAAACCAGGACATATACAGTCCACCAAGTGTTTGAACTCTCACCAGAATGCGCTGATACGCAGTTTTTCTGCTAGGCCGAGAAAGACTTCATTGCGCGCTCACCGTGCAATGACGTCTTTCTCGGCCTAACAAAGTAAGTGCGGTGGCTCCGTCTGGTGAGAGTTCAGACTTTCGCTGTCCAGACTGTAGCTAGATATTGCAAAGAAGGTGACGGAGATTAGCTCAAAAGAAATCAAACGACAGTTTTCTTTAATACGTAATTATTTCAGAACAATGTTTGTATGACTAACTTCTTGAATGGTTTCTTAAAAGTTCTCATCAAGTTTGGACTGCAAGGACACATGCACAACTCACAAGCTATTTTGGCTGTTAATTCAGATCATCCTAAAAAGGCTTATGATCTGGTGATCGGTGGTGAATAACTGTGATGAATAAGACATCTTGATCACGTCACCATAGGGCTGAAGGGTCATATTTCCATAAAAAAAAGGGAACTGCCGGAATATTTATCTTTTTGTTTTTAATGTTAACATTACTAAAAACAATTAGGTTTAGGTATACAGATTCCAATTTCTTTACAGTTCAAAGTAAAACGAGCTTCTGGAATAGGCTCCAAGTCAAGTGCAAGTAATAAGCGAACTGGGTGCTAGATGTGCGAGCGGTACTGACAATGACCTGTGTTGGCGACACGACGCCGCAGTCGATGAAGTCCATCGGATTTAAGTCTTCCTCCTCCGTCACCTTGGCAACGACCGCCGCGGCCGCCTCCTGCCTCGCCGGCTCGCTTCCGTCGGATTGGCCGAGGGGCATGTTCGCCGAGAGAGTGCGCTGGATGTCTTCCTGGCTCAGGTCCAGCGTCTCGTTGAAGAACCCTGTGCCTGGCCAAGAAAACATTATCAGATATCACCTGGCAATTGCTACTCATATTTGAGGCCGAATTACCAATGCTCTGTTTAAATAAAACAGTAATACAGTGGAACCTCTTTAGTACGTTTGTAAGGGACTGAAGAAAAAAGAACTATAGTGAAAAATATACTAATGAAACAATTTAACATGTGTTCTTATGGGGAATGAACCTTTTTAAAAAAAACGTACTAAGGAGAAAAACGTATTAAGGAGAAACGTACTAAAGAGGTTCCACTGTATATTCTATATTCTAGTCTATATTGCCATGGCCATAATCGATGACATTCCCAGAATGACCAAGAGTAGCTGTTTAACTTAAAAACAGATTAAACAAAGCATTGATAAACTGATATAAGTCAACTAAAACTAAATACTAATTGAAAACAGAACTACCTGGTACCTAGGTAGGTATATCATTTTTTAAACTTATTTCAACATTTTCATATTGTCAACAATCACAATGTAAATGGTTTGAAACTACAGGTTTCATGAATTTGAGGGAAAGTGTTGAAACCGGCTAATTTTCATTGCATAAAACTTGAAAACGTTAAAGGAGAAGCCTAGTTTCCAACTATTAAACAGTGAAAACGTCATAAGTGTCAAATCAGGCATTTTCCCGAACAGCTTCCGGGTCCGGCCGCAGACCTACCGAGCGGCTGCGGCTCCTGCTTGGCCTGGCTCGTAGAGCCGATGACCAGCACCGTGTCGCCGCCGCCGTAGTTGAACACCTCCTCCATCTTCTGCGCGGCGCGGAACACGTTGCCGTTGGTCACGTCCATCTTGTTGATGTTGTTGTTGTTGGCGCGGCAGCAGCTGACCGACTCCATCGACTCCTGCTTCAGCACGAGCTTCGTGTTTTCCTTGCGCTGGCCGCACACGAACGAGGTCACTAGTGACTGGGTGTGACTCGTCGCGGTGGAACTAGAGATACAGACATCTTCTTAGAGATATGCTTCTTTAAGGTAGTACCATCGACCTATACATATACAAAAATATTTTTTCTTGAAATTACTAGTTCAAAAAACGTTTTCTTAAGTATAAAAGAATGATAAAATGTCATTAAATGTCTTGCCATCATTATTAACTCGAGTTCAAGTGAGATAGTAATTGTTGTCAAAAGAATACGATTCAAATCATTATTATATTATAATATAAATATTGTGGACTTATATTTATTTAACAGTGAGTTCTTGTTAATGGTTATATTCGAAATATAATTATATTTGATAGGATTTTATATTTATTTTGAATGAAAAGAAAAAAGTTGGTATTTGGAAAAAGCTAGCCAACATAGCAATTCAAAATTAACCATAAAATGTATAAAACTTATCACATACAATTACATTATTTTGACCTTAGAGTAATTTATTGATGTTTAGATGGCATGCTTTTGGTCAAATAAATGTGAAACAATTTGATTTAATCGCGAATTACCGTTTTATAAGCATATTATTTGTATTATTGCCAACATACAAACTGCAGAGAGTTGGTTGCAACATTGGTCTTTTGCTGCCAAGGAGACAGTTGTTCATTAGTAAAGTAGATAAGTGTATTGGTTCCTGTCAAAAGTGTAAATTTCCAGTTGACAGAAGACATTTTATTAAAAGGAATGATCATAGCCCATGGAGATGAATGTGCAAATGTGAAGTGACCAAAAGTTCAATATAGTCTGAAGAATGTAACGAAAACAGTGCCCGAGGAATACTTTGATCTTTATTTGTTAGCAAATGACGTATGTACTGAGTGTAATCCAACACTAACCCTCAAAAACCAAATATCGAGAACATTGTGGATTAAACTTGCTTATATAGAAGATTACTGCTTCTATGAATCGAATAAAGATTACTGCATTCTATAAATGAAGACTTACTGTCAAGTGTTAATTATTATTAAAATAATCGTGAAAGCAGCCTATGTACAGCATGCCTCTGTACAACAAGATAACTGTGTGCACGTGGCTTAGTACAACATGATAACTGTGTGCCGCTGTACAACATGTCTCTGTACAACATGATAAGTGTGTGCACGTGCCTCAGTACAACATGATAACTGTGTGCCTATGTACAACATGCCTCTGTACAACATGATAACAGTGTGCCTATGTACAACATGCCTCTGTACAATATGATAACTGTGTGCCTATGTACAACATGCCTCTGTACAACATGATAACTGTGTGCACGTGCCTCAGTACAACATGTTAACTGTGTGCCTATGTACAACATGCCTCTGTACAACATGATAACTGTATGCCTATGTACAACATGCCTCTGTACAATATGATAACTGTGTGCCTATGTACAACATGCCTCTGTACAACATGATAACTGTGTGCCTATGTACAACATGCCTCTGTACAACATGATAACTGTGTGCCTATGTACAACATGCCATTCCTCTGTACAACATGATCACTGTGTGCCTATGTACAACATGCCTCATACTGAAAGTAAGTTGTTCAAATCCATGTTTGAAAACCGCTCGCTTCTAATCATCTTGATATCTCATCTCTCCAAAGATCTCAGTTGCCAGATTTAAGGCTTGTAATTAAAAAATACAGGATTCCTTTGGCTTTAAACGTAGATATCTCGGTACTAATAAGTATGGTGACATATTTTTTAAAACGGTGATTTGATTGAGAAATATGTTGACTTTAAATTAATTGAATAAAAAAAGTCTTGTATGGTGCAACTTTTTTATAATCATGATTTAAGTGTGTTAGTAATCATGATTACCATGTTATCTTATGAGTAATGCCACCATATTAAAGATGTCATATCTCAAAAAATAGTACCACAATTGGTGTTTTTTTTACTTCAGATATTGATTTGTCTATGTTCAGTGAATAGCTTGACAAAATTTCAAGGATTTTTTGAACTTTTCGAATAATGATGGAAAGACTTTAACTTGCAACTGTCTTATAGCGAGGTTTCAATTTAATGCCTTCCGAGAATGAACAAAACTGTAACACAGGAGGTATAGGGAAATCATTTAGTTTTTGGTTGATAGCTTTTAAAATAGCATACGTTGGTATTGTTTCCAATTTTTTCCCTAATAGAATTCCAACTATCTTCTAGAAATCAGTTTTTTGAAAAAACCGTTAAACTTCAGTAAAATTCAAAACTCAAAAATAGCATGGAAATCGTTATGATTTTAATGGCATAGATAAGATTAAAAATAGGAATTTATGATTACAATATCTCAAAATCTAGACACAAGAAGTTATTCATATTTCACAGTTAGTATCGTGTAAACAGTGATTATTGATACCTCTGCCAAAAAATAGGCTCATTTGGAAGATGTGACTTAACCGTTGTGCTACCTTAAATACCGCACTCATTGAACCGAATTGAAGGACAAGCAAATCTAAGAGAATTAATAATATCACATAAATATTTCAGCAAATTAGATGTAAACAATATTGATCCTTACATGTTAACCAGTTAAATGCTGATCTGAGGACAGGTCTGACAGTTCAGTGTGCGACATCAGACAAAACTTCCAATTTGTGGGGCCAGATTCACAAAATGAGTGATTGTGAAGCCTTGAACCAGTTTTAACTATATATTCAGATACGAACATTGATGGTACTTCCGGCACTTTCTGATTTATATTTGATTTTATTGGCACCACAGGTCATACCGTTAAGGGCGGTCATATATTTTTTCCCGCCAAAAGCGATTTGGAGCGGTTTTCGAGCGAAATACAAAATATAAATGACTATAATTAACAAACGGTTATGAATATCGAAAAAGCAAGACCAAGGTGACATGTATTAAACCTTTATCTACATTTTCATCGCTTACTGTCATAACTTTGCTCCTACTATGTGGTCAGTAGGTGTCGGGCACGAAAACACTATACGTAAATATACAGAGTGTTTTCGTGCCCGACACATACTGACCACATAGTAGGAGCAAAGTTATGACAGTAAGCAATGAAAATGTAGATTAAGGTTCAATACATGTCACCTCGGTCTTGCTTTTTCGATATTCATAACCGTTTGTTAATTATAGTCATTTATATTTTGGATTTCGCTCGAAGACCGCTCCAAATCGCTTTTGGCGGGAAAAAATATTTGACAGCCTTAAACCTATCAATCTGTAGTTTTAAACACACCCTCTAATGTCATACCAGTGGAGACCTGAATAGTATAGCATAATTGTCATGATAACCTCACAAATTTTGTTAATTGGGATTTGTGAGTTTGTGATTTCCCTGAGTTTTTCCCGCCTGAATGTTTATCGATATTTGAACATAAGATTCACAACAGACTTTGAAATAACATCATGTCCTAGTCTCAATGAATTATATCATGATATGTCAGTGGCATGGCAGTTTGTTTCATGTTGGTTGACATTCCATCCCGACGGTTCCGAACATACTTCCCACATATTTCAGGAATACGAGTCAAGATGATATGTTCCCCCAACTACGTCTCCTAGACAATGTCCTCCACCTGTTGAGTATGAGCAATCCTCCGCCGCCCTGGATCTGTGACAGACTGAGCACAAGTGGCGGCGAGGCGTCGTGCTGGCTCGCCGCCGTGGAATGTCGCACCAGCTCCGCGGTGCCGGCGCGGTGCCGGGTGTTGGTGCCGGTCGTCGAGGTGACCTGCAGGCAGCAGACGTACTATTACACGGGGTAGTGGGGAGGGGATCGGCAGGCAGCAATTGTCTTCTTGGACCTAGAGGGAAGAACAATAATTGCCCAGGAAGAAATACCAAAAAATCAATGACAATGCTGAAATGAAAATTTCATCAAGAAGGAAGGTATTCTCACAGACACTTGAACATTCTGCTGTATACTTAGGTATGGAAGCCTTAAATATCTAGGTAATATAAGGTAGATTTATTTCTCATAAGTATGTACACTTGGCATAACTAAAATTGATTGTTAAATAAATCTGATTGACTGAATAATGTTAGATCACACCATCAGAACTCAGTCCAAGCCATCTCCTTGTGTCACTCTAGTATGTGAGCTCTTATTTCAATGATAATAACAAGCTTAGATTGTTACGGAACATGACCAGCAGTCATTCAAATTTGTTCACCAATCAATTTTTGTTGTGCCGAGTGTACCTTACAAGCTGTTTTATATGAAGTCTTATTGAATTTTAAAGCATTTTTATTTTTCTATTAAATTACAATCACCAAACCGATCAATGGATTATTTTCAAATGTTCTGAAAACTTGCAGGGCTTGTCTGTTTTGTTGATAGTAGTGATAATTTTTTCATATATGTATACCAAAATTAGGGACTTTAGAGTAGTGATTGCTTGACGTTGACCAACATTTTACAAAAAAAGTGAGCACTTTTGTAATTCGAGAAGCATTTTCAGTTGAATATTTGACAAAACAAAATTACAAAAACAAATTTCTTTTCGAAAGTGAGAATAACTTACTAATATAAAAAATCCCCTTCCACTTCAACAACCCTCTACTTTCCGAGCAGCCGACGGCCACTGTACCTGGTTGTTGTCACGCGGCTCCTGCGTCTTGACCGCGGTGATCCTGCGCATGGGGTGCGTGCAGGTTTTGCCGTCGACGCAGGTCGAGTCCGGACAGCCGCACTCCAGCTGCTTGTTGAGCGTCGTCGAGCGGGCGATTCGCTGCTTCTCCATCAGCTGCATCACGATCACCTCCACAGTCTCCGCCGTCTGAACAACGTGGACAACGCGTTCTTTCAATAGCCATTACACGGACTGAATGTCACGTGGTAAAAGTATTTAGTTTAAGACAAAAAGATATTTAAGTTTTGAGGCGATAATAATGTGCAATTAATCCATACATTTATCAGTTACACATCAGGTGAAGAAATTAATTTAACTTTTATGTTCAGAATGTGATTTCAAATGACACTTCCATATTGCAGGTAAAAAAGTGGCATAATAATAAACAATTTACTAAGTGATTTTAATAAAGTCACTTTAGTCACTAAAACCTTAGAGGAATAGGTCTAAGCTAAATAAAAACATTGTAAATGTCAATTGGGGTAATTCATGAACATTATGCCCACTTAGTATGACCTTAAGAGTCGACAGGACTCAAAGAAAATTTCGATTCCGATGTAAAAAAAATCCAAGAAATGCATGAAAATGCATTAACTCTGGGTTGTGCGTGACATTTGTGACATTTAATCGTGTGTTGCATGTTGCATATACTGCTGTGAAGTAAGTTATTTTAATTCAAATATTGAAAACCACAAAAAAACATAAAAAGGCGGCCCCTACTTTTTTCTTAACGGCTTGACCGATTGTTTTCAAAATTTAACATCATAGAGATAAAGAGTAAATCTGTGTCTCTAGTGATCCAAAAAAATAATAAAAAATGTTTTTTCTGGTTGTGAGGTAGTGCTAACTTGGGCAAAATATGAGTCTTTTTGGCACCTCTGCCCTGAAATAACTAAACAAAAAATAAAACTTTGGGGCCACTAGAGACACGGATCTACTCTTTATCTATAACCTGTGAAAATTTGAAGACAATCGGTAAAGCCGTTTAGAAAAAAGTAGGGGCCGCCTTTTTGTGCTTCATAAAACATGGATTTCATCAAGTACGTATTGTGGACTCTTAAGGAAGTTCGCAAAACTGATATGTGATCTATTTCATATGGCCGTTAATGAATTATGCAAAGATGAGTCGGACTTACGGATATTTCCAGTTCATTGTTGAGATCAGGTTCGTCTTCGCTGAAGACTGCAAGAAGAAATATATTTGTCAGAGAGAATGAAAACAATGTGGACAAACATCTTGCTTGATGGATGATCTAAGTGTCATTTCACTTTAAGTTGCACCCTTTAAATAAATAAATACATCATTATAGAGACATCAGTGGAAGTGCATCACCATTAGGACCTGCTTACTTGAAGAAATAGATACGATGGATATCTTTAACTTACATTTTAGATAGATTTTCATAAAAGTCAGAGGAAAGCTAAATGACAGACACAAAATAAAAGCATTTCTTCAGGAAAATATCGTTTTGGAATAATCACTTTTTTAATTAAAAGTTTATAACACAGAAGTGGAGGGACATAGTAGAGAGGGGGAGAAAGCTGAAGAAAAAAGTGTGGAGGAGCATAGGAGAGTGGGAATTGGTAAAGTGAAGTAGTTGTGAGTGTGGAGGAAGCAGAGTATGGAAGATCATTGGAGAATGTGGAAGCAGAGCAGAGTGTAAGGAACTAGGTGAAAGGGTGTAAGAAGTGGAGGATGACGTCCAACCACATCCTCGGCATACTGGCAGTCGACATCAATTAGATAAAGGATTCAAGATTTAAGAGAGCCCAATGGCTTAGTTGCAACTTGTTAATTATTAATGTACTGGTAAGGTCTGAGACACGTACACATGGGTTTGAGCTGCGAGACTAGTTCCTCCTTCGTCCACTCCTTCTTGTCGGCCCAGAGCGCCAGACTCGGCGTGATGACCGCCAGCTTGTTGTCGTCGGGATATGGCACATTCAGGTAGTGGACCAGCACCATGTCCGGGTTCTGAGGGAACAACACCGGGATATGTTCACTCAAAACATAATATAGGGTACATTCAATAGCTCTTTTTGTCAACCGAATTCATTTCTGCGCAATGCCATCTAAATGGGAGGGAAATGAATTCGGTCGTGGTGAGATCAAAAAGAGATACAGAATAGGTACACTCCCCCAAATAATAAACGGTACTTGGTACAAAACGTATTGGCTGCTGGGCCGGTTCCTTGACAATCAATCCTTGTTATTATCAATGAAATCAGAGCTCACCTAAAAGAGTTAGATAATGCGTTAGAACTGACTTCATGGGATGATGCCATCAAACCTTAATCAGTCAATTCATTTTCTTTCGAGTACCGTTTATTATTTGGGGGAGTGTACCTAGATCAAGCCTGACTTACAGGATGCAATGGCTTGAATCAAGAAAGAAATTAGAACACAGCAACGGTCAACATCATAGGGAAATTGAATGTTTTTAATTTTATTAAAAACTACATTTCAAAATAACAAGTTTTTTTTTCAAAACAATATTTTCTCACTCAAAAGTGTAAATTTTAATTCAAAAGCATAAAATTTAAATTCAGCGGACATTTTGGCAGAAAAACGGTATTTCTGTCGAGAATTGTCATATTTCATTTTAACCGTCGGAAGATCATTGTTGGTTGATAAAGAATACCATTTTCCCGCCACAATGCCAACTGAATATAAATATCATATTTATGAATGAAAATGTACACTTTTGAGTGAGAAAATTAGTGTGTTTTACAAACATGTTTTTTTGAACTAATTTTAAATGCATCACAAAATGAATGCATATTCCCCATATAAACAATAATTGAGAATGTAAATTGAAGAATAGAATGAATAGTAAGAAGTATAGTTTTTATAATTAAAAGTTTTGTTCAAGAATTGTTATTCAACAATATTAATTATCTGACGGGCACTTGACAATGCCCTTACTTGTACATGTGCAAGTGAATGAACAGATAAATAAATTCACCATTGCAATGCATGAAGTGATCCATGTAATTCAGACTTAACGGGAAATCAACTCGGTTAATTATCCTGAAATAGTGATCGTAATTAAGTGCCAAAAGTTCAGTGAGCCATGCAGCGTTCAGCTAATCATTAATCAATACTTGTTTATTGGTTTCGGCTAACCAATAATTAATCCTCTTTAATTAATTAAAGAAACCAAAATGTCAAACTGCCATATCATTTACTTAAATTCTCAAAGTTTTCTAAGCCATAGGGATGAGATTGTTCGGTTGATGAGTGTGAATACTCCTGATATTGTTTGTTTAACTGAGACACATGTTACCTCTGATGTTGAAAAGAATGAAGTTGTTATTGATGAATATAATTTAATGAGGTGTGATTCTAATAGCCGCCATACTGGAGGTGTTATGATTTATTTAAGAAAGGGTTTAAAACACAAGAAAATCATCAAACATGCTAAGAACCACGATTTTTGGGCATTAGGTTTGACAGTAGATTGTGCTTATGAAAAGAAGTTGATATGTGTATTGTATAGGTCGCCTAATGGGAATATCATTGAATTCCTTTCTTTCTTTGAAGAGTTGCTAGAGAAAATCTTATCTTTTAACCTCACATCAACAATATTGGGTGACTTTAATGTTGATTTACTTAAAGATTCAACGTACAGCAACAAGCTGAGTAATATAATTTTGAAATCTGGACTGAAACAAGTTATAAAGGATCCTACCAGAATATCTAAAACTAGTAAAACACTAATTGACCTTGTTATTACTAATGATTATAACTCTTTTGTACACATGAAGGGGTACCCTGTAATTACGGACCACAATATAATATATATTGATTGTACTAGAAAAAAGAGAAAGTATCAAGAGCCTGTTTCTTATGTAATTCGAGATTTTAATAATTTTAGTACTGAATACTACCAGAGTGAACTTATTAAATGTGACTGGATGGACCAACCTGAAGATGTAAATGTGATACCTAGCTAATAACTTGGTAAATAAGATGGTTAAATGTTTAGATACTGTAGCTCCCAAAAAGACTGTGTCTAAAGGAAGGAAACGACACATAAATCCATGGTTCTCTGAGGAAGTGGAACATGTATTGAGTGAAAGAGACAGATTGTTTAAAATATTTAAAATTAGTAATACGAGTCAAGCGTGGGAGGAATACAAAACACAGAGAAATAAGGCTACTGATTTCATTAGAAAGAAAAAAAGCGAGTTTTTACATTCTGAGATTGATGAAGCAAAGGGTAATAGTAAACGAATGTGGAAAACTTTAAAGAATATTATAAAAACTGATAACAACAAAGAAGTGGTTAAAAAAATTGTGTTTGATGATGGGCAATGTAAGGATGCTGCAACTATTGCTAATAAATTTAACAAGTACTACATTGATAGTATTAATGAAATTGTATAAGCAGCATTCCAGACAGTGGTAGAGAAGATATGATCAATCTTTGTTTGTATACTGATAGTGAAATGTGTAATTTCTCTAAAGTTAGTGTCCGTAATCTAGCGGACATTGTTTTGGACCTTCCAAACAAAGGTTGCACTGATGATGGGATAAATGCTGATATTTTAAAGGTTGCTTTCCCTGTCATTAAATATGAGCTTCTGAAGATAATTAACGAATCATTACTAAAGGGGATTTTTCCTAACCAATGGAAACTTTCAACTATTGTGCCTATACCAAAAGTTGTGAATACTACTAAAGCTTCTGAATTTCGTCCCCTTAATATGTTGCCAGTATATGAGAAAGTTTTAGAGAAGGTAGTTCATAAAGATTTATATAGCTACTTGAATGTTAATAATCTGTTATGTGACCAGCAATCTGGCTTTAGGAATAATCACTCTTGCGAGTCTGCAGTTCAATGTGTAGTGTCTGAATGGAAAGAGGAAATGGACAAAGGGAAGATAGTAGTAGCTGTTTTCTTAGATCTTAAGCGTGCATTTGAAACTAATGACAGAGACATTTTATTGAAGAAATTAGAATTTAATGGAATATGTGGAAATATTTTAAAGTGGTTCCAGTCATATCTTAGTAATCGCGTGCAGAAAGTTAAATGGAATGGTATTTTTTCCAATGAAATGAAGAATGACTTAGGGGTACCCCAGGGATCTGTACTGGGTCCCCTCCTGTTTTTAATATACATAAATGACATGCCTAAACTTTTTAAATATTCTAGTGTTCATTTGTTTGCGGACGATGCAGTTATATATTTTGCTGGAAACAATTACGATGATGTCATTGATATAATTAATATTGAATTGGAAAGGGTTGTTGAATGGCTAAATCAACACAAGTTGAAACTTAATTGTACTAAATGTAAATCATTATTGATGAGCACAGATCCTAAAATTATAAAGAATGGAGTTACTAAACATATTATATTGGACAGTGTCGAAATTGAAATGGTTCAACAGATGAAGTATTTAGGTGTAATAGTAGATAGCCAACTGAAATTTGGCCCCCATATAAATTACATGTGTAAAAAGATTTCCAAGAAAATAGGTTTTATGGGACGTGTGAGCAAATCTCTATCATTATGGACTAAATGTTTGATTTATAATACGATTATCTTACCCCATTTTGATTACTGTGCCACTCTTTTTTTAAGTATTAATAATTCTGACATGGACTCGTTACAGAAGCTTCAAAATAGAGCTATGCGTATTATCCTTAAAGTTGACAGACTCACTCCAATAAACTTTATGTTGAATGAACTTAAATTCTTAAATGTTAAAGAAAGAGTGAGACTAGCCTCAGTTATTTTTATTTATAAAATAGTTCATAATTTGTTACCATTATACTTACAGAACAAAGTTGAACTAATAAGTGACATTCATTCACATTGTACCAGAGCCAGTACTAGTAATAATATTTTTATTGATTTTAAAGCCAAAACTTCAACCATAAAATCTCTTTTTGTTCAAGGTGCTAGGCTCTACAATGACATTCCTGTATCCTACAGGAGCATAGTAAATATTAAAGTGTTTAAATCAATGTGTATAGAATTTATAAATAAGGGACGAGCATAGCAATATGCGATATGATTTAAAATTATTGTTATTGTTTATTCAAATGTATATATTGACATGCATATCAATGTAATTTTGAATGTATAAAATGTGTATTCCTGAAAGCGTTACGCTTACAAATAAATAAAATATAAATAATTAAATACCTGAAGATTGAGGTTATTGGATGTTTTCAATCATTCTACATTGTACTTGATTAATTTACCTGTAGTAGCCAGTAGCATCTTCTATGGAAGGTTGGCAGTATAGCTGAATGGACGTAACAACCATAGATGCACTGCAACAAAGAACGAAAGCTAATAAAATAAACTTCAATGTTGAATATAATCATAAACTAAGTTCTATCAATCTTGGACTATGTTGTGAAAGAGATGACAAAAGTTTGTCAGCATTATTTATACTTCCTCAAGGCTAAATACAAGGGAGCTTCCTGGTACTAGTGATAATTTTTCAGGCAAAGATTTCGTAAATGGGACGTAAATTGACTGTGACAAAAACTCTAAGAGATTACTTATTCTTACAAATCGAACTCTGATTTAGAAGTGTAGTATACATACTGTGTTCTGACAGTTATTACATCAGTTAAATTAAGGATATATTAACAGATCTATTTCGAATTAAAAAACGAACATTTGTTACTCAAGAGGGTTTTCACGACCCCAATTTCATCCCAGAACTATCGTGAATGACATTTGAAAACATAATCTAGTTGGATCAATAATTTATTTCACTTCAAAAATATGAAAACTGGAATTTTATAAAAATATTTTTTTTCTCTCATTTACGAAGTCTTTGCTAGGAAAATATTTGCTTCCTGGTTACATTTATAAAACAGCAATTAAGGTACAAGCAGTGATGAAGCATGTCTTGAAATATTTCAAAACTTTTGAAAGATTCGTCTTTATATGAAATGAAAAGATATTCAACTCGTGTTTTAA
Source organism: Leuctra nigra (assembly GCA_934045905.1). Classification (NCBI taxonomy): domain Eukaryota; kingdom Metazoa; phylum Arthropoda; class Insecta; order Plecoptera; family Leuctridae; genus Leuctra; species Leuctra nigra. Next base: position 5,979,019 of record OW203770.1, read on the forward strand.
TATTCCCTCCCAATACAGAGTTATCATATTGAAAGCTGTGGACGACCAGTGAAGTGAATGTCTTATCCACAGACAGTAGTGAGTTGACATAGTGGTCGCCATGCAGCTTAAATGTAAATTACTATGATTATTATATCACAGTCCCATAATGTAAAGGTTTAGGTGATATTTCATGTGTCGTCTAGAAGAAGAAAAAATATAAAGTTTTGCTATTTTTGTTGAGTTACCAGAAATCCTAAAAACAAAATTTTTCAAATATTTCACTCTTTTTTGAAACATTTAAAAAAAATTGTTTAAAGTTCTAAAACCAATAATTGAGCAAATTATTACAAGAATGTACCCCAGAGAACACTCAAATACTCAAAATAGTGCTTATTTTAAATGCTGACGGAAAAATGAATTGGGTATATCCAAGGCTCTTAAGCCCCATTTACACGGTAAAATTTCCTGTCAAATCTTTTATAAAATCTTTTCGTAAAATCTTTTCGTAAAATCTTTTACAGAAATAGAACATGTTTTATATCATAAAAGGTTTTACACAACCCTTTTACAAAACATTTTACGAAGATTTACCATCAAATTGGCTTGTTTACACGGTAAAATTTCTTTTACGAAAAAATTTTATAAAAGATTTTACAGGAAATTTTACCGTGTAAATGGGGCTTTATGAACAGCTGCATTACCTCCAGAGACAGAATAATCGTAACCTTTAAGAGTGTCTAGTACCCACCTCCGTGCCTTGTACTTTGAGCTTCATGTGGTCTTCCCGCGTGGTCTTCCCGTCCTTCCTCTTCTTCCAGCAGTAGCCGTCCCGTCTGTAGCGCACCTTCTTGCGACTGTAGAGCAGCATGGAGCCGCTCTTCGGTCTGAAACACATCAATATCATCCTATAATCCAGCACTGTTGCTTGCGTGGGGTGGACTGTTGACAAGTTACACTAGGAAAACGCTCAGTGTAACGCGTTGACGAGTGAGCACGTAAACGACAAGCGAAAATTATCATTCAATCAGAGATAAGCACTACATTATTTCTGATTTTATTTGCAACTTCCCATCCATACACTCTGTGACTCTGGAATAACAGATCCATGTGCCCTTAATTTGGTACTTTTCGATAAATCTCTTTCAATAATCTTAAAAGAGCAACATCTTAAAAGAGCAACTTGATTGATTAGGTTGAAAATGTGTAAAATATCAGATAATGTTGTTGGTCTTGATAATCACAAATAATTTTAACTTAATTGGAACATAAGTTACCTATATCGGAAGATATTTTTTAAGTTTTAACCAATTGGAGGATTTTGCTGAAACTTTGTACAATTTTATTAAATATTGAACCAAATGACATTGCAAAATTTCAGATCGATCAGTAAAACGGTGCGACTGCATCAGCAGGGACAGAAAAAACAACCCACAAAAAATTAGAAGTCTGTCCCAAAAGAGCAAAAATGACACGCTAGCTTCTAACGGGTTGATAAGCAAGCCTTCGTCTCTCATGCGAAATAATATGCATGTGCAAGTTGCTGCTATATAGACCTTGGAAATGATGATAGCAAGACAACATGATTCAAAGGAGCAGTAATAATTTCTTCCAAACTATTAAAAGATTAAAAATAAAAAATGTAATCAGTTTTTTAAAACGTATCTACCTACCAACTAACATAAGCTTGTCTTTTATCTAATCAATAATCGTGATTAAAATTGAAATCAATTTAATTTCGTCCACACATTCGTCTCTAATTGTTCCCAAAGTGTCTGCAACTAGCAGCAAAATCAATGGCGCTTGCGTAGCACATTAATGACACAGCTTGAAACAAGTCAACCCGATGCAAAGTGACCACAGAGATAGCTGGCAACACTGTCAGTGATTTCCAAGAACAACGTAACAGTATTCTAAAAGCTTCTGGATGGTGACTGTACGCCCAAGTCTTGAGTTATAATTACATTGAAATTTGAACGTGATGTCAATTAGACGCCAGCTTTAATTAAACGATCACATTTGATGTGGGATGCTGCTGGCAATTTGTAATATATCGACCTAACAAACTCATGCCCTTACTCAACAGAATGTAACTGAATCAATGGGCCACCCGACACCAAATCCAACTCGCCCCCCCCCCCCCCCCCCTCTACACTAACGTCGATTTTCTACTAATAAGCCACAACCGCCTCCTTCCCACTATCCATCCTTGCCTATTCGCTTGGTACTTTTATCTCATTTTCTCTGTTTGTTTGTTAGCTTTTGTGTGGTTTGTATACACTGTCCCCTGGGGCCCTATTCTAGAACTTTAAATTCCCAATTCCACTAGAATTCGATTCCTTACAATGTTAATCCTTATGGCCGTAACCTAAGCCGTAACCGAATTCCATCAGAATGGAATTGGAAATTCGTTTAGGAATATACCTCCAGATCCAACAGATGTTAAGTACCATAATTTTACAAATTTTCAGGCACTAAACATCTGTAGGACAAAGTAAATCTAATAAACCATTCCAAGCTATGAAATTTTTTTCATTGAACAGTTCTGAAGACGCGTACAAAGCATTATTTTGTTAACAATTACATTGGTAAAAGATATTGATAAAAATCGATTAAAAAACTCTTCAAGGTCAAACTCACTACCCAGCCGTCTTAAAATTTTAAAAGTATCTCCTGATAGGTTGAAAATGAAAAATTGGATAAATCTTATCAAACTTATATTTTGCATGGTCATTCAGACCAACATCGTCTCTTAGTTTAAAAAAATTCAGCCCAATCAGTCAAGAAAGTATGCACTTATTGACATTTTTAATATCTGTCAGAAATGAAGTATCAAAATGAATGTTTTCTTCTGCAACTGAATCAGATTTGCTTTACGTACCAAAGATGATGCTATTTTATGCTTAGCTGCTATTTCAAGTCTCAATGAAAAGCATTAGAGTCGTTCCGTACCAACTCAACCAAAAAAAACGCAAAATAAAATTTCATCTCTCCAAATTTGCTAATAATTTGTGGAAGTACAACCCAGAACAAAGCAACACACACCTCTTTCAGGATTTTCCCATTTTGATTATACTTTTTTACTTGCAGGGCGCCAAAATATACCAAAAATCTTATTTTTTGGATAATTTAGCGTTAGACAACATTTAATATCTTTTTACTCGTTGCACTTAGAACGATGATTTTTTTTAGAGCTGATAGCTCTTGAAACAGACTTTTTAAATATTTATGTCGGGGAAAAAAAATCTAAATTTGTGTACAAAATTTTTATGTAAAAAAATTTTAATTACCTCCCGACAAAAATTAGTGTTGTTTATTTTTTTTATTTTTTTTCTATAAGACCTCTGATATGTTTTTGACATGCTCAGAAAGTTTCAGGATGGTGCTAGTATCGGTCTGGGAAATATAAATTATTTACGAATGTCATATCCGGAATTCGTATTTAATCGTGACCGTTAAATGACATTTTAACATTGACGTCCATGTTCTTTTATTTGTGTCTCCGAAACCTAATAAAGTACCATCTTGAAATTTTCTGAGCATGTCAAATACATATTCAAGGACTCACATAAAAAGAATTATAGAAATAAAAAATACTATTTTTGCGATGGACCTAGTTAAACGTTGTTAAAAATTTTGTTTTTGAATAAATTATGTTTTTTTTAAATCTCATTCTGTATCTGTTTTTGTTTTGTATACGTTGACCAGGGGAGGTAAACATCCACATTTCTTTTTGGAATCCTTTATACTGCATAATTTTGTAAACATCCCCCATGCTATGCTATCCTGGTGCATGGTGTACTTTCATCGTACTTACGATACTTGTCACGGACACTTATCTCAAATGATAAATGTCACTCGATATCAATATTCACGTAAGTCTGCTTATGTGAAATCAGGATAATTTTATATTTTTTCGTGTTAAATGTTTAACTAGGTCCATCGCAAAAATAGTATTTTTTATTTCTATAATTCTTTTTATGTGAGTCCTTGAATATGTGTTTGACATGCTCAGAAAATTTCACGATGGTACTTTATTAGGTTTCGGAGACACAAATAAAAGAACATGGACATCAATGTTAAAATGTCATTTAACGGTCACGATTAAATACGAATTCCGGATATGACATTCGTAAATAATTTATATTTCCCAGATCGATACTAGCACCATCCTGAAACTTTCTGAGCATGTCAAAAACATATCAGAGGTCTTATAGAAAAAAAATAAAAAAAATAAACGACACTAATTTTTGTTGGGAGGTAATTAAAATTTTTGTACAAAAATTTATATTTTTTTCCCCGACATAAATATTTAGAAAGTCTGTTTCAAGAGCTATCAGCTCTAAAAAAAATCATCGTTCTAAGTGCAACGAGTAAAAAGATATTAAATGTTGTCTAACGCTAAATAATCCAAAAAGTATGATTTTTGGTCTATTTTGGTGAAATAAAGTATAACGAAAATCGAAAAATCCTGAAAGAGGTGTGTGTTGCTTTGTTCTTGGTAGTATTGTCTCAAATTTTGAAAGCAATCAGAGAGGTTGCCGAAAAGTCATTGGTTGAGTTGATACGGAACGACTCATACTTTCATGTTGATTGAGTGGATCATATTTAAATTCAATATGAATGTATGTTTTCTGTGCGTTTGGTACGGAATTCCGGTTCGAGAATTTGCTCGCTCATCAACGCGTTACACTGAGCGTTTTTATAGTTGTATCATAAGAGCGGTCACAAGTCTCTTTTTAGCTATCCTCTGAAGGTTTGAAAAGTTACAGGAAAATTGATGTGTAATTTACGTTGCAATTTGAATTTACTTATAGACAGCTAATCTGAAAGAGAAGTGCCAAGATATCGCTTTACTGATGGATAATCTGAAAGTAAAGTGTTCGTGGTATATAGGTCTCTGATAGCATAGCTATGGATCTGTTTTTATGAAACAGTTATTATCATTTCATTACATTTTATTTCATCAATCTAACTAATAAATTGCTTGTCTCGTAGGAAAATACTCGATGAGAGAGCATAGAAACGAGCAACATATCCAAAAACACGCTCCACTCAATAAGATAACTACTAGGAAAACGCTCAGAATAACGCGTTGATGAGCGAGCACGGGTACGTGCAAATTCTAGAACTGGAAATGCGTACAACGCACAGAAAACATTACGTCCATATTGAATTGAAATATGATCACTCAATCAACTTAAAAGTTTATGCTTTTCATCGAAACGTGAAAATAGTATCTAAGCACCCTGGTATACTTATAGAGCAAATCAGATTCAATTCATTACTGACAGATATTAAAAATTTCAATAAGTTCATACGTTCTTAACTGATTGGGATGAAATTGTGTAAAATAAGAGACAATGTTTGGTCTTAATGAACATGCAAAATATGAGTTTGATCAGAATTATCCAAGACCGTTTTCATTTTTCAGCCTATCAGAAAATAGTAATTTAAATTTTAACCAATGAATGGATTTCAAAAAAATTTGGGTCTGCAAACAGAAAAGGTTGTCTCTACATGTGTGCAAAATTTCAGCTCGATCGAAGAAAAACTCTGATTTTTATATCCTCAGGTAACGGGGGAAAAAAACAGAGGTCCGTGCCATAAGAGCCAAAAGGAGATGCTCGCTTCGCTCGCTCAACTACCTTATTATTTTACTTCGCGAAGCATGGAGTCATTTTATAAGACTTATTTACCTGTAAGAACCTGATTTGCAGACATGGGCAGTATCTGGATACTTGATACTTGACAAATGTATCTGTACCTTGTATTTTATATACCCATTCCTAAAATATTTTGGATCTTTTTGAAGATTGAAAATACAATATGCATTTCTCACGCCTAGAATTTCAAAGAACAGACAGGCATCAAATAATACACGTTGAGTAGATGAATAGATCAAGAAAATGTTAAAATGTTTCCTTACAATAAGATCAAACTAAAATTTATTTTAGAAAGTAAGTCCCCACATTTTTAACAATTGGATGATATGTATGAGACATTAAAAAGTATCATTATGTTTTAATTTTGAAGTATCTAAAGATAATCTTGTATCTTGTATCTCTAAAATGTATCTTGTATCTTGTATTTTCGATACCTAAATTAAAAGTATCAGTATCTTGTATTCCAAATACATTGAAACAGAGTATTTTGCCCATGTCAGCTGATTTTTTTGTCTGGGGCTTAACGTCGCACTGTTTTGCAGCGAGGCTAATGGCGATGGATGAATGATTATAATGATGATTGGGAGATGATGGTGAAGAGTAGGTAGGTAAGGATGGAAGGTGGGAAGGAGGCGGTCGTGGCCTATTGCAGACTTGAATATTGATATCTGGTTAGGTCCGTACATTATCTAAAAATATTATTCCTAGGAACTATGTTATCTAACATTGTTTATCAATAAATTATAACTCTTCTTGTCTCTTGACATAAAATCTATTGATTTTTTCATGCAATAATTGTCACACTCTCCAGGGATATAAAGTGGGTGTCGAGTGTTTTCAGATCATAATGTTCAAATGTGAATGGACGTTGAATATTTTATTTGAGAAGCGTCTAACGTAGCACAGCTGGCCATTAGGTTAACGATGGCAGAATAATTATTTTTAGGAAAACGCTCTGTGTAACTCGTTGATAAGCGAGCTTTCGTATTGTATGCGATTTGATATGCGTTTGCAAGTCTCTGCTCTACAGGCCTTGGAACTAAAGCAGTGATAAAATAACTGAAAATTATTGGGATAAAGTTGCAAATATTTCAAGATCATAGCATAAAATGTACTTAATCCTTCTAAAGTCTTAAAATGGCATAAAAATGAGTAAAATATGAGATAATGTTTGTCTTGATCACCATGCCAAATTTGAACTTAATAAGAGCATTTTTATTTTCGACCAATCGGAAGATTTTTTTTATAAATTTGAAACAATCGAAGAATTTGTTAAAACTTTGTAAAATTAGAGACAATGTTGGTCTTAAGACCTGCCAAATTCCTAATTAATAGGAACAACCAATCGGAAGATACATATTTTAAAAAATGTATATAATCAACGTATTTCAAAACAGTTAGGGTCTGCAAACCCCAGAGATGGACCTTATAGGTACATTTGTGCAAAATTTCAGGTCGATCGAAGAAAAAAAATGTGACCCGTAGATAAATCGTCAATAACAGAAAAAAAAAATAATAACAGAGGTCCGTACCAAAAGAGCCAAGAGAAGTTGCTCGCTATTATCTGATATTGTGTATTTTGCAATGACTCCTGCTTCCACACGTGACTTCTATTGCCTCTATTGTTAGGATTACTGAATCCCACGTATTTCAATTAGTTCCATAGCAATTTACCGACTTGCGATGAGACCTGGAGAGGCTTATTTCAAGATGAATCTCCACATGACTCAATCGCCAAGTCAGTTCCTAGAACACACGTGTGCACCACCCACAGCGAACTCAAAGTAGATGATAAGAACAGAAGCCCTTAACTTTGTCTCCAGAGATCAAAAGCAGTTAGTTAGACATTTTCATTTCGCGAAGCTTCCAAGTGCTTGTTTGACATTTACAATAATTATTGTCCCCGAAGACAAAGATTTTGTGTCTGGCTTTTGTTTAATATTTTCCTGTACTTCTATTGATTAAATCCACAAGTTAAACGGAATCAAAGTAGTATCTCAGTGAAGTAGAAATTCGAGTTAATTCAAAGAATATTCAATGAAAGAAATCATTTAATGAAATGCTGTCCTGAAAGCATGATTGGTTAGGTTAAAAGGGCGTTCGAAATGCACACAGGGATTTTGGACACATAAAAACAAGGAACGATTTCGAACGTTTAAAATTTACACAATTTAGGTAAAAACTGGCTAAAACACTTAGATTGGTCTTCCGAAGTGTTATCTAGAGATGATTCGTAAATAATAATATACGTTTAAAGAGTGGTTCTTTAATAGAAAACAATCTGTGACTAAAATCTAGTGTCCAAGGGGAGGCGCCCCCTCCCCCCTCCCACACTCTAGATAGCGAAACATGGGTCTTGCAAAGATATCTAGAAATCATTCGTAAATAATAATATACGTAACTATCTGCAGTTTGAAGTGTGGGGTTTTTAAGAAATGTGAACCACAAACAATCTGTGATTAAAATCTAGTTTAAGGGGCAACCCCCCCCCCCCCCCCCCCCCCCCAATGAACATGATTAGCGAAACATGATCTGTGCCGGGACGACGCGGAAGAGATTACCGGGTACATCTGGACCGCTTTGTCTTGACTTGACAGGAGATAGCTCGACAGCGCATGTCTGTCGAGAACGTTTACGTACACGTAGGGATGGCACTTTTACCGGGTCTGAAAAAATCGGTAAATTTACCGGTAAATTTTACCGGTAAATTTACCGGTCAGCGGTAAATTTTGATAAATGATGGCAGATACCAATTCATGACTATACCAAATACAAAAATGACCCTACTTAATTATTTGACCCATTTACAAAGATTACCGCAGTCAGGACAATAACAATACCTACATCTATAATCAATGTTAATAATGACAATACTCCATATTGATAAGGGATGATATAGCCGAATAGCATTGATTCGACCAATCGAGTGTAGGCTATGCCATGCTGCCTGTGCTATTCTCCCATAGGAGGAATTGTCGACCACCAATTTGATCAAGTTACAATCTGTGTCTGCTAAACAAGCAAACCTGAACAGAGATTCCGACATTGGAAGTAATGGTATATGGATGGAGTTATCATTCTGAATGATTGAGGACAACCAAAAATCAACGTAAAATATGCCTAACTGCTAATGTTGTCACACTGATGTTTACTTATAGCTTTTACTTAAAATTTGATATCTCCATTCATACATTGGAGAGGATCAAAAAAACAAAATTTACCATTTTTTTTACCGGTAAATTAATAGTCGGTAAATTTACCGGTAAATTTACCTTAATTTACCGGTAAATTTTACCGGGTGCCATCCCTACGTACACGAGTGCTTATAATACCTTCTTGTCGAGAAGTACACGACTCATTAGAGAGGCATTAGAGCAGGGGAAAAAACTCCTGCGGGGCAACAATGGGAATTGGTTATTTAATTAAATTTGTTAATTTTAGAGTCCCAGAATCACTTTTAAATTGTTGATATTCTAAAAAACGCCCTGCGGGGCAACTATTTGAGAAATATTTTATTCAATTTGTTCATTATAGAGTCCCATGAATCTGAGCGTCTTAGAGTTATCTGTTGATTTTTATCGGTTGCTATGGCCACGACCAATGAGAGATGATAAAATTGAAGATTCTTTCCCGTACAGCTTTGCGATTTTCTCTCGCTAGTGGCGCTGGGGGTATGAACTATGGTGCCTATAGCTATATCGCACTAACATTGCGGGACTAGCCTTGGACTAAGAACAATGCTAGTCCCCACGGAAGAAACCTTATAAGTGGATATTAAAGAGGCTGGAGGGCACGTGGTTCCCGCGGCCGTACTTTCTGACTGAAGTACCTTCGTGGTTTGCCTCCGTCGAGAAGCAAATGCTAGTGAGGTTCCCTACTGGCCACGACCACCTCCCTCCCACCGCCCATCACTAACTTCATTATTAGGGCTAGGATTCAAGAAGGCAGGCAAATAGTACCTACCTTAAAACTATTTAAAAAAGGTCCATAAAATCCCGAAAAAGGACACATGAAATGTTATGTTTTTTTGTTCGTCAACATATTATGAGTTTTATTTTTTTAGGAGTTAAATTTGGAGTCAGATGTTAAAATGAACTTAAATTATTGTATGAATGTGTCAATGTGTCAAGTATCGTTGTTGGTCATCCAAATGGAGGATGGAAATTTTGTGAAGACATCAATTGTTGTAGAACTTGAAACAAATATTTGATATTATTTTCCCCAATAATTTTAAAAAATTACAAAATTTAGACCTTAAAATAGCAAAACAAGGACGGAATTCATAACAACAATTGAGGAAAAGGTATTTGCAGGTAAAATAAAACCCATATTTTTTAATCCAGGAAGATGTAAAACATACGAGGGGGGAGGGGGGGTCATTATATTCGCGGACTCAAAGGGTTATCCTAGCGGTGTGTGTTTCTAGTGACCAGCAGTCGATCTGTGGATTGGAAAAGGGTCATTTTATTTTCCCGTCCCCTACTTTACCTGCGTGCGCACCATGCCCCATTGTCATGCCGAACCTTCTCTTGGGTTGAGCTCACTAAGGGGTTCGTAAAATACCTGTTTTTCAAGAAAATCCCAATCCACAGATTGGTTGCGGGTCACTTTAGAGCACATAGTTCAATTGTGTGACCCTTTTTAGGCAGCATATATACCAAATTTTAGCAAAATTGTGTCATTATTGTAAATGTTATCCCCGAATAAGCAAATCAACCTCTAAGAACATTTTAATCGTCATATTGATTGTAGCGCAGTCATCAAATTAATTCAAATTCAAGGAAAAACTCATCAAACAGTATTGGAAAAGATTTTTTTATGGAAAACCATGCAACAGTCCCCGTAAACACTAAAATCACTTCCAAAATGGTTTGAGATGTTTTGAGGTGTTTTTCCTTAAATTTGAATTAATTTGATGACTGCGTGACACTCAATTGGACTATTAAAATGTTCTTAGAGGTTGATTTGCTTATTCGGGGATTACATATACAATAATGACACAATTTTGCTAAAATTTGGTATATATATATATATATATGCCTAAAAAGAGTCACACAATTAAACTATGTGCTCTAGAAACACACACCGCTAGGATAACCCTTTGAGTCCGAGAATATAATGACCCCCCCCCCCCCCCCCCCTCCCCGAATGTATGTGTCATTTTCAGACGTGTCAGAATAAAAAAATTAAAAAAGGACATGTCCTAAACATCATTATCATCATAATCATGCATCCGTCGTCATTAGCCAAGTTCCAGAAAAGCGCGACGTTAAATCCCAACATGATATATCCTCGACATACGTCACTGCCTATACGCATGTCATTATGAAGGGCGTGAGTGGCCCACACACGCAGTCACGCACGCGCGAAGCCACCTCACGCGTAATCAACTAATCACTATCAACGCGTCGGAGCCGGCGCGAAGCCATGTACGCGTTTAACTAATTACAACCCCCAGAGATGTGTGAAAGAAAGCGAGCAAGCGAGCATACGCTGCTCACGTACAGAGAGGCGAACATGAAGTCGGCCAGCTAGGGAGCGAGTCCCGGAACTTACGAACAGCTTTTCCTAACGCGCGGTCTAATGAAGGCTCCGCCCAGTTCACACTCGCCGCAGTAACTAGACCAGGGGTCGGCAACCTTTTTGGGTGAAAGAGACAATTACCCAAAGATTTATAAATTAGATAAAAATGGGAGCCGAAGTAGAGGCAATTAAAATACACCGAAAAATAATAATATATTGAATTACTAGTTTATTTTGATATTTTGACGAAGCCCCCTAGTTGTTGCCCCGCAGGGCGCTTTTTTAAAGGAATTTCAGCAATTTTCAAAATTTCAGAAGTGATTCTGGGACTCTAAAATTAACAAATTGAATAAAATGCTTTCCAATTATTGCCCCGCTGGCGGTTTTTTAGAATTTAAACAATTTTAAAGTGTTTCTGGAACTCTAAAATCCAACATAATCAAATAACCTTCCAACTGTTGTCCCGCAGGACGATTTTTCAATTTTTCGATTCCAGATCTTTATTTGAATTACCTATTGAGAGCCATTCAAGAACCACCAAGGAGCCGCAGGTTACCGACCCCTGAACTAAACGAACATCGTATTCATAACCTGCAAGAGCGTATTTTGTTTTGTTTTATATCAGCAATACAAAAATAAGTTTTCCCCTATAGGATGGACATTATGTTGGCACATTGACGGATGAAGCTGGCTTTCCATGATCCGTCATCTTCCGTCAACGTCCGACACCGTCCGACGAAAACGACCACGTGACCCGTCTCGACCAATCCCTCGCCGTCCGAGATTTTTGGGGATGGCTCTGATTGGTCGAGACGGGTCACGTGGTCGTTTTCGTCGGATGGTGTCGGACGTTGACGGAAGATAACGGAGCATGGAAAGCCAGCATAAGACTTGACTTTTAAATGGAGGTAAATCGATGTATTTAAGCAATGCGAGTGATTCTTCTACGTATTAAAGATACTGGTGTTTGGGTAATGTACTGGTGAATATCATGGAGTGTGTATACGTGGTAACGGTTAATGATGTGTCAGCAAACGAGCTCTACTCTTCTGATTAACGACTCCGTAGACAGCCGTGGAGAGAAATACAGATTTTTCAAAAACTCACCAAAAAATAATGAATAATAATGATCAAAATAATGATCAAAATAATGATCAAAGAGCTGATTACTTTTTCCAAAAAAAAAAATTGTAAAATAATATTTTCAATTATACAAATAGTGATCAAATTGTGGAAAGGACTAATACAACGTTGCAAAAAGAAGTGACGAAATTATGCCATAGATGTAATTTATCGACATCTTGTATAACATAATGTCAAAAACAGGAGGAAAAATGCTGGTGAGCCAGTTCACCCATTTATTTATTTTAAAAAGGTCACCAAATAGTGGAGAACTACAAAAAAATTGATAAAGGGCGCAAAATACCGTATCATAGAAGATTCATAGAAGATTATGATTCTCAAATGATTATCAGAACAATCTTCGAAGTATAAAACAAGTTATTAATTAAATTTTAATTAAAAACAAGCAACTCTTTAAAGCGGCAAGTGTGAACTACTTCGGAAGCGCCTTAGGGGAATAACACAATATATACACAAAGTTTGCTTCTGGAGCAAAGTTGGCAACGAAAGAGTTGGCTGAGTTTGCCCGTGTTTTATTGCCGGATTTATTGAAGGCAGACGAGGAGGGGGCACAAAGGACGCCTTGTCTCGAGCGAAATTGCCGCAAAACTTTTTACCCGAGATCCAGCCCCGTACGTGTGAGTACACGCGCCATGAAACGAATCTCTCAACTTATTACTTTTTAAAGAAGAGTTATGGACGCATTACTCTTTAGTGAAGGGATCTTTCAACTCGTATTATGCACAAACATGCCCACGCAATATGATTACGAGTTCATATAGCACACAGTTTTCAATAATGTGTGGTTGCATTTCGCACAATTTGAATAGTTGTTTTTTCGGTCTATTTTCAAGACATTTTACCGAATGTGACAAACAAATTGTGTCAATATCAATACAGCAATAGTACACAGCCGCAGGTCTCTTGTTTTGGGAGTGGGTGCGCATTTTGAAAAAAAAAAATACTGAATCAATACCAAAAATTGCCGCAAATGTTTTAACAGTGTTAGAAAACAGAAATATTACAGAAATATAAGAATTAACGTCTCATATCATATCATTTACAATCCAAACAAAGCACGATTTAAAAATGATTTGAAACTAATATTATTAAAAAAAAAATTATATAATAATATATATCAGCCAATTCACTTTAGTAATGTTATGAATTGAAATATTTTGGGCACATTTTACATAGGTAAACATTCTTATTTTTCTAGACACTATATTCTATAACTATAACGAAATCATTTCACAGCCATAAGGATAACACTGATCTGAAATGATTGCACGCCGAATGATGTCGTCAGCGTTACAGAATACGGTTCCTGGTGCATAACTTGCATCTGACAGCCCACATCAAATCGGGTCCCGGATCGATTCCGGGGTATTCTAGTGACGAAACTTCATACATTCATCCACTCGACATTTTCCATAAAACCAACTACTCGACTACACTACCGTACAGTACTCGAAATAAATAAAATGTGCTCTATCGAGGAGCACATAAAATTGTTGAACTGGACCGAACAGTCTAGACGTGGCGCTGGGTGACGAATCAATGATCTCGGGGGCCCTTGCCCCGGGCCCCTTATGGAGGGTGGGGGGGGGGGGGGGGATGTCAGGTGTGGACCCAAAGGTCGAGTGCCACGTTGCGCTGGTATTTCACATGCCATTTGGTACGTCAAGAGCGCCAGACGTTAATGGCCCGACGTTGAAAGACATTTCGCGTGAAATGGCAACGGGGGAAAATGTAAAATGTGACGTTCATTTAGAGAGAGAGAGAGAGAGAGAGAGAGAGAGAGATCTAGTGAGATCGTCGTGTTTTAATTAATGTGGACTAAATGAAGAGGTTCTGAGTATCTAAGCCGACGAAATAAATGATATAAAAGGATGCTACAAAGCATTTAATTTGATTTAAGTGTGCGTTGTACTTAGAGAAATAGTCGCTTCTACAACGTGTGTGTGGCATATTTTTTCTTTATTTATAATTACGACTTATACATCGTGTTCAAACTTTTACTGGATATCAATAAATAGTAAATTGCGTGCATTTGTTTTGTGATACACAAAAATACAGTTTTTAGTCAAATTGGAACACAAATTGAAGTTACAACTTTAAACACGATAAAATGGGCCACAACAGATGCCACCTCAAACGTGATGTGTAGCCGAAAATAATTCAACATTTTTATATAAAGAAATCAAAGTAATACATATTTCACAACTACATAGAAAACTGTACACTGGGTACATTTGTTGAATATAGTTACTTTATCAGTAAATAATTGTGTGTCTTGAAACAAAATTAACAGCTTTCCAATTAACTAAAAAACATAATAACAGCAAATTTTTAATTCCAAACTTTTCAAATAACGCGTGTCATGCTCAATAAACGGGAAAAAATAATCTCATTTTCTCTAAAATAGCAAAATGAAGCAAAACTTGAAACAGTCAACAAATCTCAAATAATTAATGGAATATCAAAGAAGTGTCACAATGCTTCAACATTTCACTCTATACACAATGTTCCCATTTGTATAAATAATCAAGGCCGTCTTGTCAACATAGTTCAAGTCACAGGGGAAACAGTGATGGAAAGTAACAAGGTAAACCCTCCATTCACACCGAACCACATTCAAACAACTTGCAAGTGATACTGGTCGATTGGGAGAAGCCAAAACTAACGTAAATGCATGGAAATGGGGAAGGAGGGTTTACCTTAAATCTTTCCACCCCTGTACACTCCCCCAAATAATAAACGGTACTTGGTACAAAACGTATTGGCTGCTGGGCCGGTTCCTTGACAATCAATCCTTGTTATTATCAATGAAATCAGAACTCACCTAAAAGAGTTAGATGATGCGTTAGCACTGACTTCATGGGATGATGCCATCAAACCTTTATCAGACAATTCATTTTCTTTCGAGTACCGTTTATTATTTGGGGGAGTGTACATCGTTATAAAGATTCTCGACTGACCTGATTTTGACCTCTTTCGACTGCCATTCCGTGTGCCGGTCGAAGCTGATGAGGATAGCCGCGATCTCCTGCGAAAAGAACAATTGATATCCATCAGATTCCGATCACTCGAGACCAGTCACAGACAGCTAGATTCTGAAGGGTATAACCTCAATCGCAAAGCTAACCGATCAATCTATGTCGTAATACAAGGTTTCAATCGGCTGAGCTTTCAAGCAGGTAGCAATTGGCAGATGGTCGATAAGTGGTAGGAAAATAGTGGCCAAACTTGGAAAACGAGAAGAATGTGATAAACATAATGTGATTCTTATTAAAAACATCTTGATTGGGATATTTCATCCTGTATTTAGTTTATTTCTTTACCACCAAATAAACTAAATACAGGATGAAATAACCCAATCAAGATGTTTTTAATAATTATAATAATCATGATTCTTTCAAAACTTTTATAATGTGATTCTATGTAGATTTTTAATTCAGCTGGTGTATATACTACGGGACACTTATGCCTCTTTCCCTTTTTTGTATGTTTTTGTTGACCATGCCCTGGTCACAACTAAAATTGTGCACACACATTGTCATAAAGAGCTGTCACCTGTATAGGTTTTGAACAAGATTCTGTGATTGTCTGAAAATTGATACTATAAAACGTTTGACTGATCAATTTCATATTTTGAATGGTCATTGGGACAACATTTTAAGGGACTGATTTTGAAAATATAATTTCAGACCAAGCTGTCAAGTACTTCCAAGAGTTATTAACATTTATTGATATTTATGCCTGTTTTGAAATATTTGTAACATTTATTGAGCGAGCGTCACCACGGTACTCTTATGGCACTTTCTCTGTGTGTTTTTTTTTTTGTTTTTTTTGTCCGCACAGGCCAGGCTAAACCGCACATTCAATCGATCTGAAACTTTGCACACATGCCAACGTAATCTATGCGGTCCCTGGGATCGTTTTTGAACGGACTCCTGTGATTGGTTCAAGTTTAAAAATAATTATCTTTCGATTGGTTGCTCTGATCAATTTGAAATTTAGCAAAAACATTGCAACCAACATTATACCCAATCATACAAAGTTTCAGCAAAATCCTCCCATTGGTTTAAATTTAAAACCATTTTTCCTGTGATTTTTGACATTTAAACTAGAACCGATTGACCGACCAACTAAAAACTTTGCATGGTCATTGGTACCAACATTTAAGGTATTTTTGCCAATTTACAGTCAAATCTGTAGTTATTTTCAAAAGTTTTTGTAATTTTAGGGACATTTTGAGTGTTGGCTGTCAAATTCACGGCGACTTCGAATCTTCAGTTCAAGGCAAGGTAGTTATAGAGCAGAAAGTTTCTAACGAAATGAAACTAATAATGACCGCTCAACAGATTGATCTGATATTGTGTACCAGTGATTGTGTACACTGGTACACACTAATTAATATCATATGATTTGAGTGGTCCCAGGTATATTTTTTGAACGATATCCTGTGATTTTTGAAAATTAACAAGGAACCGTTCAATCAAAGGTTTAATCGATCAATTAAAAACTTAGCAAGGTTATTGGGACCAATATTTTTGGAGATTTTGGAGATATTTATATACAAGTCTGTGACGAAATCAAGAAGTATTGGTTTTTAATGACATTTTCGATAGACATAATTTCGGTTCGAGGTGTTGGCGTGTATCCGTGCTCGCTCATCAACGCGTTACACAGAGCGTTTTCCTAGTTCAAAGAAATACTAATCAGAGAAATTATAGAGACACATTTTTCTTACTTGTTATTTCCAATGTATATTATAGAGCAACAACACTCATACGAATATGAATTCGCATGCAATACGAAGGTTCGCATAACAAAAACTCATTAATTACATATTCCGAAAACAATTGTCCATTGTAGAATTGTTCAGAATTGTTCAAAAGCGATGACGATATTTATAGGATCAGTTATTCAAAGAATGTACCTTTCTGAACAGCCGACTCATGAATAATACTGACGTTGAAGAGTTTAGATGACGCTAATATCAAGTCAGACAGCTGTTCTGACATTTTCACATTTCCCTGACCTTTGGCATATTCAGTTTTAGATTCAATATCCGCTCTGTTTTAACACAATCCTCTAGAGGCTTGAGGCTCACACAGTGCATCTGATACAAAGGAAGATTATTTTTCAGCACGCGACTCCATTTTTTTTTAACTTTTTTTACTCTTTTATTTTACTCTTTTGGCCCGGACCTTTTTTTCTGTCCGTGCCGATCGGCCGCGCCGTTTCTCCGATCATTTCCGATCATTTCCGATCGTGCTGAACCAGATGCAGGTCATTTGTTTTACAACATCCTCCGATTGGAATCCTCCGTGCTCGCTCACAACGCAATTACCTTAGCGTTATCCTAGTTAAAATATTATAGATGATAAACTCAAAACTGAGTACCTTAGAAAAGAGCTTATGCGGGACATTTAGATGTGTTAAATGAATAAGCATTGACCAACTATGTATGAAGTGCGAATTATACCAACTATACTTAATAGATCTCCCTCCCCACCCCCCAACCCCCTCGGAGGAGATGTGGTGGTGAGGTGCCATAAGTATTTTAAAACACTGCAAATTGGTAACCTTTTCCCAAGACAGTAACTTTACATGTTATTCTAACATTCTTTCTTAAATTTAAAATAAGGCTCTTTCGTATAACTTATTGAAGGGAAATTTCGTTCCAAAATGACTTATATTTTTTTGTCTGGGGCTTAACGTCGCACTGTTCTGCAGCGAGGCTAATGGCGACGGATGAATGATTATGATGATGTTTGGGAGATGATGGTGAAGATTAGGTAAGGATGGTAGGTGGGAAGGAGACGGTCGTGGCCTATTAGTAGGGTACCTTCCCAGCATTTGCCTGTCGACTGAGGGAAAACCCCGAAAAAACCCCAGTCAGGAAGGACGGCCGCGGGAATCGAACCCGGGCCACCTGTTCCGTAAAATGACTTATAAGATCGTGTTTCCCTCTTTCACTGACTTAGTTTCGCGCGTAACTAAAATTATACGATTTGAACTCCCCCCCCCCCCCCCCCCCCCCCCCTACCTAAAGGGCAAGATCCTGACGGGGTGCGGTCAGGGGTCTCGGTATCGACAACACCCTCAGTCCTTCCTGACTGAGGTTCCTCGAGGTTCCCTCAGTCCTGGGAGAAACGTTATGACCTACAAATAGACCACGATCGCCTCCACCCTACCGTCCATCTTTACTTCTTCATACATTCCCATTAGCCTAGTTGCAGTACAGTCCGACGTAAAACTCGAGTTAAACACATGCCAATAACATAAACTCCCTCCTCTGATGCTTCTAAGCAGTGAAACGACTACATTGCAGCATTCTGCATGCGAGAGCAGTGTATTGCGAGGTTCTATCGCGCCTTATGATGCGGTCGTAACTCAACACGAGGTCCGTGGAGGTCGTTAACGACCAGTTTACCGGCCGGTATATGTGGAGAGTGTAGTAAACAGCCACTACTAGGTTACTTGTTTCACCGTTCAAATACTCTTTACTTTTTAATGAAGCTGTTACAAGAACGTTTTTGCGTTATTCGTTTTCTTTTTCTACTCATCACAAGTCTGCCGTGAGTGGGTCCTTAAGAAAAATAACGCAATACCGCAAAAAAACCGGTCCATTCACATCCCTACCGGGCATACGTTTCATCTGTACAAACTGTGGGAAGGAGTAGACAATGTTAATGATGTGAGGTATTCTTCATGACCGAGAAGTACGAACAGAAGCTTTTTCACATGTCTTTTGATTCTATTCTCTTTTGAAGATCAGAACTTATTATTATGCTCATATATTATCGTGGGCATTCACGGGGGGGGGGGGGGGGGGGGGGGGGGGGCGCTTGCCCCCTGGATGTCAGAATATAACTTATATTTTTTGTGGCGTTTTACACATTTTGTGAACAAAAAAAATCAAAAACACTGATTTTAAAGTGTCAGAAAAACAAAAATGCCCAGGGGGCCAATTCTTGAGATTCACGATTTGAAGCCGTGTACGTTTTCACTGTTTATAAACGTAAAAAAGTTGAAGGTTAAGCAATAGTTGTCAACTGTTTCAAGTTTAATACAATGCAAACGTAAAACGGTTTGAAAGAATTGGCCCTACCACCCCAAAGTGTAAAATTATAAAAAATATTGAATATTTCAACATAATACATCTCATAACGTCTGCAAATTGATATTTTAAATTGTTAAAAACAAAAAATTACCCGGGGAAAACATGCCAATTGCCCCCCCCCCCCCCCCCCCCCCCCCACCGGCAGAAAACCTGCGGAAGCTACCATGTATATTACAGCGATATATAGTTATAGCGACCTAATGCCCTCTTTGCGACAGTTTCTACGCTGCTTTTCTCATGTCAACTTCATCACATCTTGGTACCTAGGGTTCCCAGCCTAGGTAGGCTGGGTTCTGGGTAGGCTGGGTCCCCAGTACATGAGACGTCTCCCTCACAAGGTATTTCACTTTACCCCTGGATGTTTATTTATTTATTTATCCGCCGGTGCGAGCTTGGATGGATATTAGATGAAAACAAACCCAATCAAGATAGAGACAATATTTGTCGGGTCCAATCATCCAAATCAAACACGACTTGACCTCTGCCGTCAAGAAGCCACATCGACTCCGAGGCAAATCAATGCTCTGTAAGCTCTAATCGACTTGGACGTGTGCTAATGTTCAGCTATCGGAGAGCAACATGGCGGATGAATACATTATGCAAACATCCAGTGTTGTGTGACTCCTTTTGTGCTGTCTTGTCAGTTCAGTTCACAGAAAGCAGTTCTTTTTAAATTACTTTCGACATTTAGATCAAGTAGAAACTTTGTTACAGTTCCATTACGTAATTCCATAGGTTAATTTCTTACTAATAAACAACAAATGAAATGATAAATATTTATAAAGAATTGTGTCAATAGTAAAGTCCCCTTAAAATATTTTATTCTTAATTTGTAAATATCAACACAAAAATTAACGACAAAAACACTTTTCACCCGAAATAATTAACATTTCATTCATAAAATATCAAATTGAAACTTCATGTGAAATGTTGGCAGGAAAATCTATGTTTGACGTACTATGTGTGCCCGGTGATGTCATTTCTAAGTCCACAACAATGTGTTACCATGGTGAATACTTTGTTGCCATGGCAATGCTGAGCCCCATGACGTCAATGCCGATAATACTGATTCATAACTTTTAAAATTCGGAGATTTCTATCAATCTTTCTGCATCAATTACTTAGAAACTATTCATCCCACAATAATAATGTTTTGTTTGTCTACATCCTAGACGTCTATACTTTCAATACTTCACGTTTTTAATCCATTCTCTCACTAGATACAGTTCCAGGCTAGACATACCGGTAATTATTTCACAACTGATTTAACTTGTACTAAAGTCCAGCATTCCTTGCATTCTTTGAGCTCGACTAATCCAATTAGAGAGCTCGATTAATCTTTTCAAATACGAAAACAAAACAGTATTCGAGAAAACATGGAACACGACTTCGCTGCTGGTGGCTATTGTGTAGTACTAGGTAAATGGAGGATGACAGGGGCACATTTGTACACAAATATTTGTACTTTAGTTGTTTGTTATAGCTGCAAAAGTAACTAAATTTTAATTAAATTGTTTCTCCTTTTTCACTGCACTTGGAAACACGTCCATGGCAACACGAACTTTAAAAACAAAAAAGTGAATCCAGTATATAACCACCGTGTAGAGAACAGCTTACTTCACACTACTAAATTTAAGGTGACGGCAGCAGGGCTTCAAACGTGAAATCTGCTGCAATGTTAAACTCAGACCCAGGTCTATAGAATGAAATGTCAAGGTCAAGTCAAGGTCTATGGATCGTACAGAACGGATACTAGCGCAGCGTTTTGATAGAAGTACCATAGACATTTATACTCACTAACGCAGTGAGTATAAATGTCTATGGAAGTACTAACTAGATTTGTTTTGATCTTACCTCGGTAGGTACAAACCCATGGTCAAACAAGGATTCACTTTTAAATCATCTCCTTCAATAATAAATAAAACATCCTTAATGCAATTCCCCGTTCTCGAGTGTTTTCATTCTCTTTTAAATGAATTAACTGCCCAATAACCTAAGATAACATGCATCTGACATTTAGATCAAAGATTTAATTTTACTTGACTATCAATTAATGAAGAGAGATGATGTACTGGATCTACTGGTAAAACAGTTCCGATAACTGCCAAATCGTACACTAGCGCTAGTATCTGTTCTGTATTCTCGTCCGGGGGTGCGTTCCATATGCATTTCCTTCTGCGAGTTCCGCCCGTAATTCGTATTCAAGTGTTTCCCTGGTAAAGCATTCATCTGCCGTCACCTTAAATTTAGTAGTGTGAAGTAAGCTGTTCTCTACACGGTGATATAACCATCATTAGGTTTGTTCGTCGGGGTATTCTAACCTGCTCGGAGCAGGCGGAAGTACGTCACTGAACAGTTTACTTATACCTATCCGTCGAGTTTTGATTCGAAATCCTTGCACCTATAACATATTCGGTGACGTACTTCCGCCTGCTCCGAGCAGGTTAGAACACACCGACAAACAAGCCTATTATAATTCCATGGTATAACCATCTTGCCAGAAGTGGCTCCATCACGTATAGCTTATTTGCACGAATAAGATGACGGTTGATTCAAAATCCAAATTGGAATATAGACCACAATAATATCAACAATATTTTTAAAATGGAGAAACAAGACGGCATACTTCAATTACCCAATAGCAAGACAAAACATATTAAGTGCTAACGGCTACACAAGATATGTGAGGAACACGAACGTACAGCTTCAGTTAAAAAAATAAAAACATAAGTCTACCGCCGTACTCGTGTCGATAGAAAAGTTACAATAAGTGTTTCTATGACTATTGTGTCAAATATCATCTTTGAAAATTTAAAACATGTACGTAAAATATATTATGTAAACTCCGTTATCTTGAAGTTGCACATTTTAGGTCGTAAATAGATCTGTATGGTTACAAACGCAAATTTCCTAAGGCCCAGTATTACCAAATTAACAAACTTTGGGATTATTCAACTGTTTCAACCATTCTGAAGTATATGATTGGCTGTGCCGCCAATTTATCCAATATTTTATAATCTGGCTCAGATTAACTTTGGTTATACAAGCCCAAAAAATCAGACATTTTAAACTTTTAAACATCAATATCACCGCGTTCCTGGTGCATAATATTGTGTACGAAAGTTAATATAATACGGCTACAAATCGATACAGTCGCAATCTTGATGTAAATGAGCTCAGCAGATGCCCTATAGCCGAGGTCAAACGGTCACGTGATGATCACTTGAAACTTAATCGTTTCAAAAATAACTCCGACCACGTATCTCCCGGTACCCGAGACGGTGGCAATTAATGGCGACTGCATGTTAATGATGCGCGAATACTATGTCTGGGCCTCATTAAGTGCGATATAACTTGGTGGCAGACGCTAGGACAAGTGTTATTAATTGTAGTATTCCGTTACATGACAGTGAAGAATCACTGCTGAAGTAGCACGTGACTCAATACGAAGCTATTGACACTCAATGTCTCATTAAGTGCGATATTACTTGGTGGCAGCCGCTAGGACAAGTGTTATTAATTGTAGTATTCCGTTACATGACAGTGAAGAATCACTGCTGAAGTAGCACTGTAACTGATTCTAAGACTCAATACGAAGCTATTGACACTCAATGTCTCATTAAGTGCGATATAACTTGGTGGCAGCCGCTAGGACAAGTGTTATTAATTGTAGTATTCCGTTACATGACAGTGAAGAATCACTGCTGAAGTAGCACGTGTAACTGATTCTAAGACTCAATACGAAGCTATTGACACTCAATGTCTCATTACGTGCGATATAACTTGGTGGCAGCCGCTAGGACAAGTGTTATTAATTGTAGTATTCCGTTACATGACAGTGAAGAATCACTGCTGAAGTAGCACGTGTAACTGATTCTAAGACTCAATACGAAGCTATTGACACTCAATGTCTGGGCCTCATTAAGTGCGATATAACTTGGTGGCAGCCGCTAGGACAAGTGTTATTAATTGTAGTATTCCGTTACATGACAGTGAAGAATCACTGCTGAAGTAGCACGTGTAACTGATTCTAAGACTCAATACGAAGCTATTGACACTCAATGTCTCATTAAGTGCGATATTACTTGGTGGCAGCCGCTAGGACAAGTGTTATTAATTGTAGTATTCCGTTACATGACAGTGAAGAATCACTGCTGAAGTAGCACGTGTAACTGATTCTATGACTCAATACGAAGTTATTGACACTCAATGTATGGGCCTCATTAAGTGCGATATTACTTGGTGGCAGCCGCTAGGACAAGTGTTATTAATTGTAGTATTCCGTTACATGACAGTGAAGAATCACTGCTGAAGTAGCACGTGTAACTGATTCTAAGACTCAATACGAAGCTATTGACACTCAATGTCTGGGCCTCATTAAGTGCGATATAACTTGGTGGCAGCCGCTAGGACAAGTGTTATTAATTGTAGTATTCCGTTACATGACAGTGAAGAATCACTGCTGAAGTAGCACGTGTAACTGATTCTAAGACTCAATACGAAGCTATTGACACTCAATGTCTGGGCCTCATTAAGTGCGATATAACTTGGTGGCAGCCGCTAGGACAAGTGTTATTAATTGTAGTATTCCGTTACATGACAGTGAAGAATCACTGCTGAAGTAGCACGTGTAACTGATTCTAAGACTCAATACGAAGCTATTGACACTCAATGTCTCATTAAGTGCGATATTACTTGGTGGCAGCCGCTAGGACAAGTGTTATTAATTGTAGTATTCCGTTACATGACAGTGAAGAATCACTGCTGAAGTAGCACGTGTAACTGATTCTAAGACTCAATACGAAGCTATTGACACTCAATGTCTCATTAAGTGCGATATTACTTGGTGGCAGCCGCTAGGACAAGTGTTATTAATTGTAGTATTCCGTTACATGACAGTGAAGAATCACTGCTGAAGTAGCACGTGTAACTGATTCTAAGACTCAATACGAAGCTATTGACACTCAATGTCTCATTAAGTGCGATATTACTTGGTGGCAGCCGCTAGGACAAGTGTTATTAATTGTAGTATTCCGTTACATGACAGTGAAGAATCACTGCTGAAGTAGCACGTGTAACTGATTCTAAGACTCAATACGAAGTTATTGACACTCAATGTCTGGGCCTCATTAAGTGCGATATTACTTGGTGGCAGCCGCTAGGACAAGTGTTATTAATTGTAGTATTCCGTTACATGACAGTGAAGAATCACTGCTGAAGTAGCACGTGTAACTGATTCTAAGACTCAATACGAAGCTATTGATACTCAATGTCTGGGCCTCATTAAGTGCGATATAACTTGGTGGCAGCCGCTAGGACAAGTGTTATTAATTGTAGTATTCCGTTACACGACAGTGAAGAATCACTGCTGAAGTAGCACGTGTAACTGATTCTAAGACTCAATACGAAGCTATTGACACTCAATGTCTCATTAAGTGCGATATTACTTGGTGGCAGCCGCTAGGACAAGTGTTATTAATTGTAGTATTCCGTTACATGACAGTGAAGAATCACTGCTGAAGTAGCACGTGTAACTGATTCTAAGACTCAATACGAAGCTATTGACACTCAATGTCTCATTAAGTGCGATATTACTTGGTGGCAGCCGCTAGGACAAGTGTTATTAATTGTAGTATTCCGTTACATGACAGTGAAGAATCACTGCTGAAGTAGCACGTGTAACTGATTCTAAGACTCAATACGAAGTTATTGACACTCAATGTCTGGGCCTCATTAAGTGCGATATTACTTGGTGGCAGCCGCTAGGACAAGTGTTATTAATTGTAGTATTCCGTTACATGACAGTGAAGAATCACTGCTGAAGTAGCACGTGTAACTGATTCTAAGACTCAATACGAAGCTATTGATACTCAATGTCTGGGCCTCATTAAGTGCGATATAACTTGGTGGCAGCCGCTAGGACAAGTGTTATTAATTGTAGTATTCCGTTACACGACAGTGAAGAATCACTGCTGAAGTAGCACGTGTAACTGATTCTAAGACTCAATACGAAGTTATTGACACTCAATGTCTGGGCCTCATTAAGTGGGACGTTACTTGGTGACAGAAAAGGGACGATTGTAGCTAAAAAATCTGAAAGGTTGAGATTTTTGCTTTCTAACAGGACGTTTGACAACTTAAAAGCAAAATACTATTAATAGGTACCCATAGAAATTGAGTCATTTATGTAGATTAATTCCCCTTCTCCCCAAGTGTCGAGAATAACAGCTTAAATATTCAATATGAGAGCTATTCGATTATATAAGTCCTTCACATTTTTATTTACCAAACAGATTTGCATCGAAGATAGCGGGTTAGGTTCTGCAATGTGTATTTGTTTGTAAATACGTGATCAGAACATTGGACGAACATTTTGGAACGTGAAAACTGATACATTGAAAATATGGGTTAGAGTCTCGAATGTTTGTATGCTTGAATTACGCGAGGCAATAATCCGTTTCTTTTTATTCGTTATATTCAATTGCTGTTTTCACAAGTTCTCCTGGAACTAAGTTTTAATTTGTTAAATTGTACCTACTCATTAGGGATGCTCCCCGGTCTTTTCATCAAACTTTTTAATTATGTAAGTGACTAATAACATTGGCCAAATAGACCGTGTTATTTAGTTAAATGCTACTAAGTAGATGTAGGAAAACTTTCCTTTGCAGTTACTGAGACGTTGGTGGAGAATTATACGCATTGCCAAGTCTTTAACTTCGTAAACTGTGTTCATACAAAAGAAATTTACTCCTATAAGATTAAATGGCGAAAAGGGTAATATTTGTGGATTTGGTTGAACCCATGTGTTTTTAGTTAGGACGATATGTTTCCTAAAGCTAGATATTATTTCAATTACGGTACATCAGATCAAATGCCATCCCTTAGCGATTAACACCGTTATAAACCGTAGAAGATTGTCAGAACATGGTCAGAAGTATATTTTCTCGATCTTCAGTTTCACACTATAATGCCCATTGAAAGTTCACAAAACAATTGAAGTATTCTCTTTCAAAACGACTGGTGTCAGATTCATGGCGTAATGGTGCACCGTTACTTATAAGAGTGTATGAAGGTAGACGTATAGTATAGTATATCAACCCTAATTAATTCAGTGCATGTAGGATAGAATAAATGTTACATATTTTTGTAAATGCAAATATTAATATCAAGTTATGTATTTAAGACTGTAACAATGTTATCAATAAGGAATCTATCTCAAAGTATTGTAACTTTCACTGATAAGTATACGCTGGACCTTATTGGTCACCCATGTAAATTGGTCAGCCATCAATAAAATGATTTTCTCTACTACTGTTTTAGCTCACTTTGAGAAAAATTGAATGCTTCTAATGTACAGCTAACTGATCAGTGTGATTCAGGCTGAGAAACGTCAGGTTATCCATCTCGTTTGACATCTCAACTCGCAGCCACTTGACACGTCTCCATCCATAAATCTCAAGGAATCCGTTTTTATCCACCTCCATCAGCAAAGCGATTCTTACCCGCCGAGATCAGCGCCGACGACAAGAAGCCGCGTGCATTGTGTCTGGGTGAAAGCGTCGGAAGGATGGCGTCGTCGGCTGGAGAGGCGCCCAGTTTTCGGGGCCGGCACCGCCAGTGGGAAGGGACACGGGATGGGTTGGGATCGATAAGTAGGTCCTGGAGAACGGGGGTACAACGGAAAGGGCGCCATGACCCACTCAACGTGTTATGTTTCTTTCACGCGCTCGGACGTGCGTGCAAGTCCTCGTGGAAAACTCAAGAGGGGTTACATGCGAAACCCAAGTAACGTCTCCAACATCAATCGGTTATTGAGTTAGGTAATTCCAAATTGTTTTAATTAGAATGGAGGTTTCTGTGGAAAACTTCCGACCGAACCGGGGCTCGAACCCGGGACCTCTCACTTGCCGGGCGAGCTCTACCAACTGAGCTACTCGGTCGGTCGCACTGATGAGGGTTAGGATGAGGGGTTGTTTTAATTCATTTATTGTTAATACAACATAACGTGTTAAAAATATGTTTTACCTTTTTAAATTGTGGCTTGAAATCTTATTTGCATAACAAATGGTTTTCCTCATTGTTTGGAACCTATTCGAAGTGAGATTACTTTACTTTTCATCAATTATAACCGACGTAATTAATTCTCACTATAGTATGTAGGCAGTGCAAAGAAGGATAAAAGTAACTAAAATGTACTTAGTTCCTTTTTTCTCAAGACTCCTTTGTTTTTTACGGATTTAGTGAAGATTGCATTGTGTAAGGGTTTTTAATACTGGTGGAGTTAGAGCTTTTGCCAGACTCAGAATCGACTAAATTGCGGAATTAATGAAGCTAATTCAATATTGACAAAATGTGATAGTGATTTTGTTCAGCAAGTCCAGGATATAATGAGTAACTTGATTAAAAGAAGCCATATTTAATCGAGCTGCGGTAAGAGGATTTCTTTCATAGTTTCGGACCCCAGTTGTACGCTTTTCCAAGGAAACAACACATAATATAAACAATGCTTACACAGTTAGATTTGAGCGTGTTTTGGAAATAAATTATAATTAAATCTCACCAAAGTAAAGCAAAGAACGATTTTTCCATTATATCGTTGTTATGTTTTGGTTATGTTTCTTTGAAAAATCTGTTGTGAAAATTTAAATGATACGTTTGTATTGATTATATTACAGCCAAGGAAAAAAGTAATAAATTGCACTTGCCTCCCAAGTTTTCAAACTACTAATGAGACGTCTGACCTAAATTCAAATATAATTACAGTAAAGTTTAGTCTTTCGTAATTTGTTTCGGGTGCATTCCACAGTAAACACTGAAGATAAAATTTGCTATACCTGTAATAGCTGAATTACGAGGTATATTAAATTCCGAATGTTTGTTAATTCTCTTAATTTTCCGTCAATTAGAGTTGTAAAACTTTGTTGGTATTGCGAGTAACATGCCTATTACGTAACAATTCTACTCGTGAAATCACCTCACTGCAACGCTATTGATACGGCGGGGAGGCGTTGTCGCGCGAGATCTCACGTGAACGACTCACCTCGTTCGTGTTCCAGCGGTGTCGCTGCGTGGGGAAGTGGTCGGCTCGTGGCAGGCTCTCCAAGTTCTCGGGCAGTTTGATGGGCTCTCCATCTACACAGACAGAAAACACAGTTCTCAGTGCATGTGGTCGACATCGGGCCGGCGCGATACCAAGGCAGGGCCGACACTGATCTCCATGTACTTCCACTTCGTTGCGTGGATTGCGATTGAATCCCCGCATCATTAGTCCTAAAGAAGCCGAAAATACATTTGAAAAATTTTCCTAAAATGTTCATTTTCAAGGTCAACAATTTTCAATTCTAAAATCACTTTGAAACACTGAATTATTACATTAGTTATTAGTTAACAAGTTTATTAATACGTTTAAGTTACATTAGTTATAATTTGTTACACCACAAAGTTATTACGGCGGCGACTTTGAAAATGTTGACTTCACTCGCATAGCATTGATACGCAATCCACGTGTTATTTATCAGTGGGGATTTCACACCAAGTGACTTGGAAGAGCACTTGCGTAACTTCGATGTTGAAGCCCCAGCGGTGGGGGGGGGGGGGGGGGGGCAAGGCTTAGGGGGTCGAAAATTACCAAACCAATAATATCGATAATCGACAGTAATGAAAATAGTACTAATTTAAATAATTAAAAAATGATCAAATCGACCATAATTTGTGTTTAAAACTTTAAATAGCGTTAATGCATTAAATTCTATAGTGAAATTCAAAACTAGTCAGGGTCTACGAGGCTCGGACCCGCGCATTTTTGTTTTAACTGTAGACAACTAAAAAGTAGGGGGTGTGGGGCTGAAACTTAAGTCCTGCGAGGGGGTGGGGGGGGGACACCTGAAGTACCGCCACTGTGAAAGAGACGTTGTAAAAGGGCACAGCATAAGATCACATGGTATGTTACACATCATGATGTTGGATGATAATACAACACGTACGACGACGTTCACATTACATTATGAAGCAAGTTTCGTGGAAACACTACATTCACGAAGACATTGGTTTCGGAGCTTGAAAATTATACAGATTTCATAAACTGTGTCCTTAAAACCGATAAAACAGTCAGATCATTAATGTTTTCGTACATAAAGAGGCAAGTTACGGTAAAATATAATAAAGAACAAGCATAAAGAACAAGCTTATAGTAAATCACTCGAATAACTATAAGGTCATTACTTAGGCCGGGTAGGACCAACTTTGGACTATTAACTATCAATGGTTAGTAGAATTTAATGAATCCTATTGGCTGTGGAATTCGCGCCAACTGGATTCATTGGCTACTTGCCCACTAACTATCGATAGTTAGCTCATCCAAAGTTGGTCCTACCCGGTGATCGAGTCAGCGGTGACGAGTGACGGTAGAGATACGGAGTCAGTTGGCTCAGTTGCCAACGCGTCTGAACTTGCACTCCGGAGGTCAGGGTTCGATTCTCGCCGCCAAACAGCATGCGAATCTCCCTCAGTAGAGGGGCAAGTGTTGGGAAGGTTCCATACTACACTCTCAACCATACCTTTCTTCATCGTCATCATCTTAAAAACAATTTCAATCGAAATAAGGGCTATGTCGAAATAGATAATTGAGAGTATCTCCAAAGCTTCAAATTGTCCATAAGACTTGAAGTAGTGTATGTTTTCAGAACCACTGAGATCAAGAGCGGTCATGGTGGTTTTGTTCCGTTTGAAATATCTTCTTTAAATTATTTAAATATTCCCAATTCAAATAAACAAACTGGTAGCATACATTCAGTTGAATACTCTTCGCGATTGCATGTCTGTAAATGGGTTAAAGTGCAATGGAATAAGTATTGAAGTACGTCGTGGGCAGACGATCCAGACGATGCAGCTGCAGCGGCGTGGGTGGAAATTGCATCCGGAGAGATGTATTCAGAGACAAAGCACGATCTGCTCCTCGCTCGGATGCTGGCGCTGGAGAGTGTCCAAGATGTAGTGTGATAAAATGATGTTGATGTAAAAACCTCGCCTTGGGACGTGAGAGAAAGAGAATAGGGACGACTTGTACCACCTGACTACTTTATAAACACGTGCATCCATTACAACAATATGAAAACCCAGTAGAACTGCTACAAGTTCCAAATAGACGTTACGAATTTCATAGATCGATGGTCTCTAAAGGTCTGTTCACACGGACAATTGCAATCCCGCGATTGGATTGTGGAATTCAATCCTGAGATTGCAATTGTCCGTGTGAACAGACCCAAGATTGGATCGCGGCAACTGCAATTCGATTGTCGAGTTTAGAAACTAGCTCTAAACTCCCCCATTCGATTGCCGGCGATTGAGGTTTGCAACCAATTAGCGTGTAGTATTAAGTCACGTGGTAGCCCAGGAAGGCGGGAACTCAGCGCGTCGCGCGGTAGGGGTGGGTGACCTGACAGTAGTAGAAACATGGCTCCTAAAAATGTGTTGTGGACGTACGAAAGGGAAGTACTTTTAATAGATTTTTTCCGTGCTAACCCAAAATTATGGCACCCACAACATCCCGAACACAAGTCTTATAAAAAAGCAGCCATCCTCGATGTAGTGGTGTCACTGTCACTTGGCGGGAGTAACCTAACCTCACTTTAGGTCGATCGAGCTCTCCAGTCGACTTCGACCTTGACTTCGAGGTACGATTTCATTGGTTGCTTTGATTCTCCCGCGCAACGAATTGTTGAAGGTCAAAATTCAATCACGTGTCGTGTAAACACTCAGATGCCATGATTCGGTTGTCACATTGGAATCCTACCTATCAATCGTGGCATTGCAATTGTCCGTGTGAACCCTCCTTAAAGAGAGCAGAACCAAATGAGGGGGGAGGGGAAATATGACGTAAAATTAAAATAAAAACTCGTTTTTTAAATATGTCGTGACATGTACTCCAAGAAAGCATTGTCTGGTTCGAAATTATCACCATTAAGCACCACAATGGAACTTTGTGTCTTGCTAATTCCCATAAGAATCAATGATACAGGAGAAAGGATTATTAATTGTATCTCGCAGAACATTAGTTTTGGCTCTTAAAATATGTTCATGTTTGGCTCAGAGGTAATTCGCTTTGAACTTGTATTGCGGAGGTCCCGGAGTTGGATTCCTGCGGCCGTCCTTTCTGACCTGGTATTTCCTCAGTCGACAGGCAAATGCTGGGAAGGTAACCTACTAATAGGCAACGACCACCTCCTTCTCACCTGTCATCCTTACATACTCTTCTCCATCATCTACCAATCATCATGACCATAATCATCCATCAGTCGCCATTAGCCTCGCTGCAGAACACAAAAACAAATGTTTTCCTACTAACCCCCTCAAATGACATGAAAAAAAACACTTTCATCACCTTCTCCCACACGTGAATATGTCATCTTCAACCCGATCTCCCATCATCTAATCACGTCCTACTCATAACAACACATCCCCTTCAGCGTCGCGTGTCCGCCATGAGGTTCCGATCGACCCGTGTTCTCGCACTGCCGCGGCACACGCAACACCCGACACGGTGCCTACCGCCGGCTTTACAATCACATTAGCACCGCACAGCCAATCCGCACGACGACGGATAATTGAAATTGTATAGTGGTGAACTCGAGACGAGAGGGATGAGATCTTTAGTGGGGTTTCGTTATTTTCTTTTTTTACTTTTAGCTGGAAATGTGAAAAGCGGACGAGAGGTGTAATAAAAGGAAACTACTTTTCAGATTTGATTAAGAACGGGAGCTCTCTCGGAGATAGATTCTGAAGGTATTAAGTACAGCGACATGGTGACAATTTTGAGGATTAGAATTTAGTTCAGTTAGCGAGAGCGGTCGATACGAGGTTTTTCTCTCCTCGCATCTGTATATTGCATCATCACTATTAAATATTATTCCCTTGAGGACATAGAATTCATAAATATTTTTAAATTCTCGGTAGATTCGGTTCAAAATTATACATGCAAATCGACGCATTGGTTTCGACAAATGTGACCAATTTAAATTTTAAACGATGTGGCAATGGCATTGGTGGCATGTCGACCATTTTAATTTTGCAACCAAACAGAGAACTTGACAAAATTAATAATAACTTAATTATGCAATTGACGTTTGTGGTCCTCGAAATTCAAGTTTATTCACGGTTTGTTCAGTAGAACACTTTAACCAAACAAAATCAAGGGCCAGTTTTTCTGTATGCTCTGTAAAATTAGTTGTAAAGGTAAACATATACTTAATGGTCATTCTAGGAATTCCGTTGGATGTTGTCCTGGTATTATACATTACATTGTATATATTGTACAATATTGTATAATATTGTGTAATATTGTAATATATATTGTATTGTATTTTAATATACATTGTTTTAATAACAGAGAATTGGAAAAGCGATCTTACATGAAACATTTTAGAAATCCCACTTCTGCCGCCATTTGTAATTTCGTTAGTTTTAATATCTTGCCATCTTACCGCTCCAGCGTGTTTCAAGAGTCAGAGAAATGTCTCTGAAAGGTCACCCGAGCATCTACCTGAGATAAAAAGAGAATGAGAGAGAGACGTAATCACTTAGAAGTCTCGTCCTGATTAGCTGAAGAGCTTTGAGAGTAAAGCAGAAAAGCGACGATCTAAACAATAGTAGGGAGAAAATTGAAGAGGAGGAAAAAGGTAGAGGACAAAATGTTACAAAAATATTATATCTCTTCATCGTGATGATGAAAAACCTTTTAGCTCATTTTGTTTTGTTTCATTTCATTTCGTTCAATTTCATTTCATTTCATTATACTTAATTTATTTTTAATTATTGTCTCTGAAGGACGACAGAGAAGCATAACGGCTGGATGTCTTATAGCTCTCGTTTAAACCTTTTCAACAGCTTAGTCTGCAAACCCCCTGAGACGCAAAAGCTCCAACCCATCAGTTTCGCCTGTTATATCTCAAAACTTATCCTCTTATCTAGATTCCATTCCCTTCTCTCCTGGTACAAATAATATATCGTCACTAAGCCTGATTCTCCGCTGTGCAGACAGATTCGAGTTGAGTACGAGCTATAGGACGCAACCTCATAAGATAGTCAGGTACGAGTCCCAGGCAAACCACTTCATTCTCATTTCATTCACTCTGTAGAAACTGGAACACATCTACAAATATACCTCTCCTAGTCGAATAAATCTGGGTGGCCGGTAGGTCACTTTGCCCAGGAGGATTTTCTCTACGAAAGGGGAAAAAACATCTCGGAACAATGTCTCAACGGTATGAACTTTCAAGTGGAGACAAAAATCCAAGTTGGAGCCCGACTGAGCATATGCCATCTCCTAACAATGGATAGGAACAGATATTACTCCGATGTGGTAGATGATGCATAATATCCTTCTTCCACTCTATTTCCTTTTGTATCCTTCATTTCAATAGCTTATGCACGTTGAAGTGAGCTTTATGATCTCATATCGGATATCGAATAATCTTTTATCATATCACGACTTTGAAACGAAATTGTATGACGGATCTAGAACGATCTAACCTGCACTCGAGAGCTTCCAGATTCGATTCATGTGTCATCTCGGAGAGTTGGGTTTTTTAGTTTTTACGTTTATACCTTTGACAATATGGAGTTCGTCCCAGAGGTTCTCGTGTTTTAACTCAAATAATGTATTTTAACTTGGTACTCACGCCTAAAGAGTTTTGAAGTTTGTCATCACAAAATCAAAACTTCAATATTTGTTTTTAACGTATAAAATCACACGTAAGTAATGTATTCAATTATTTTCCTTACAGTATATTATGTCCATCTGTCTACCAGAAAATATGATCCCAGAAAAAACACTCCGTGTAAAAATACCAGCCAAGTCTCTTTAACTATAAAAAAAAATAGAAGAAATCTAAAAATTCAGCACTGAAAAGGAGTGATATCAAAAAAGGAGCCAAGTCAACGAATTTTCCAAATTTTAATCGTACCATTGAAATAAAAATATCAACCCCCGAGAAATACTTAAAAAAGGACTTGGCGCATCGTTTTTTTAAAGACACTTTTCTATCCTAAAAGTATAGGAAGAACTCTACAAGTATATTTTCCTGAGTATATCACATTCATTATCGACGAATCATACTACGTTTTAATATAACTAGTACTCTTACCTACTGGCAGTTTTGGTATTTTGTCAATATTCAGAGGAAATAAACGGATAAACGAATAACGAATAAACGGAAGCGGCCTAGTCTATTCGTTATTGCCACTATTTCTAGGGTCATATTAATCAATCATACTTCTCAATATCGTGACTGAGGGAAATAGCGAAAGCGCTCATTACAAGAAGGCCGTCAATGAGATTTGTATAAGTGACTAGTGCACTGAGCCATGCTGCTCAAATAATTACTGACTAGATTTTTATCTAAAGTAATACGTTATGTAATTTATGAATTTTTTTGGTATAAAATGTTAATTAATAGCAATTAATTACACGGCGAGAAGGTTCAAAGTATAATGCTGTAGTAGGTATGTTGATGTACCCACAAAACTATAGGTACCTACCAATCACAAACACAACTGTTCTGTATTTATTGCTTGTAAGACAATGCTATGTTTCTTTGCGTACTTATATTTAAATTTAAAATATTTTACAGAATGTTCAATATTTAATTTGAAAGTTTTGTCCCAATTTTTCTAGGCATTTCTGAACTACGTACAGAATACGTTCTGAATTACAGAGATTGTGTATGACATGAATATCAATAAGTACACAAAAAGTTATGAAGATCTGAGACCATACCGCGATCATGGAGTCGCCTAGAATATCTAGACTGATTCAACATTCATTTTCAGATTCAACGATCGTTCATCGAAATAATAACGGATTTTCATTAATTAATATGTCACTCGCTACAAATTTCATCCAACTTCCGTAATTAAGCAGAACACATGTTCGTGACAGTTCGACGTTGTCATGTACATTCGAACTGTATTCCACTGTCAATTGTGTCCATGGTTTATCATAGGAAGTACATCGCACACTTTAATGACGACGACGGGCGTAAATTGCGCCGATGTGTTCTAGATAAAGAGAATAAACGCTCGGAAATATGTGCAGATAAATTAATAGAAGCACATTTCACAGCTGTGCTGCAAACCTTGAAAGTAAATAGTAACAGTTCAAAATAAATAACCATTGACTTATTTAGGGCCGATCACACAAAATATACGATTTTAGTAAAGGGAAGTGACTATAATTGACCATAAAATCAAGGTAGTCCAGTTGTTTGCTGATGTTGAGAAAATTTATGAGAATAATAATCTCTACGAAAAAAAACCATTAGATGATGTTTGTAGTACCAATGATATGAATTGAGATGGTCCAGAAGAATTTAGAAACTTTACTGAGCTTGGTTTTCAATACCTTTTTGGTAATTGATATCTCAATTTCCAAAACGTTTAACAATGGGCTAAATTTATTACAAAAAATTTAAATTTAGTCTGAAGTAGTGTACACTCGACAATTCATAAAACGGTATTTGAAAGAAATGGATTGTCTGAAAAAAATGTGAAGGCATCATCTGATGAAGTCTTTACTCGTCATCTACCTCTACTAGGTGAGCTCAGATTTCTTTGATAATAACAAGGATTGATTGTCAATGAACCTGACCAGCAGCCAATCTGTTTCGTTCAAATACCGTTTTATGAATTGTCGAGTGTACCTGCATTCGATGACCATATTTTCGGCGAACGGGTGGGAAGCGTAAAATTTATTTTTATCCCAAATAGCACAAATATGCGTCCCGCATTTACATATGAAAAATACTCCTAGATAAAGATAAAATTATTGAGAATTTCCAACAATAGACCACATTAAAACCTTTACAGTTTCACAATAATTGTCAAATGCTGTATGGTATCAATTGATATCCAGATATCAATTAGTACCTCTTTCTAAAGAGCATACCTACTGTAACAAGATCACTCTGCATGTGAAATTTTGTAAAACCATAGTGAAGTTGCCTCGGTACGGTAACGGGACGCGCGCGGTTCGTTAAAGAGTTTTTCTTGTTATTTCTTCACGCGAACATAATTTTTAGAAATTATAGAGTACAAAGCGTAGAGTACATTTTAACTCACCATCCCAAATAATGTCACGCTCTGGACTCTGGAGCACATTACGATCTCTGGTACGGCCTTAAGGTGATACTAGCGCTCGGCCGTTTTAGAAAATTGAGAGAGAAAAATTGTTTCATAAATGAGTGTAACTTTTACAGGATGTTCACATGATCAGTCTGATTGTATATTAGTAGCACTTTTTCATTTTTGCTTATTGCATCGTTAATTAGGCGCCGGTTATTCAACAAAACAGCGCAAAACAATGAAATTTGCGATACGATTGGAGACCAAACCCGTGAACCAATTGATCTCAAATTTTAATCATGATTATATGAAAGACAAACTTAGGGTTATCCCTTGACACATTTTTGAAATTTAATTTTATACGGCGTCCTGGGAGACAAGAAATTAGCTAATTTTTAACCAAAAATCCACTAATTGTTACTAATTAACGAAACAAAAAATTAAAAATGTACCAAGGGATAACCCTAAGTTTGTCTTTTATCTAATCACGATTAAAATTTCAAATAATTTGGTCTACCCATTTCGTCTCCAATCGTATCGCAAAAAGTGTCTACAAAAAGCATCAAAATCGGTCGCGCTTGCAGCACCTTAAGGGGGTTCCACGGTTACGGCATAGGAATGAGAATTTGCTGTAATTTACACCAAAGATTAATGAAACCATATTACATACAACTAGCAAAAAATATTTGCCCCTTACGGTATGAAATAATTAGATATTATTGATTGAAGATCATCTTTTCCCCCATAAGATAACACAGGGAGACATGAAATCGTCCCGGAAAATTGGCCTTAAATTGCTCCTAAAACCGCAAGAGGAATGACAAATTATTGAAAATAGTCTCAAATTAAAGATAATAATTTTAGAATAAGACTGACGTTTGAAAATATGGGGTCACGGGCCAAATAAGAAAGAAAATGTGTACAATATGTGAAATTTACCATAAATCTGGCAACATTGCACTACAAATATGAATTATTTTGGGATAATTTAATTGGAACTTCAATTAAAAACATATAATTGGAGCACACGGTAAGATATAATTGTTTTATGCTGTTGTTTGAGGTATTATTTCATCAGAGATTTGTATGAATTATGGCGAATTCTAAGCACCTTGGCTGGAGCAGTGGGACCACTTTAAAGTGTAAAGTACGATAATTTGACAATTTATTTCGCGTCGCGGCAGAGGTCGTAATGTACTCCAGTCTATTTTTTATAGTGAGTTGATGTGCGCCTAATTTTTTATCTCTGAAAATTCTGTTAGGGTCAGTTTTGCTTTGCAATACCCCGCCAAATTTTTAAACAGTTGACTAGGACTACATTTCTATGGCATTTCTAGAAAGGCAGGTTAAATTTAACTACTGCTTGTGGCAGAGTATTGAAACACTGGGCTTTTTCAATGCTGAAATCATTAATTAAGCTAACACAGTCAATCTAGGAATGTCATTGGTTGTTGACATGACAATAAAGTCCTAATCAACTGTTAAAAAGTTAGCAAAGTATTGAAAGACTGGCCCATAGTGTGAAGACACTTTGAACAACCACGCGCGTCCCTTTATACCTTAAGGGGGTATCACACTGGGTTGCGACCCGTGGCTTGAACCCACGTATGGATCACGTGATCGTTCTGCACATGCGCAGAGACCGAATTCAGTCTTCGCACATGCGCATATTGATCTGATCCATATGCGGGTTGCCCATGCCCAAGGAAGGTCTATTCTACTAGGTATGCTCATAAGCGATTATGCCCGAGGCTCTAGCGACGTCATCGGCAGTGATCTATGGTCCAGTAGCAGTGGATTATTCAGTTAATTATATCAGTTGGCTACGTAAACACACTCAGGGTGAATAGTTGACCGATACTTGGCCATAGATAACTGCCAATGACGTCACTAGAGTATCGGGATATGATCGCGTATATCTGCTTATAAGCATACCTAGTAGAATTGACCTTCCTTGGCCCATGCCTCGACGCATGGTCAATATCTACGCGGCTGCGCACTCGAGTGACTCACTGGCGTTGAGCGGATGCCTGAGCAGCGGCAACTGCGGCTGCGCACGGTGGTGATGGACGAAGCGCACGTGCTGCTGCGCGGCCTGCTGGTGATGGTGGTGGTGGGCGTGGTGGAGCACCGGCGTCGTGCGCGGGTAGCCCTCCAGCGTTGCGCCGGGGGGGTGGGGGCGATTAACACTCGCAGGTGACGACGTCGTCGAGCAACACGGCACTGTCCACGCTCAAGTCGATGCAGCTCATTGTCCTGAGCGAGTGTCTAATTGAACGTCGAAGAGCTAATAGGGGAGTCGCAGAAAAAGGACGTCTCAAAATAATAACTCGTGAGACTGGAAATCCGAAATCAAAATTTTCATTCATAGATATGAAATTTAATTGGAGTGGAAATTTTGGATGGAAAGCGGTAACCTGGTGGTGACATAATTTGTATCAACCAACAATAACCGTTCAAAGTATTGTATTAGTTGTCAACACCCAAACTTACAATCGGAAGACGAATTACCTAATTCAGAGCGTAAATGTTTGCCGAAATCTGGACTGAATTTAAATGTCATATTTATGAATGAAATGTACCCTTTTGGGTGTGAAAATAGTGTTTTAGCAACATACTGTAATTTGAATAAGTGCATTTAGGCACAGTAAATAATTCGAGCATGAATCGCTATCTGTCAAAAGGGACATTAGTTATGTGATTTTTGTGTCATAAAACTCGCATAAGAGCGCCCTTAAGTGTCACCCCAAAAATGTAACAATGTCGTTTCCGAGATCATCGTTCCTGTTTGTTCTAGATGAATTAGTCGTTTCGCTGGTTTAAAATGACCATACAATGCCAGAGTCCGGTTATGCTACACAATTTTAAAAAATTTGAAGGAGAATCATTGACACACTGTTATAATTATAACAATCGAAGACAGAATTATACTCACACTTTAAAAAGTGCCTAATGAAAATAAATATATAAACTATAGCGTTCGAGTGATATCGGTTCATTCATTTTCCATAACACTACGCAGAATATGTCACAGCATTGTTTTAATGTGTAGAATGTATAGTGTTGATATATGCCCAACATAGTGTTGCCCAATGTTGATATAATTTCAATTATTATATAATATCATTTTCATATCTCATAGTAGCTATACGATAAAATGTGCGATACCTCTACGATAAAACAATAAAATCATAACTAATTTAGTAGTAATGTCTGAACAGATCAAATTTCCAGTGGCTGCTAGTCAGTTGAATAAAACAATATTCTTACATAGGAGTTGGTCACTAGGTAATTGAGCGAGCGAAGCGAGCGTCTCCTTTTGGCTCTTTTGGCACGGAACTCTGTTTTTTTGTTTTTGTTTTTGTTTTTGGCTGCTAATAGCCGATACACAGGTCGCACCGTTTCACCGATCGATCTGAAATTTTGCACACATGTAAAACCAACCTTCTCTGTTTGCAGACCCTAATTTTTTTGAAATCCATTCATTGGTTGAAATTTAATTAAACATCTCCTGATAAGCTGAAAAATGAAAATGGACTTCGACAAATGTGATCGACCTTATATTTTGCATGGTCATTAGGACCATGCACAAATTTTCAGATTTTCAGCAAATTTTCAGCCAAATCCTCCCATTGGTTAAAATTTAAAAAAATATTTCATGTGCTTTTTGAAATTTAATCCAGAACCGTTTGACCGATCAACTTAAAATTTTGTATGGTCATCGGGTCCAACATCATCTGTATTTTTGACAATTTTCAGACTAAACTGTGTTTAAATTCAAAAGTTATCGACAGTTTACGGATATTTTGCGTGTTGGCTATCATACTTCTCGAATTTCATATTTCACGGAATCTTCGAATCTTCACTTCAAGGTTGTTAGAGCAGAAACTTTCAAACGTTTTATGAAACTGATATGACCGTTTAACATTTTTTTGCACGATATCCTGTGATTTTTGGAAATTAACAAGGAATCGTTCAATCATAAAGGTTCAATCGATCAACTTAAAACTTTGCGTGGTTATTGGGACCAATATTTTAGGAATTGTTGGAGATTTTCATACAAGTCTGTGACGAAATTCAAGAATTATTGGCTTTTAAGGACATTTTCGATAAACATAATCCCAGAAAAAAACACTCCGTGTAAAAAAGGCAGCCAAGTCTCTTTACTTTAAAAAAATTCAACACCGAAAAGGAGTGATATCAAAAAAGGAGCCAAGTCAATGACATTTCCAAATATTTAATCGTATCTTTGAAATATCAGTATAAACACCGAGAAATACTTTACAAAAGGACTTGGCGCATCGTTTTTTTAAAGACATCATTCTATCCTAAAAGTGGAAAGAAATTTACAAGTAGGTACATTTTCCTCTTTCTATTAGAGCCAGAATCTATGAATCAAGCTACTTTTAGTAATGACTATTTTATAGTTTTGTCAATGGCGATAGAAGCATGATTTTATGCTGTAATATATAAGTAATATAAGGGTGAAAGAATTACATAACAATTGGAAGTGGTGAGAATGTAGGTTTCTTTGGTAACTTCCATGGAGTCAGGAGTCAGGATCCTCATCAGTGTGTTGTGTCTAATGTCCGCCCGTCCGATCGGGTAGCTCAGTTGGTAGAGCTCTCGCCCGGCAAGTGAGAGGTCCCAAGTTCGTGCCCCGGTTCGGTCGGATATTTATCACAACACACATCCCTTCATATCAATTGGAAGTGGGCTCATACATATTCTTGCAGTACTGTTAATTTGGCGATATTAGACTGGTATCTTTTCATAATTTGATCTTGACTGAAGGAAATCATGAAACGTTGTCAAATAATTACTAACTAATGGAACACAATTATATATTTTTGAAGTGTCAAGTGTATAAAGTTAAATTTTTTAATAGAAATTCAATATGACTGTCTTCTTTGTGAAATGTATTTTTATAAAATGTGTATTAATAGAAATTGTTACATGATGAGAAGGTATAACGCATGATGAGACTTAATTATATTCACCACGAAACAATATTACGAAGATAACTATTGTGTATATTTATAGAAAGCATAGACAACAAGTTTCATAGCGTATATATTCATATAGAAAATATTTTACAGAAGGTATGTATAATATGTACCTAATTGAAAGATGTTTCCCTATTATTCTAAACATTCAAAATGACGGTTGTATATAAATGGCACATGCTTATGAATAGAAAAATGTCTTTAAAAAAACGATGCGCCAAGTCCTTTTGTAAAGTATTTCTCGGTGTTTATACTTTTATTTCAAAGATACGATTAAATATTTGGAAATGTCATTGACTTGGCTCCTTTTTTGATATCACTCCTTTTCGGTGTTGAATTTTTTTTAAAGTAAAGAGACTTGGCTGCCTTTTTTACACGGAGTGTTTTTTTTCTGGGATATCACTTCTTTTGTTAGTTTATTCATACAGCTTGTAGCACAGCTTGTGTCCGTGCAAGAACTTATTTCTTTAAAAAAATACGCCTATGCCGATTTGGATACTTAGAAAAGTTGCGTTTGGTATATAAGATTAAAATAATTATCCAAGAAGAATAGCTTTAAGTTTCGTTACAATCGGTCCAGCCGTTTTCGATATATGACGTCACTTCCGGTTTTAGCAATGGCGGCCGAAAATAATGTCGTCTTGAATTCATAATTATTACTCCTACACATTTCCAAAATTTGGTTGCAATCGGTACAGCCGTTTTTGATATATGACGTCACTTCCGGTTTTAACAATGGCGGCCGAAAATAATGTCGTCTTGAATTCATAATTATTAGTACAACACATTTCCAAAATTTGGTTGCAATCGGTACAGCCATTTTCGATATATGACGTCACTTCCGGTTTTAACAATGGCGGCCGAAAATAATGTCGTCTTGAATTCATAATTATTAGTACAACACATTTC
Organism: Leuctra nigra; assembly: GCA_934045905.1. NCBI lineage: Eukaryota > Metazoa > Arthropoda > Insecta > Plecoptera > Leuctridae > Leuctra > Leuctra nigra. The sequence continues at coordinate 6,021,474 of OW203770.1, forward strand.
CAAAATTGATTGCAATCGGTACAGCCATTTTCGATATTTGACGTCACTTCCGGTTTTAACAATGGCGGCCGAAAATAATGTCGTCTTGAATTCATAATTATTAGTCCAACACATTTCCAAACTTAGGTTGCAATCGGTACAACCGTTTACGATATATGACGTCACTTCCGGTTTTAAAAATGGCCGCCGAGAACACTGCAACCTTGAATTTATAATTATTTACAAAGTACGTTTACTTATATCTATTTTAAAGTATAAAGTGGTGAATTTAGCGTCATTTAGCATATTTATGACGTCATTTCCGGTATAGGTCATAAAATGTGTGACGTCATTTCCGGTTTCGATATTTGAATCATCAAATATTACTGATTACATAAAGTTGACCGTCTAAATCGTTTAGCGCTGGTTTTGTTCTAATCTGTTTAGCCGTTTTTGAGACATGATGTCACTTCCGGTTTCAAAATGGCGGCTTCCGGTTGGTTTTATAACAAGTCAAATGAAATATCAAAAGTACAAACGTTACATAAATATCAAGACAATCGGATCAACAGTTGTTGCTGAAATGCAAATCGATGTATATTAAATTTCATGACGTCATTTCCGGTTTATTTAAAATAATGTTCAGTCTTTTGATATTGATAATCCATATAGATGACCGTCTGAAACGATTGGCGCAAATTTCGTTCCGATCGGTCCAACCGTTGACGAGATATGACGTCACTTCCGGTTTCAAAATGGCGGCACAAAAAATTCATGGGGACAAGGTTAAATCAGACGCCAAAAGTGCACACGTGGTAAAAATGTGAGATCAATCGGTTCAGCCGTTTAGGCTGTGGCCTGTTTACCGGATTTTAGCTCCAGCCTACTACTATGATTACTGATTATGAAAACCGCCCTAAAACACTGTTTTCACGGCCCTCTAGCGCGCAAAGGGCGTAACCTATTGTTCCCAAATTTGGTATATGTTGTAGGGTGGGCCATAGCTCGAAATTAAGATATTTCGCAACAATGTGAGATTTCTCAATTTTAAGATCCAGTAGGCCGAAAATGCCACTTTGATGCTTACAGTAAAAGTGGGTTTGCTCCAGCCTTTATATGAGAGTGTGCGCGCGCCGTACGACTTGGCTGGCGTGGAGCGACCGCTCCACTAGATTTCGGTTCGAGGTGTTGCGCGTATCCGTGCTCGCTCATCAACGCGTTACTCAGAGCGTTTTCCTAGTAAAAATTACAGCTATATTTTACTGATTACTGATTACTGATTCAGTAATAATTTCGTCGAATGTCTTCATGCAATAAGGAAAGGCTTGAACAATGTCAATTGGCAGGTTGTTCCATTGTCGAATTGCCTGGCCGCGGAAAGAATATCGTTATTCTAGGTATGGACACTATCGGGGCTCTTAAAAGTTTTTTTAAGTTTTTTCTTCCACTAACTGAATTTTCAAAAATCAACTGGAATACGCGCCCATTTCAACTCAAATTCAAAATAATGCCACGCACTGGACTACATACCTACCAGCCTCAAAGTACGAACTCAAATTCCTAAATTCGATTACTCCCAACGTGAAGCTGTATTTATAGTGAGTACTGAGTATAATAAAATGGGCGCATAGAATTCTTACATTTTGTTATATAGTTAAGAGGGCTGAGTAGTGAGCGGTCCTTGAAGTGTTTTTTAATCGATTTTTTAATATCTTTTACCAATGTAATTGTTAACAAAATAGGGCTTTGTACGAGTATTCAGAACAGTTCAATGGAAATAATTTCATAGCTTGGAATAAGTAATTAGTTTTATTTTGTCCAACAGATGTTTAGTGCCATATTTTTACTAATTTTCGGGCACTAAACGTCAGTAGGACAAAGTAAATCTAATAAACCATAACAAGCTATGGAATTATTTTCATTGAACTGTTCTGAATACTCGTACAAAGCCTTATTCTGTTAACAATAACATTGGTAAAAGATATTGATACAAATCGATTAAAAAACTCTTCAAGGTCAAACTCACTACCCAGCCGTCTTAAGAAAAATCTTGAAAAACACTTTAAAGAACCACGCGCGTCTCTTTACATCCCGTGTATCAAGTAATCGATCGTATATCCGCTATTTCATCCACACACACCGGGACACGAAGTCATGAAATCACCGCGACAGAACCGAAGAGCTTTTAGTTTCTATCAAAAGCTCCGTGACGCGTGAACTTTCATCGAGTTTGTCCCAAGTTCGAGCCGGCAACTCAATTTGGCGTGGAAGTGACACATCGACGTCGTCTAGAGCAATCCGAGTGACAGGTCTTAGTGCACATTAGTGTCACAAGACATTTTATCGGCGAGAAGTACACTCTACAGGACCTTGAAGTTATGTCACATTCAAGCGGGGCTGACGAAGACAAGAGTTATTTTTCATAGGTAATGAAACACTCTCTGAGGCTAGACGTGTCTTTTGTTACTAGTTTTGTTAGTGTGATACTAGCGCTCGGCAGTTTCAGAAAGTTAAGAGAGATACATTGTTTCATAAGTGGGTGTAACTTTGATAGGATGTTCACATAATCAATCTGTTGTATGATGTCGTGGACGTTTTCGGAACCATCGTGTAATGAATTGGCAGTGGTGACGGTTTGTTCCGATGAATGTGCTGGTGGCCCTGATAAGGGCCGTTCGAAACAACATCAACCCGAAAACGAATATAAGACCGCACTGCCAGCTACATCTTTGCAGTCGCCGCCAGAAGACGAAGAAAGTAACTCCTTCGAAATGTCGCGAACGGCCCTTATCAGGGCCACCAGCACATGCATCGGAACAAACCGTCACCACTGCCAATTCAATCTGTTGTATATTAGTGCACTTTTTAATTTTTGCTTCGTGCCTTGTTAATTAGGCGCCAGATAATCAACAAAACCGCTCAAAACTATGAAATTTCCGATACGATTGGAGACAACACCCGTGAACTAATTGATCTCAAATTTTAATTATGACTAGATAAAAGACAAACTTAGGGTTATCACTTGGCCCATTTTTGAAATTTAATTTTATACGGGACCCAGCGAGACAAGAAAATAGCTAATTTTTCACCAAAAATCCACTAATTATTACTAATTAACGAAACAAAAAGTTAAAACTGTATCAAGGGATAACCCTAAGTTTATCGATTATCTAATCATGATTAAAATTTAAAACCGTTTGGTCAACCCGTTTTGGCTCCAATCGTATCCAAAAAAAAGTGTCTTTATAAAGCAGTAAAATCGTTCGAGCTGGCACCACCTTAATATTGAAGGGATTTACTTGTGTAACAAATTGTTTTTGATGTGATCTTTGTTTGGGATTCGCAAGACTGTCGTCGATGTATGGTGACAAAGCACGCCGCCTCGTTCTTACATAGACCAAGGTCAAATCTCACGCGTCCGGCTGAGATCGTCTTACATTTGACCAGATTGCAGGTCAACCTGACACAGTACAACAATATGCGTATTTTGTAAACGTTGTCGTTTTATAAAGCAACTTGCCCGAAAACATTGAACGCGATTTTCTATTGACATTAGCATGGAAGAGATACGAAATCCTGTGTTTACATAATTAATTACATTTTGGTTTAAAATGTGAATTTTACAAGTTCGAGTATCAGGCTGCGTAAAAATTGTTGCTCGTCGTGTTATTTCACCTCTACCAGAAAAAAGAGCAAAATTGACAAGTTGCATTTTCTGAAATGTAGCTCCTCAAATATGACGACACGACGTGGTCATAAACAGAATTAATAATATGTCTTTATAATGCCAGAATCTGGTATTTAGCAGTGCGGCCTTCGACATCGGCGAAAGCATTCAGTGCTGCAGCTATTATCAGTAATGAATCCCATAGAGCGGAAGTCAATGGTTAGGCAGTGTGTGATCTGCAGTGAATTCGTTGTGCAGCACTTTGCATTCAGCATCTTGTAGAATTATAAACAATATACAAATCAATGAGATAATACGAGATATCTATCTTTCTATGCCCCCGGTTCAGTGTCATCGCAACTACCATGCTGCCAATTATAAAATGGGGTCAAGTTAACACGTTCAAATAGATGAAAATCAATACCACGAAAAATACACTAAAAATTATACTCAAAATGTTATTTATATTTTTTTAAAAGGTAAATTCTTAATTAACGTATTGACTTGGTCCCTTTTTCAATTTTTTTATCAAGTATTATTATTATCAAGCGAGCGGCTCCATTTGAAGCATATGGCTTGAATCTCTGTTATTGATCAGTAACAGATCAGGCCAATTATTTTCACAAAACTTGAAAATTTGAACTCTTCCATGATCATGAAGTGATTATTTGTGGATTATTCACGGAATTTCGGTAAGATCATGGTTAGATGTGCTGCACATACCGGTGCTCGCTTATAAACGCGTTTCACCGAGCGTTTCCCTAGTTATAGAAGAGGAGACTTCTTCCACAAAGTGTCTTTCGGTACTTATCAACTATTTAACATCAACCATGAGTTCGCGTGCGTTGTTAGTCACCAATACGCGAATATTTATAGCTCATACGAACAAATGTCAAACTATTACCTTTTCGAAATCACAAATGATCAAACATTTAATAACAGCACTCGTTCTCGACTCTCGATGAAACTGTTGCAAAATAGATCAGCACATTTTTCACTGATCGGCCAGAGCCAATTTAAACAATCAATGACTATGTGCCAATTTGACATTTATGAGGTACATAGCTGATAGATGTAACTTTCTCTGTCACGCACATGTACTATTTCTAAATGACGGTATGAATGGTTGACAGGGCCTCATCGCTCATTAGATCCATCACATCTAGAGAATAGTTTCGCGAATAACGCAATCATAAGCGAGCGGCATTTATATCAGCATTTACGTTGCCAATCGTTTTTTTAATATGTGGAAATCGGGCAGTTATTGAATGAAACCAACTGTCTCATTGGTTCTTTTAATATCAGTATTTTAATGGAATATTTATTTAAATTCTGCACTTAAATTCATGAATCAAAAAATGATTTTTATTTATTTTCAATGAAGATTTCTTTGGCCAAGTCAAAAATAAAAAATCGGATCAGACAAAGGACTTGTAAATGTATCAATAACGGATTATGCTTGCTCGAGTGCTCCCCCCTTAGCCAAAGTGACAGCGTTTAAACCCACAGTCAATAGGATGTAAACGAAATGTACAAAAAATTGTTCAGCAATTGTTGAACAAATTAAATCGCCATTGAACACTTTCCATTGAGGCTGGAGTTTCTCAAGGTAAAGTTGACTATCATTCGTATACCTCAAGCTTTCCAAAACTAAATTTAAATTAATAATTATTATTTTGCAGATTACAGTACAAAATGGGAAGTGTTCAATTTGTTGAATACGAAATATTCCTAATGGCTCACACTTTCAGATAACACGGTAAGTATTTCTGAAACATTTCTCCTACTATTGATTTTCGACTTAGTACCTTGGAACCTTTTAATTGCCGGCATGCGATGGCTGACTGTTCACGCACCACAGCCAATTAAGTCCTTTATACATTTCAGAACAAAAGCACGAAGTCGGGGACGAAGAATTTTGTTGAACGACATTTTCAGACAGTTTTCCAGCTGTAGAGAAAAGGGTAAAATCCATACGAAAAGCTGCTACATATTTTCCTGATATATACTTAGAAAAAAATCAACCAATCAGGTTTATCTGAATTTAATGTAAACTTTTGAAAACTTCAAGCTCCAGAAACGAACTATATATCGCTATGTATATCGCTTTTACACATTATACGCTATCAAAGTCAACATCAAGGCAGAAGTGGATTAACCTGCCTTTAAATAGGACTTTTGACAACTAAAAAGCTCTCGGTAAAATAGTCCAAGAAATTGAAGCCAGTTTTTTGGAATAAATCTTTATATTTAGCATGTTTTTTACAACTTCTAAATTGTAAAAGTCTACAAAAAGGCATAAAGCTCAACTAAACGGGGCTACATGTCTTTTTATATCGTAGACTTTAAACAAAGAACCAGCAAAAGTATCCAATCAATAGCCAATGAAATCGAGCCCATTTGTATGGATTCAATACCCCTCCTCTCGTAACACATATTAGGTACCTACTGTTCAGCAAACGGACATTATTGCTTTCTGCTAGAACTATGACGTCCGAAGAATGATTAAAATGTTACAAGACAATCATCACGTTGAAGTGAAGTGCAATGTGAGAAAAAGTTCTCACAGTGAGCTTGCTCTGAACTCAATATGTAATTGTTCTGCTCATGGAGCTCAAGTAACAATAACTGAAAGATTTCATAAAAGTCCGAACAGACTGCACTCTCGAGACCATATTGACCCAGTTCCTTTATGACATTTCGGACTCGCCGATTTTCTAATGAAAAAATCATAATGGAAACTTCTCAACTGACCTCAGTTTGTTCAAAATGATTTGGACAATCTAGAGTATAAGGGCCATTATCCCACTATATTAGTTTCGCTGTCCGAGTTGAATTGCTAAAAGCAATTGAAAGAAAATGAGGGGAAATATTTTTTTTAATTTGTATTACGTACCCTTCTACATGTTGCAATCACTATTTTTGTGTATTTGTACAATAATATTTTCAAATTTGCTACTTTTATAGGTGAAAAGTAACCTCCGTCCCGTGTCCGTCTTTGAAAAGTCAATGTTTGAGCTCACGGCATTTAATTTTGAGGCAATGAATATAGTAGGGTGATTTTTTTTTAGTGAAAAGACCACGCAAAGTTTACATTTACACAGATGAAACATCATTTAGTCCACACAATTAATTGTAGTAAATTTTTTAGTAGCTGTCCATCACTTTGGTTGTAACCTCCGTCCCGTTTGAAAACTCCGGCTTATTATATTGTAGAGTTGGTAGTACAGACCCAGATTTTTTTTATTGGTTCGTCAACCTGTCTTCATGAATTTTCTGCTTACTTTATGGCGCTCTGATTAAATGACAGAAAATGAGAAGTCATTTTCTATCAAAAAAGGTGAGAGTTCCCTTTCTCTCGTAACTCCTGTCCACCCCTGTATAATTAAAACGTGTCAAGATACATACTAGCATTAACTTTTATTAATTTGTACTATGTTGCCCTGGAATATTTCCAGAGTTTCGAGTTTCTGGCACCTACCCTTAAATTACTGTCGTCATTTTCCTTCTTAAAAGTAACTCCTGTCCCGCGTAACTCCTGTCCCAAAACAGCGATTTCAATGGGGTCGGGAATAACGAAAATTTTGAAATTTTCATTTTTGTATGATCTGATGTGTTACAAGTTACCATTATATGTATAATAGTATGTTAGAATAGAAAAACTCTTGCAATGAGTGCTGTAAATATGATTTTCTTGGATTTAAGTAACTACCGATTCTCCGAAATATCCACTTTCCCTCCCTTAAAACTGCCAAAAAATATTAAATTCTGCTGTTAGCATCTGTTTATATTTTTTTCCTGAAAATATATATAATAGTCGACTCATTTTATTTTAGTCTGTGTTTTTTGCATTATGATTTTCATGTGCAAAACTAAATGTAATGTTAAATTTTGTTAAATTCCTTCAAAAAAGTAAGTACTTTCGGCACAATTTTTAAGTTATTGGCAATTCTAAGTCACGTAAATTTTTTTTATAATAAGTTATATCATAAGCTTACGAATAAATACTATAAACAAGTTATCTGAGAAACATATTTTATATTGTAGGATTAAATATGTGTGGGACGGAGGTTACTAAAATGAACGTTTCATCATGCAAAATCGCAAATAATTTCGTAACACCCGAGAATCGATCGAAGCTACTTTCCAGTTGGTTACCTTACTATGTAAGTAACATTAAAAAAATTTATGCAACATGAAACAAGTAAAAAAAAAATTACGAAAAAAAAATGTTCAAAACTAATATAGTGGGATAATGGCCCATAAAGGATTTAATATTCCATGGTATACGTACCAAATTTCAATTGATATCTATTTTTTAAACTTTTTTTGAACTAAATTGGCTTGTTTAATTTATTGTTAATATTCAGGAAACCGAAAAGTTCGCATACAAAAAGGGAAAAATACTAATTTATTAACATTCACCTAACTGAGGGAATCAGTAAAAACCATATTTCATACATATGCGCACTCATCTGCTTATGAGAAAACCAAGTCGAATGAAGTTAGTCAGTTGTCAAACGTGGATGAAATTCACGGTCTTCTGACCCTATCTTCAAAATCGGTAAGTTGCTAACGCAGCTTGTATTGGAACACAGCCGCAGTAATGTGAACTGCCTCGATAGCTCAGCTGGTAGAGCATCTGACTGGATATCGGAAGGTCGTGGGTTCGAGTCCCACTCGAGGAAAAACTTTTCGCATTGCAGTTGGTATTTATTAACATTCACCTAACTGAGGGAATCAGTAAAAACCATATTTCATACCATAAAACATGGCTGCCCGAGAAGTAAAATTATATCGTTTTCCACGCTTCCAAACGAAGTAAAACCATCTCCATTTAAAACTTATGTCCTAAATCTATTATTTTGTTTTTCGCATTGTCAATTTCGATTGGTTTCACCGTATTCTGCGCTAACAATCTGATAGGAAAACAGTCATCCGTGCATTACGAAGGCCCGCGTTCACTAAGCGTTTTATTACTGCTCAGTAAACAAAAGGTATGATAAATTGTCCACTAATCACTTAAAAAAGTAAATGCAAGTGACAGTCGAAATAAAAGTGACTAACAGTCCTGTTTATTATTACTCAGCCATGCCTCCTTGAAAGCACGTCTTCCCTGAAGCCTGCATAAACAATTGAACGTCTTGGCATGCGGCAGGAGACGCGTCAACGACGGGTCATTAATCAACGACGCAGCTCCCGTTGACACCTCGCCTGATGTCCCGCGTTCAAATCCCTTCACAGGCGAGTCGGATTCATGCAGCCAAGACGCAGTAGGCTCATTATAAATGGAAGATTAAGACAAGCACTAGACATTTTAGTACTTATCTGAGAGTCCCTATTTTATAAATGTAACGGCTTGAAATTTTACGAGCAAACGTAATGTGAAAATGCATTAAAAATAATTACGTACACCCACGGAATCATAAATTACTTGCGAATTTTGAAGTACTTGACGAATCAAAACCAACATTACCGACATAATTTACGCATATTTAGCGAAATCGATCATGAACGCCTGTACATTGTTCAATAGCAAAATATTTGGGGTTTGTTTCAGAAGATTTCATAGACAAAGTAACTCAAGAATATTAATTTGCATGCATGTAAATGTTTCGCTTATGAACAAGTTTCAGAGTGAGTTTTCCATTAAATTCATATGCAACGCAGCCAGGGTAACAAACTTGTGTATTCCGTGCATTTATTTTTGTTATGACAGCATAGATGTTCAAACTCGACGTAAGAGGTGGACGAAATGAAATAAATAAGTAAACTTCACAGAAATCAGAAACTCTGAGACAGCTGTCATGAACACGGTCTTCGAAGAGACGCAAAACCAGAAGTTATCAAATAGAACCCAAGAAGTTCACCAGCAGATCCGACAGCTCCATAGCAAAACATTTCATTTAGTTACTGCTAAGGCGGAATTTACATGAAACTTGTTGTAAGTTGATAAATAAAGTAATACGTATGAAATTCTACGCTTTTTGAATTGGTATGTCAAAAACATGTATACTTGGCCAAACTAAGAGCGGTATTCGAAAGAATCGGTTCGGCTTAAGATATGATGACATATTCAGATGAAATTCATCATAACTAGCTCCAGTAGGTGCGCTCTGATATCATGGATAATAACAAGGATAGATTGTCAAGGAACACGACCAGAAGCCAAACGCTCCGCTAAAATATCGTTTTTATTTTGGTCAAGTGTATACATGTCATAATGCGGATAAAACGGCATTTAAGGGTAATTTTCGAGTGACTAAATTTCGACGAACCCAACAATAACAGCAAGAGGAATGTAATTGAGACGTTGCAGTGATTCTACACTGTCATTAAGGTGCTGCAAGCGCGAGCGATTTTGCTGCTTTTTGTATTTTGCGATACGATTGGAGACGAAATGGGTAGACCAAATTATATGAAATTTTAATCGTGATTAGATAAAAGACAAACTTAGGGTCATCCCTTGGTAAATTTTTAATTTTTTGTTTCGTTAATTAGTATTAATTAGTTGATTTTTGGTGAAAAGTGAGCTATTTTCTTGTCTCCCTGGGCGCCGTATAAAATTAAATTTCAAAAATGTGCCAAGGGATAACCCTAAGTTTGTCTTTCATCTAATCATGATTAAAATTTGAGATCAATTGGTTTACGGGTTTGGTCTCCAATCGTATCGCAAATTTCATTGTTTTGCGCGTTTTTGTTGAATAACCGTCGCCTAATTAACGATGCAATAAGCAAAAATGAAAAAGTGCTACTAATATACAATCAGACCGATCATGTGAACATCCTGTAAAAGTTTCACTCACTTATGAAACAATTTTTCTCTCTCAATTTTCTAAAACGGCCGAGCGCTAGTATCACCTTAACCTACGATGCGGCTGCAAGGGAAAAGGGACGGTCGGTCTGGCATCGGCTGGTGATAATCAAACATTTCACTGATAAAATTTCAGTGCGAATAGCAGGTGTTAAAGCCTAGTTTACACGGTTTAATGTTTCATAATTCATTGACTTCGATAATTAATTCATTGAAGGAAAAATAGGACCGATCCTAAGTTTAAACATAGATTAGGTTAAACTTACTTTCGCTTCAATTTAGCGGCTACACAGTTACAAATAATTCGTCGAACCTAACGACTCAACGAATTGAATTCAACATTGAAACGAGAATAATCAGTAACACTATATAGAGTTGGGAAATCTAACTATAGGGCTTAACGTATGTACCTACTTCCACAAAAGTCCTTGTTAAATAGAAATTCTTCAAATTTTCTTGAAATACACCTCAAACAATAACAAATGCAAATACGGAATGAAAAACATGTGTTACGGTTTTTCATTATTTTAAGAATATCTTGAAAAATTATTTTGAAATTTCCCATAAGCTATAACATGGACGGAGGTAAAAACTTAACTTAAATCATCTGCAGTAATTGAAATATAAACTACACATTAAACATTTTGAGCTTATTTTAAAGCTCGAATTGTTCTGATAATTTTAACCGTTTTCAAATGTTGTGTTACGTGATTAAATAAAGAGATTATTAATGTCGCCTGTTTTTATTAGAAACAGCTGAAAATCAAGTTGAGTACTTATTTCGTACTGCATGAAATATTTTAAATTATTAGCAATTTCTTGAAAAAATATCATATTTCTATACAGAAATAGTATAAAAATATCAACAAAGTAAAATATATCTGTCTAATGTTTATTTAATTGATTTCTAAATCATACATCAAGTCACTGACTTGAATTACGTGGACTAATGTTCTAATTTCTATCAAGAAGTGTGGCACAGAAGTTGAACAAGAAACAGATTTGTGTAAATCTGTCTCAAACAGTTTTCAAACGTAACCATTCACAGTGTTCAATTTGTACGTGTTCAATGTATCCCGAACCGGGCAGAGTGAATTGAGGGAGACAAGAAGATCCCATCCTCACAAACCTTTCTTAGACAACCCCCCTCGTCCACTTCATCTCCTCCATACCTTCCGTGCCACTTCTTCAGAAGTAATTGGACTTTTCACCGGGGCGTTTCAAGAATGATTTGCCCTACATTTATATTTATAGGATATTAATTTATCTCAGTGACATATTATCACTCACAAAATGTCTCAATTTTCATTATGCTAAACATCTTTCTACAAGAGTTAAGTTTATGCTACTGGAGCACATTCGGTTTGCACTCATGTACGAGTATGTAACTTAAAATCGTGACTCTTATTTCGTCTTTCTCGCCATTGGGTCGACAGTTGACTCCACATAGCACAGCCGGAGTTAGTTATGTATCCATGCTCGTTACAAAAGTGTCAATTATTATTAAAATAAACGATTCTCCTTGTATGTATCACGGCTAATCAAAGAAGAAACTATCCATTTCTAGCATACCATTTTTGTGTCAGATCGACCGTTTCAAACTAGATCGAAGTCAAATGACTGCCACCTATCAAAGTGACAATATTTTATTATTATTAATCAACTTTCCCGTAACTTTAAACCAGCGAAACGGCTAATCGTAGAAAATACACATAATTATCAAAACTGCTAAGTCCTACAGTACCTATCTGGCAAACTAATCTAAACTAGAACCTGCTCTGGCAATAAATTTATTATTATTAATACTAAGTAATAAATGTTTCTTCTTAGCTACTACAACCGGTGAAACGGCTAATCAAAGAAGACATTCTCCTAGTATCGGGTCAACTGATCTAAACTAGAACTTGCTCGTATAAAAGTGTCAATCCAATGTATTATTATTAATACTAATAAAAGTATCTCCCGCGAAACTGCTAATCAACGCATCCCAAACCTGCTAAGTCCTAGTGCGTCTAGTCGTCTACACGGACTATGTAGCCACACTCACACACACACACATGCACACGAGGTCACGAGGCTGATCACGTGGTCACGACCGCACCCGACGAGTTCCAGCCGTCGACTGAGGCGTCGGGGCGCGCTGGGGCGGCGTCGGGACGCGGGATCGAACATACCGAGCTTGCTTCCCTTCCATAACAGCGACGTCGCGCCATTCATCGGCATTCCGTTTGACAAAGTTGACGCTTATTGCTGGGATTATTGTACCGCGAGAGACGGGGACTGGAATCCGTAAGAGGAGGCTCCGTTTCCACGTGGGCATTTGGTATATTAAAAGATGAAGAAAGTCGGAGGTAAACAGACAGGTTTATGGGCACGGCGTTACATTCCGAATTATGATGGAATTCGATTTCATTCAATGTTAATCCTTATGGCCGTGACCGGATTCCATCAGAATGGAATTGGGGAAACGTTCTAGAATAGGTCTGCATTTCAAGTTACCAAATCACGGAATAACAGAAATTGTTACGCACACTTGGCACAACTAAAATTGATCGCTCAACAGATCTGATTGTCTGAAAAATGTAAGATCGCACACTCAGAAGTCAGTCCAAGCGATCTCCTTGTCTCACTCTATAGTAGTGACCTCTCATTTCAATAACAAGTGTCGCTTGTTATGGAACATGTCCAGCAGTCATTCAAATTTGTTCACCGATCAATTTTGGTTGTGCCAAGAGTACCTCAGGTCTACAATCATTTACAATCAGCATATTTCAATTCAGCAATCCATAAGTAACATGTTTTGACAGCACTTTTAGAACAGCTCTTGTTTTGATCCGTCTGAACGAGGCGTCAAAAAGACTGTGGATCTGACAAATCTACCGTAACTTTATCTTTTAAAAGCGCATTTTGTATGTGTTTTAGGTTCGAAATGAGATGTTTCAAAACGTCCGGGGATAGGAAATCTTCGCGCTGTCAACATTTTATCAGGAGCAATATTATCGACTTTTATTATATACTGCATCTCGCATTGGACTCTTGGACTGGTTTTATCAGCTTTTGATGTTAAAAGTTCATTTAGAAGCAAAGAAGTAAAATCTTGCAGTCTTACTTGACTTCAAAGTGGAAACTTCATTGCCTTTTTTTAATAGATTTTAAGATGTCACAAGTTTGCTTGGAAGCAAAAGAGTTCATACTTTCAGGTTTACCGGACATCAAAGTATGAGCTTTTACGCTGCCAAAGTTCACGGATATAAAAAGGTGAACTGTCAGGTGTTTTCATTACCGACCAAGTTGGCTCAGGCATGCAGCTCTGAACTTATACTTTGCACTCCGAATGCCCGGGTTCGATTTCCTCGTCAGTCCTTCCTCTTGCCCTTCTCAAAAGCCACGAAAGTCCATCCTTCTCTTCATAATAATTCAACCCTCGCCATTAACCTAGCTGTGGTACGACGTTATAAGCCCATTATAATAAGCATGGTCTAAACTAAGATATATACGCAGCTGGGCCAAAGCCTTGCGCTCCATAATGAGTATAATCATGGGAACTGATGGTGCCAGGGTATAACCTCAGGCCGGGACAATTGCAGCCTTATAGTACACAATTGCAGGCTCATTGCCTTCACCTGGAGAAGTGATTTAGATGGTACCTTTTTGTCAATGTGTCACAATACTGAAACCTCCCGTCTATGATCGTGAATCCGATTTTGAATTATAGCGTTAAAGGAGTTAAGGGACGGGAAAACCTCATTGGCGTAACTTCAATGTTGCAATGCTTCAATGTTGGGGGGGGGGGGCAAGGGGCCCTAAAATTTGGCATTAATGAATACCATAAAAAGAAAATTATCAATAATCGATAGTAAGAGAAATAAAAGTAATGTAAAGAATTTATTTAGATGATAAAATCGACCATAATTTGTGTTTATATCGCATTTGCATGCACTAAATTCTGAGTGAAATTCACAAAATTGAATTTGATTTACACGGTGCGGGCAATTAAAAAAGTATGGGGGCCCCAAAAAATATCTTGCGGGAGGGCCCGAAATCTGAAGTTACGCTGCTGAGAGATCTCCGCCATATTTGGATGTGGCCCGTATGAAATGAAATGTTGTAACTCGACAGGTAATGGGAAGTTACATAATTGTTTCAATGTCTGGAACTCGATTCATTTTCACCCAAGGACAATGCACAGCAATTCATTATGCGTTTTGGTGACTTATTTGGAATTGTCAAGACTGGAAATTTGTACGAATCAATACAGATTTTAGTCAAATTGGTTCACAAAATTGCAAGTATCGAAACAATAGCCACTACAGATGAGACCTCAAATGTGAAGCCTAACCAAAAACAATTTAATATTTATACAGAAAAAAATGAATTTAAACCAAAAAAGTTATGAAAATGTTCCTTTTCCTACCTACTACTCTAGTACAGAGCATAATGCATTGAAATCGTTCAAATTTCAATACCGTAATTTCTACTCAGACTATATCCACTAAATCAGTAGGTAAAATGCAAAATGATCTTACGTTCATACCGGTTTAAATACACACATTCTGAATAAGTATCCACTGCAAATTTCGCGTATTTTCCGCACGAATTGTTTCGCAAACATCTTTCATGAAGTATAGTATGAGTAACTTAATTACTTAACACATTTGTAAAATGCATCCCGAATTTCATTGCGACGTCCAATAATGGAGAATGTCATACTGTGACATAATACGGTTCAAATCCATTCACTCTAAGAATGATCATGAAACGTAAAGTCAATCCTTTATTACAGATTGCCATCCTGCAGTCTATTAGAAACTTATTAACAATATTTATTATTATTGCAGATAATTAACTGTCATTAAAATCGTAATCAAAATTGAGTTGAATGACTACGGCTTGACAGTAGATTTCAAGGTCGTCATTGTTATGGTGAATGGATTTTACGAACTCCCTCCATAAAGGTAGGAGCCGCTCCCTCTATTATGGCGCTAGAACAGCCTTAATTTATGCGGGTTTATATCAATCATTGCCACAACACACAATTTTGATTTGCAGTCCGAATTTCTTTTATGCACGCCTACACACGATAGATAAGAAAAAATAAACTTTAATTTATGCAAAATCGCCTTGGAATTATAATACATTAGTGTAAGACTCGTGTAACATAAAACATGAGTGACCGACAATAAAATTCACCATAATTAACCATAACTCTGTGTTTAAGGGAGGGGGGGAGAGCTTAACTGAGCACAATTTGGTTGATATCTGTCAATGGGTGTGAATTCCACTTTATATAAGAACGACCAAAATGGATTAAGGTCAGTCATACTTTTTTCCCGCCAACGGTCGGTTTGGAGCGGTTTTAGAGGGAAATACGAAATCGGGCACGAAAACGCTCCGTGTGAGCGACGGACGAGCGACGGAGCGTTTTCGTGCCCGACAAATGCTGACCACATAGTAGCAGCAAAGTTATGACAGTAAAGTGGGTATCACACTGAGTTGCAACCCGTGGTTGGAACTGTCGTATGGAAACTTTTGTTGCAAAAGGAGGCAACCGCCTATCACACGCAACTGTTTGGGTTGATGTTGGTTGGTTCACATTGACACTCATGAGTTGCGCAGAAAGCAGTTGCCATAGTAACCAAAATAAAAGTGGGAATAACAAAATCTGACAGCGGCAATCGAAATCTCATATTTAGAGTGATTACTTGCGAAAGAAAGATATTTAAGTAAGTACAAGTTAATAATAATACGCACTAGTTATCCATACACATGTTCAAGTTAAATATTCATATGATAAATATGATTTATAGCTAATATTTATAGCATTCTATTGGTAAGTTCACGTCACGTGGTACCACAACAAATTGTTGGAACCGGAAAAATAGAGACTTCTCTATTTTTCAACCCAACCCGTGGGTTGACCAAATTCAGTCTCTGCACATGCGCGGCCAACCATATTTTCCAACCGCCGGTTCCATACACGGGTTGCAACTCAGTGTGATAGGGCTTTAAGCGATGACAATGTAGATATCAAGGTTCACCTAAGTCTTTTCGTTATTCAAATCCGTTTGCCAAATATGACCATTTATATTTTGTATTTCGCTCTAAAACGGCTCCAACCCGACCGTTGGCGGGAAGAAAGTATGACCACCCATAAGTACGATGTTTTATTCCAACGACTGTACCTAGAAGAATTAATATCCGTTTAATGAATGACTACGGCTATTGCTCCATCTACCCGCAGTACCTCGTCACGCTTCTACACTCAGATATTATGACGACATACCTCTTTGCGGAGGTATTACGACTTACAGCGATAATAAAGACGCGCGTATCAGCGTAACTAATCTAATAACGCGGTGAATTATTACTCGGATGACATCGTCACGCAATTAGCCTGCTCTCAAGTGAAACCTTCGTGTAAATCGTGGCTAGATCCTGGATGAAGAGCAAATCAATCATACATTGCCAGATTGCTTATTGCCACAATGCTTACTATACAAAAAATCGAATTCGAGAAAACAAGGAACGCGACTGACCTCTGGTGGATTCTTTGGTACTAGAGATAGGGTGTATAATGGAGGATAGAAGGGGGATATTTATATAAATAAATAATATTATATTTGCTTTAAGTTGTTTGTTATGGCTGAAAAAGTAAACTTGTAACTAAATCAAAATTTCAATAGTTTCACCTTTTTCACTGCTCTATGGAAGCACGAACTTCTAAAAAAGTACATCTAAAAAGTTTCCTGTCAGAATTGGCTCTATCACGTATTGCTTATTTGCTCGAATAGTGATTTGGGACACAATAATTATATATTTTTTTCCTGGGGCTTAACGTCGCACTGTTCTGCAGCGAGGCTCATGGCGACGGATGATTATGAGGATGATTGAGAGATGATGGTGAAGAGTAGGTAAGGATGGAAGATGGGAAGGAGGCGGTCGTGGCCTATTAGTAGGGTACCTTCCCAGCATTTGCCTGTGGACTGAGGGAAAACCACGAAAAACCCCAGTCAGGAAGAACGGCGAGAATTATCAAGCGAGCGTCTTTACTTCAAACTAATGGCTCCTCTTTTTTCTATGTCTGTTCCTTTCGCACATAAATAATGTGTTAAAAGAAGTCACGTAAAGGCACTTTTTTAACAGAAGATGCATTACTATCTAGTTCGGCGACCTAATGATTTTCAGCAAAATAGTTATGTTATACTTCATTGCATGCAGTCTTGAGTCCTCTTTAACATTGGATAGTCCTGTATACCTGCCCGTATGCTAACTATAGGAGTGAAGGCATAGTTCATCCAGAGCGAATGGGCCATCACTATACTTGTATACCTAAGATGAATAGTGTATCCACTGAACGCGACAAACGTGTAACATTTTTTGAGAATAAAATATGACCTTGAATTCTCTGTAGAACGACGCGATCCTGGCGGCATATGGAAGAACTACATAGTGTTAAGTTTTTATTATCTTATTTACCCTTTGTTATTGCATTTATTAAACCAGAGTTGTTTTATTTAAATAATAATATAATAATAATTCAAAATATGTTCCTAAAATGGCATTTTGAATGAGAAATTAGAATAAAATTTCCTAGTTGAAACTTTGACCGCAGCGCAGACTAGCGCTGCGAACGAAAGACAATCAAACTCGCCGCCCAAAATCATCTACATTCGGCCCAATGTTAAATGCGTTCAGTGGATACACTATTCATCTTAGGTATACAAGGCTGTGATTTCTATTCGCTCTGGTTCATCGGAAACTTGATTAGTAATTTTTTCACTAAATGGCTGTGTGAAAGAGACTCTGTGTGCATATTGAAAGTGGAAGCGTCTGACCGACAACTTAACATTTTGCATAGTCTTTCGGACCAGTAGGTTCATATAAGTTTTTTTTTTTTACAATTTCAGACAAATCTGGTAATGAATTTCAAGAGTTATTGAAATTTTTTGTCAAAACATTATCAAAGAAATTTCATATATTTTATCACCGCTTCTTTGATGAATTCGTTAGATTATCTTCAAAGGGGTTGTTCAACAACGCCCTACGGTTGCAACGACTCGGCAAAATGAATAGCGAAGTTGGTCCATTTTTTTTTATCTTTTATTATGTATAATCACACGGTCCCCGTTTTCATGTTTTTCCTGTCCTTAACTGTACTAAAACACGAATTATTTGGATGATAACACTTTCTGCCTTCTGAAACAACACATGTATAATTGGAGGATAACGCTCCGAGTGGCGTTAAATACGTGCGTCGATTGTATTGATTTTCATCAGTTGGAGACAAACATTCATAATTCACTCGCACAAAATTGCCCATTCATAAAAGCTGCAGCTTTTGATCTCTAAGCAACTCCACATAACTATACTGATAATGATAAAAGAATGCAGAGCACCTGATTAGCGATCGACAAATCAGGAGTTTTCACCGTCGACTTGATAGATGATGTGGCCGACGTCAAATACTGACAATAATCCATGACTTTGAAGCTCTTGTTGCTTGGAGATTTTGTGTCTCTAAAAGTTTGAATCTTGCAGCGTCCACTATATAATGAAGTACAAATACTTGTGTTCTGACTTGACAAACTCCACTAGACCTCACAGTACATGAACTCAAAACATCATGAAACTTTCCAGTTCAGAACTGAACTCGACTGAAATCTAACTTTGAGACTACTTGTTCAGACTGAAATATAGTTTGTAGCTTGTATATGGAGCCTCGGCTTTGTTAAAACATAATTTTGGTTTTTGATGCACACTCTCGTAATTGTAAGTACGATTGGGCGACTTGTTTGAACCACGGATGATACATTTTAGTCTCAACTAGGGCTCCAAATTTTTCGAACCGAACCGAGAATTCTTGAGGGGAAAAAAACGGTTTCTTTAGGGGGGTTTCCGAAAAAACGGGCATTTTGGGGGGGGGGGGGGGGGGAATGTTTAGCTCATATTTCGTAATTCTTTTTGTTTGGTACCACGACGAATTAATTTTTCGATACTGCACAGAAGAAAGTCTTCCTCCAAAATTTGGATTGTTGCACGTCCTTTTCGGTACTAAAATAAAATGCATCGTTGAGTTGATGTTTTAAAAATCTCCCGCCTTTTGCAAAGCAGTGGGAGTGTCCTCCTCTTACAGCATCTATCCCCCTATAACAGGATCTGTAGCCATATTCATTTTACAATTTCTAAAATAATTAAGCGAGCGGAGCGAGCGTCTCCACTTGAAACTTATGGCACAAATCTCTGTTTTTGTTTTTTTTTGTTTGTGCTTTTCGCGTTACATTTTAAACGAAGTAACGGATCTGGCAAATTTTTTTCACAAAATATTCATTACTATCCACTGCAGAAGGCTATTAATTTCCAGCAAGATCCATCTATTACTTTTATCAAAATCTTGATTAAAGTTGTACCTATACTAAGCTTGGCAATGTGAAAGAAACTCAACTCTGTGTGCAATAAAGCTGGAATCGGTTAACCGATCATCACCATATTTTGCATGGCCATTGGTATCAGCATTATAAGTGTTATTTTACAAATCTGTAGTCTGTAATGAATTTTAAAAGAAAAAGACATTTTACTGACACTTGTAAGCTTAATTTATAATGGCCTGTAGCCACACCCCCATTTGACCTATCAAATGGTCTTCGATTAATCAGATCAATCAAACTCATATTTTGCATGGTCGTTCAGACCAACATTGTCTCTTATTTTAAAAATTTTCAGCCCTACCAGTCAAGAACATAGATCACTTATTGACAGTTTTAATAACTGTCAGAAATGACATTTCAAAACAGAAATTTCACTGCATTCTGGGTTGCTTTATGTAGCAAAGCAAAGTTTATAGATGGCTATTCTCAATATCAATGTAAGACAGATTCCTTTATTAGTGGATCATATTGCAATACATAATGTAGTCAAAATGTAATGTAGGTATTTCATATACATAGGTTTAGGTATACCTTATCTAAAATAATTTATTTTACGATATGGATTGTGTTTCATAGTTATGAAAACAACGTTTTGACTAGATAGCATCATATTTTACACACTTCCAGCCCAATCGGTCAAGAATTTACAGACTTATTGCTGTTTTAAGTGTTTGAATATCTGTCTAAAGAGATTGATGGAAAAATATCAATACAATAATCTGTTATTTAATTGATCCAGAGTGTTTATGAAAAGTTGCAAGGAAAATTGGTAATAAATAATGAATAGTTAGTTATCTTTGATTGAATGGATCGTGCTTGATTGGCGATGTCGTGCGTGTCGGTGCTCGCTCATCAACGCGTTACACCGAGCGTTTTCCTAGTTCATATAATATTATTATCAATTTTTTATTTCGAGAATCTCAATAAATGTATCATTTACAATGTATTATGAATGCATTTCCTTATTGACTGTATGTGAAATTCTACATTCTCCACTCCCCTAAGTCCTGTTCATGCCAAAAAATAGTTTAAATCATCCAATATACAATTTAAACATAAAAAGTTATTAAGAAGTTCATAAAATAATAATTTTAAATTATTTAAAAAATCCCATCTTCAGGAAAAAACCAAAAAAGCTCGGTTTTTCCGAAAAAAACGGTTTTTTTCCCACACTCAAAATCCCTAGTCTCAACCACCAATCAGGTTGCAAAGCCTTCGATTGAAGTCCTGTGTCCACTGGGAAATTAGGCCAAGCAAGTTTTAAAATCATGTGAGCTCATTGAACTTCACACAATGCTCATGTTAAAGTCAGAATACTTAGAATAGGAAAGATCATAGACAGCTTCGCAAATGATTAGATAATGGGATCTGTCGTGTTCGGTATTTGTACCACTGGTGAAGGTTGTGATTTCAAATCAATATTTGTGCAGCTGCACGATACTATAAATTTAATTTAAAGTTTTAAACCGAATTAATTATAACATGCAAGCAATTTTATATATCTTGATAGTTTTATGTATTTTACTTGTATTTTTCCTATCTTCTCGTCTTTTCACGAGCTTAGTTGAGAGTTGGTCTTTCCATACGACTCAGAAAACATGCTCATTAAAACTTTGATAACCCACCACCTATACTCGATCTAAGTCTCTCCCCCATCCCTACGACTGGATTATCTGCCATTTGTCTGTTTTCTCTAACATTTCTCAATTATTAACTTTTTAATTGGAATAATATACAATACCGTCTGGAAACTTATACAAACGTACCTACACGTTTGTATTCATAAAAGTGACAATATCAATACAACTCAGAAAACATGGCTATCCCATCGCATGGTGCACACATTAACTTTTTAATTGAAATGACATACAATACCGTCTGAAAACTTACACAAAAGTACCTACCTACACGTTTGTATAACTTTTCAGAAGGTATTGTATACCGTGTTATTGTGATTTAATAATTGAAAATAGAGGATTTGAAGGTGTCGATGTCAGACAGTGCAACCCACACTTGAAAAAACAAAACAACTATCTTGTCTAATTGATACCGAAGACTAACATAAATAGATGAGTTCCTAAAGGCCGATAAGAAAGTTGTTGATGTGTCTTTTTTCAAATGAGGATTAGCACTATCTGACCCCAACCCCTTCATTTGGCTCAACGTGTAAAATTTGATGAAATGTTGGTCTTAATTACCTGGAAAATTTTCAAATTTCTTGGACAACAAATCAGAAGATATTAAAAAAAATTGAAACAATCAACCTGATAGTGATAACCACCATGATCAACCGGATAATGCCCAGTGTGACTGATGCCTTTCGTGTTCGTAGTCTCTAGGATCAGTTACAAATAATATGGAACTCTCTCTAGATATAGAGTGGATTAAAAACGTCAAAATATTGAAAGTACATATGTCTAGGATGTAGATAAACACACATTATTATTATTGTGGGATGAATAGTTTCTAAGTAACTCAAAAAGACAGTTTGATAGATATCTCCGAATTTTTTAATTATTTAACGATGTTTTAAAACAGTAGGTAATATCGGCATTGACGTCATGGGACTCAGCATTGCCATGGCAACAAAGTATTCACCATGGTAACACATTGTTGTGGACTTATAGAAATGACATCACCGGGCTCACACGTCACAAATAGATTTTCCCGACAAAATGATACATGCAATTTCAATTTGATATTTTATAAATTAAAATGTAAATTTATTCGGGTATAAAATGTATTTATCATTATTTTTAGTGCAGATATTTACAAAGCTAGAATATCATTTTTTAAAGAGACTTCCCTCTTGTCAAGTCAAAACGTATCGAACTTTCGCACGAACATTGAACCACCTTTGGCCATTGTGGTTGTGATTGACTCCAAAAGTGTGTTTATTCCCCTTCTTTCGAGGCCTAAGTAAGCGAATGGGAAACGCACTGTTCCTCAGAGTGATTTTTTTAAATTTTGTTTTCTCACTACAGAATTTTAAAGAATCAGATTCAGATAGTAGCGACCCGTTACAGCATAATACTCTAGGAAAACGCTCAGTGTAACGCGTTGATGAGCGAGCACGGGTACGTAGTACAAATTCTCAAACCGGAAATGCGTACAGAACGCACAGAAACATATACATCCATATTGAATTGAAAAATTATCCACTCTGTCAACAAAAATGTATCTGCTTTTCATTGAAACGTGAAAATAGCATCTAAGCACTGTGGTTCCTAAAGCAAATCAGATCTATGTGGCAGAGGAAAAACAGTTATTTCGATACTTCATCTCTGCTATTAAAAATGTCAATAAGTGCGTACGTTCTTAACTGATAGGGATGAAAATGTGTAAAATAAGAGACAATGTTTGTCTTAATGACCATGCAAAATATGAGTTTGATCAGAATTATCGAAGATCATTTTCATTTTTCAACCTATCAGGAGATATTTATTTAAATTTTAACCAATCAATGGATTTCAAAAAAAATTGGGTCAGCAAACAGAAAAGGTTGTCTCTACATGTGTGCAAAATTTCAGATCGATCGGTGAAACGGAGCGACTTCCATTGCTCCAGTCAACAGCCAAAAACAAAAAACAAAAAAACAAAAAAACAGAGGTCCGTGTCAAAAGAGTCAAAAGGAGACGCTCGCTTCGCTCGCTCAATAATGCCGCAAACTTGAGTACTTTACGATCTCTGGTACGACCTCAAAGTGTTAAATACGATTATTGTTCGATAAATATCGTATTTAACACTTTAAAGTCCTACCACAGGTCATAAAGACTCCAGTATGAGGCATATTTAGTAATGCCTATCTGATTTATTTCACATTATGTTAGTGTGAAGAAAATTTAAAAAAAAATGTCAAACCGTGCGATTCCCGTTCCCCAGGCCTCTTAGGTACACCGCCGTCAGAAAAATTGGCGGTAAACTGCCAAGTTGGAGCTCGAATGACAGTCAATATTTGTTGAACGGAGAAATAATTATTATGAATGAGGTGTTTGAATGGTTCTTATAATCAAACCCTTAAATCCAAAATGCTCGAAATCTGCGTTTACCGCCGTATTTTCGTATTGTATCAAGTTTTAAAAAGGACTTAGAATTTTGCAAGCAATTTCTGTGACCGCGGGTGTACTTCGCCCAATCCCGGCGAATCACTCTCGTCCCGTACCCGTGCGAGGTGGCGGCGTGCGTGCTGCCTACATCATGTGTGTCAAGGGGTAGCACGCGATCTGGTTCTAATAGTCGCCGTGATATTTGCCACTTTGCCGGGGGCGAAGCGCAAGCTGGTCGATAAGCCCGACTGCGACCGCCGGTTGCAATTTCATACGCGATGGAGCACTAGAGTTACTCCGTACGGAGTTCTTAACGTGGCTCAACCGATCGAACATTACAAAATATTTATTTTTTGAAATTACCATCATGAATTACTTTTTCCAACATTTGAACTCTATTTAAGTATAAACAAATAATAAAATGTCATTTAACTTGCAACTCCTGTCTTACAGCGAGGTTTAAAATTATTGCCTTCCGAGAATGAAGAAAACTTTAACACAGGAGGTATAGGAAAATCATTGCGTTTTTGGCTTATAACTTCTAAAATAGCACACGTTGGTATTGTTTTCAATTTTTTCCCTAATAGGATATCCATATATCTACCAGAAAAAAAGTTTTTTGATCAAAGTTGGGACTACATAAAAATTAGATCTTCATTATTAGCCTAAATGTGACACGATTTTACTTGTCTGCCATAAGATAACATGGGGAAGAAAACTCAATTTATCTCAGAAACTAGACACGAGAAGTGTTTAATTTTTTCAGGTATTGTGTATGGCATGATTATCAATAAGTAGACAAAAAATTATGAAAATCTGAGACTATGCCCGATTGGATGAGCCACCTTAATGTGCTGCAAGCGCGAGCAATTTTGCTGCTTTTTGTAGACACTTTTTGCGATACGATTGGAGACGAAATGGGTAGACCAAATTATTTGAAATTTTAATCGTGATTAGATAAAAGACAAACTTAGGGTTATCCCTTGGTAGATTTTTAATTTTTTGTTTCGTTAATTAGTAATAACTAGTGGATTTTTGGTGAAAAATTAGCTATTTTCTAGTCTCCCTGGGCGCCGTATAAAATTAAATTTCAAAAATGTGCCAAGGGATAACCCTAAGTTTGTCTTTCATCTAATCATGATTAAAATTTGAGATCAATTGGTTTACGGGTTTGGTCTCCAATCGTATCGCAAATTTCATAGTTTTGTGCGGTTTTGTTGAATAACCGGCGCCTAATTAACGATGCAATAAGCAAAAATGAAAAAATGCTACTAATATACAATCAGACTGATCATGTGAACATCCTGTAAAAGTTACACTCACTTATGAAACAATTTGTCTCTCCCAATTTTCTAAAACGGCCGAGCGCTTGTATCGCCTTAATCCATGGAGGTGACTCGGGTTATATTGCCCGTGACATGGAGAATCTCTAGAATCAAGCTACATGGGATGGAAATTCTTCCACCGAACATGCGTGATGATGTAGAAGTGGCCAAAAGTTCCTTTTTTCCAGGAACCGGTACCGGAACCGAAAAGAACCGTTTTTTTATAGGTACGGAACCGTAATCGGAACCCTTATTAATTTTTTAGATGGAACCGGTCCGGAACCCTTATTATTATTACGTTTTTTGGTTACATTCCATAACGGTTCCATAAGGGTTCTTTAAATAATTAATTTCATTGAATATTTACTTCATTGCCCTTCAAATCTGAAATTATTTACTGCAATTCAGTATTTTTTTTTGTGGGGGGGGGGGGGGCTTAACGTCGCACTGTTCTGCAGCGAGGCTAATGGCGACGGATGAATGATTGTGATGATGATTGGGAGATGATGGTGAAGAGTAGGTAAGGATGGAAGGTGGGAAGGAGGCGGTCGTGGCCTATTAGTAGGGTACCTTCCCAGCATTTGCCTGTCGACTGAGGCAAAACCACTAAAAAAACCCAGTCAGGAAGGACGGCCGCGGGAATCGAACCCGGGCCTCCGGAATACAAGTTCAGAGCGTTACCAGTTACCACTCACCCAACCTGTTCCGTAATTCACAGTTTTTCAAATAAATGATCACCGAGTCAAATTAATGTTAGACATTTCTGGGTTTCTGGGTTTCTGGGTAAGTTCCCAAAAGTCAATCTAAAAAAAATTAAATTATTGTCTGAATTTGATGGAACCGATTGGAACCCTTATGTAACCGAAATGGAACCGGAACCGATAATATATTTTTTACATGAACCGGAACCGGAATCGGAACCGATATTCATTCGGGTCCAGTCCCTGTTGTTTTCACTCTAAAAACAAATTACTAATATTTGTCACATTCAAGCCCCAATGAGTTTTTGTGGTTGCGAGAATAATTTTGTATTTTTCGTTTTTGTAAAAAGCTACTGCATTAGTAGGTACTCATTGCGTGTTGACAACATTGTATTATGATTTATTCGCCATGGCATCAGGCCGAACCAATCAGAACGTTTGTTCCGTACCGACCTGCCAAAAACTTGCTATACTCTAATTATTCTATGGTAATTGGTAGGTATAAATACTTCTACAAGCAATTATTACTCCAACTGGCAGAAGCATGCAATCGCTAAATCATTAAAATTTTACTTCCAACTGGGTTATACTCTCCGGGCAAGTTTCCGGAAAGTCTGTAGTTAGTGGATTTATCAATCACATTTCGTGCAACAAAAAAATCACAACACAAAGTTCTCGAGAAAAGTTGTTTGAAAAGTTTGGGCAAACTAAGTTGGTGCTTCACCATTGTTTATATTTAACGAGGATATTTATGTCATGGTTTAATGGTAGCAGGGATTGATTATGAGCATAATTCAGATGTCAAATGTTAGAAATATATGAAGGTATATCGCGGGTTCATAAATTAGACGTTGGGTCATTACGAGCACGGAGAAAATTAAAGGCCCAACTCGTAGATATTAATATAATGAAGAAAAAATTACCAAAAACAACACAACATTTTAATATTTTCATTCGTGGGGCTTCATTTAATATATTCTTGAGTTAATGTTTAGAAATAATGACAAAGTGCACAATTTGATCCTGCATTGATTACGTATTTTCAAAATTTAACTTTACAACAATGTAAATGCCCAATGTAAAGGTACCTAATTTCATATATTGTGAATGTGAATGAATAATTTCACGCAAAAAATCTGTACGATCTTATATAGAAACACAATCAAAATTCCAAACTTTGAATTCCAATCACAGTTTCCATAAGATTTTATCTCAAAAACCAAGATCTGTCAAGAACATTTCGGCAAAACAAGTTAATTAAACTACTTAGTAACAACTTTGCTGATCAGCGAGGCATTCAAAATTCCACGCTTGAAAATACATCGATTGTTGGCACTGATTGATAGAGCGCTAAATGATGGGACGGTTCTCTAATAATAGGCCACGACCGTCTCCTTCACACCGTTCTTTTCTCAATTATTCTGCATAATTGCAGACAACTTCCATGGGGTTCGAACACCACTAAAAATTACAATCTCGTCCACAGAATTTTCCTCACTACAGAAAATGACTTAGTGAAGTTTTGACAAATTGCCAACAAAATACATTCTTTTCATCCCTTTCTTTCCCATGTCGAGCACACTTAATGCATTGTGCTTCTGTTCTTGTGAACGCCTCTACAATGGCGACGTCTCGAATCAGAAGCCCCGTGTTCGATGCTTTGTCAGCACCAAGAGAGGTCCGATCATCCAGTGTAGAGTCTAGGCCAAGGGTGGCGCATGTTGTTAGAACAACTGGGAATAATGCGAGTGTTTTCGTATACAATTCTATGAACAAAATGAAAATAATAATAATTTAAATTATCTAATTAAAAAATGTGACATATAATGGAATTTTAAAAAAATGCTAATATTAAGAGCATTTTAAATATCTGTATAAAAAACGGGACAGAGTCCTAAACTAAATGAGCGAAGGGATGTTATATTTAAAAAGCATTTGCTCTCACTAGGAGCGCTAGGGAGAATCGTTCTTTTTTCCTTCCGCGTATGCGTCCGTACAAAATGACAGCTATAGATGACAGCTCACTTTAAACTTCTTGTATTTGAAATATAGTGCCAAACTGTTGTGTTCGGAGTGAAAGTAATTGATTTAAAATGTAATATATAGCCTACTACTTAATTAATTGTAGCTTCAATTACTTACTTTTTATACTGGAAGATCACTTTATGTTAAGGTAGAGCAATCGATCGATACATACACAAATATTTTTTCTTGAAATTACAAGTTCAAAAAACGTTTTCATACATTTCAACTATATTTAAGTATAACAGACTCATTTAAAGTCCTGTAGTTTGAAACTCCAGTACAACAATGAGTTTTCAATTTTAGGTCATCAGAGGATGAACAAAACTTTAACATGGGAGGTATAGGAAAATAAGTTAGAATTTGGCTTATAACTTTTAAAAAAAGCTCACGTTGGTATTGTTTTCATTTTTTTTTCTGATAGTATGTTCATATGTCTACCATAATAAAAAATTTCGTTCAAATCTATCGATGAAAAAAAATAGATCTTCATTATAGCCTAAAAATTACACGATTCTCTTTTTCCGCCATAAGATAACATGGGGGAAACAAATCAATTTATCTCAGAAACTGGACACGCGAATTGTTTAATTTTTTCAGGGATTGAGTTTTGCATGATTAGCAATAAGTCACCAAAATTTCAAGTAAATCGGAAAAATTGAGGTTATGGTGGTTCTACCTTAAACAACTTCTTTTGTTTTCAAATCAGACAAAGTAGCAACCTGTCAACAAACATTTGACTGTTGCCATAGCAACCAGGTATTATCGCCCGTGGCGCGCTCTATTCTAGCTTTGAGTTTGGAAGCCCATTGTGGAGTTCTATCAATAAAATGCTAATAGGTACCTACTCAGTGCATTTTTCAAAAATATAAATTCTATTCACTAAAGAATACCTAACCATTTGTTTGATTGTCATCCAGCAATAATATTGGCTACAATGTATTAACATTCAATTATCTGTATACAGATATTAAACAGTCATTAACATCGTATTCAGAATTGAGCTAAATAAATAACTATGGCTTGACAGTAGATTTCAAGTTTGTAATTCTTACGGTGAACGGAATTTAACACATCGTGGAGTTCTATAAACAAAATACAAATATTTATTGATTTTAATTAATTATATCCGTGTTGGCGAATCGTGGAATTCTATAAACAAAATGAAATAGTAAATTGTCTTCAGTGCTTTCAAATCTCTCTCTTAACAATGAGCAAACCATCGAGTTCCGTCAAGAAAGTGGACACACGGCAAGTGGCTACGGGATTATCCACCCCTGTAGCTCATCTTGTGCCAATCCATCACCGTGTCTTCGCGTTGTAACATCTCCCAAGAGGACATCTCCACTTGCTCCTCGCTTCTGGATGCTGTAATACCTTGCTTCGAGTGGCCACTTATCCCGCTACAAGACGCCCTCGCAGAACAAAACGCTCTCGGAGAATAGCGCACTTGACATTAGCTCAAGTGTCCTTTGGATTTTCTCATTGTAAGACCGAACCAAAGTGACAAAGAAACGACGGATTAAATTCCACTGTTTCAAGCATTTTGAAGTGTCCGATTGGCTGTGCCGCCAATTTAGTCCAATATTTAGTTAACTAGGAAAACGCTACGTGTAACGCGTTGATGAGCGAGCACCGGACACGTGCGCAAACATAGAACCGAAGATGCGTTAACACATAAAAACTTAATAAACGTTTTAACATTATTTAACCTAGATTAAACGATAAACAGTTCTTAAAGGAAAAATGTCAGGCTAGACAGAAGCTCAGAAACGGAATGAATCCAACGTTTCCACAAGTACCTAGGTAGAAGAAGACTATTGTGAAATTTCAATGTTCGGACAAAAACTCTCGATAAATAATGTCACCAGCTATAAAAGCGGGGAACTTTACTAAAACCTTAACAAGCACACCAAATTGTCAAACTTTTTCAACGAAAATAAGCAAAATGCTGGAGAGATTTGAAATGAGGTGTGATCATCAAGAAGATAACAAACGCCACTCTATGAAACACACAGGATGCACGGCCATCAGAACTATACGTATGTACGAAAAGTCAATCAAGGTTCTTTGTTTTGCGAATACTCAAAATGATTTATTTGGAAATACGTTCCATATTGAATTATTAAAATTTAAAATATGATCCACTCATTCAACATAAAAGTATCAGCTTTTCACTTAAAAGTGTACATAGCATCTAAACACTCTGATACCTAAAGCAAATCAGATTCAGTTGCAGTGGAAAAACATTCATTTTCAATGTTTCATTTCTGATAGCTATTAAAAATGTCAATAAGTTCATACATTCTTAACCGATTAGGATGAAAATTTGTAAAATAAGAGACAATGTTGGTCTGAATGACCATGCAAAATATGAGTTTGATGAGATTTATCGAAGACCATCATTTTTCAACCTATCAGGAGATATTTATTTAAATTTTAACCAATTGAAAGATTTCAAAAAAAATTGGGTCAGCAAACAGAGAAGGTTGTCTCTACATGTGTGCAAAATTTTAGATCAATCGGTGAAACGGTGCGACTTCTATTGCTCCAGATAACAGCCAAAAGAAAAAAAAAAAAAAAAACAGAGGTCAGTGTCAAAAGAGTCAAAAGGAGACGCTCGCTTCGCTCGCTCAATAACTACTTAACTTTACTTCGATAAATTAATTAAATATTCACATACTTCAAAATGTTCAACTGTTGTATAATTCAAAAGTTAGTTACTAATCGGTTATACCGCGCCTAGCATTAATTTTAATTTTTTTTAACATTCAAAAACTAATACATTTAGCGTTATACATGAAACATACATACACACATTATTTGTAGATTTGGTGAAGGTATTTTATGGTTCCTTTTTACAAATAATGTGTTACGAACTTCCAGCACTAAGATAAAACAATATTTCTAAAACACTCCGGATGTCCGGGCTCGATTCCCGTGTTCGAGAGAAAGGCTGGAAAGGCCACGATCGCTTCCTCATCACCACTCATCTGCACGCATTCCTCATCATCTCCGAATATCATCAGCATAATCATTCATCCATTGTCATTAGCCTAGTAGCAGAACAGGGCGACGTTATAAACATTATAAAAATATCTGAAGATTACTCAAACTCGTTCAAGAAACTTTAGAATGCAAACTCGAAGAAAGCTGTATCTTCAACACGATCTTCAATTTTTCTCATTATTTTCACATCATTGCCCAACAAAGTGATGATTTCCCCAAGGTTATAACCACAGGCCCTGATTTGATTGTCTAAATTTAGAATCGGATTGGTGTGCCCATGCATAGAGCTAGACACCACACTTACAGGCACGCACATTGTTCTCTGCACCTACAATTTCAGAGTTTTATTTCATTAGTTATTAGTTGCGGCCTGTCACTGCTCTCGATGTCGCAAACTGAAATTCCCAAATTCGGAGATTTCTATCAATATTTTATTTTTATTTTATTATTTGTTTGTACAGGAGGCGTATTCTAGAGCGATTTCCCAGTTCCATTCCTGATGGAATCCGGTCACGGCCATAAGGATTAACATTGCACCGAATCAGATTCCATCAGAATTGGGAATTTAAAAGTTCTAGAATACGGCTCCAGCACGTACAAATTCCAAAAACCACAGAATTATATTCTGTTGAAAAGTAAAATTAAGAAATTATCCTACAACAATGAAAACAATAATATGTATTTGTTACTTGAAAACTAGTCATCCCATACAATAATAATGTTTTGTTTGTCGACATCCTTGACAAAGTATACTTTCAATACTTCACGTTTTTCATCCATTCAACCACAGAGAGAGTTCCCTTGAATGAATCATTGAACCGACCGTGTAAACTAGGCTTTAGTTACCTATCAAAATTTATTATTTATTATTTATTGATTGATACAACTTTGACTAATGCTACTATACATGTTTCAATTATTAATAATAGTCAATGTTCTTAAGTGCACTTATTCGTCGGTTGTTGTAGTTTTATAAGTTCATGTCGGAATAATGGACTTCATCCTCTTCCTCAATTCTTTATTGTTCTGGGGAAGTGGCTCCACGACGCTGGCAGGCAGGTTGTTCCACAATCTGATCCCATGCGCTGCGAGAGAGAACTTGCCAGTGTCTGTTCGCGGCTGCAACAGACGAATTTTCTCGGTGTGGTCTCCTCTCGCGGTGTAATTCGGTCTCTGCAGTAGCTCACCTAGCTCCTCCCAAGCCTCTTCATGGCAGTAAGCCCTGTATATAGCGATAGCTCTGGATGCGTCTCGCCGGTCTTCCAGAGACTCCCACTTCAGTGATTTTATGAGTTCAGTGGGGCCAGGAGAGTTTCCGAATGAACTCTCAACATACCGTGCAGCCCTCCTCTGTACCATATCCAGCTGGTGTTTATTCACCATGGTATATGGACTCCACACACTGGCACAATATTCCATCTGTGGACGAACAAGGGTGAGATATGCCAGTTCCTTTGCCTTCTTTGCTGCACCTTTGAGGTTCCTCATGACGAACTGCAGTGATTTGGATGCCTTCTTTGAAGTTACATCAATGTGGTTATTCCACTTCAGGTCATCAGACAGCCACACTCCAAGGTACTTAGCATCCTTTGTGGGATCAATTGGTAGGTTCCCAAGCTGGTACTGGTACTGTATCCGTGTTTTCCTAGTGCTGAATGACATCTTGATGGTCTTATCGATGTTGATTCGCATCTGATTCAGGTCCACCCACTTGGCTAGTTCTTCGAGGTCTTCCTGGAGCTGCCCGCAGTCATTGGTGTTGTTGACAGTCCTGTAGATTATACAGTCGTCTGCGAACAGCCGCAATTTGGAGTGCAAGATACACTGTGGAAGATCGTTCATAAAGATCAAGAAGAGGAGTGGACCGAGAACACTTCCCTGGGGTACTCCTGATGTCACTGTAATTGGCAGGGAGATTTCTCCTTCAATCCTTACTACTTGCTTTCTGTTATTTAGAAAGCTCCATATCCACTTAATGACCTCCTTGTTAAGATTTAGTTGGGATATCTTTTCCATAAGGAGGTCATGTGGCACTAAATCAAATGCTTTGGCAAAATCTATTAGGATGGCATCAACTTGCTTTGCTCTGAAGTCCACTTCTTGAACTAGGTCTTGTGTAAGACCCACGAGACTAGCCTCACAAGAGTAGTGAGGTCGGAAGCCAAATTGACTTCTTGTGAAGAATTGAGTTTCGTCTAGGATTTGCCTGATTTGTTTTTCAATTATCTTCTCAAGTATTTTACATGGAATACAAGTTAGACTTATAGGCCTATAGTTGGAAACGGAGCTCTTACTACCACCCTTGTGTATTGGCGAGACAATTGCCATTGTCCAATCGGTGGGTAGGGTGCTTTCTTCTATCGATTGTGAAAAAATTATATGTAGATAGTCTAGTCCTGCCGATCCTGCAGTTTTTAGTAGATCTCCTGTGATACCGTCTGGACCAGCAGTAGTTCCAGGTTTTAGATTTTTAATAACATCCCATATTCCATGAGTACTAATCACCAGGGGATTCGAATTATCTCCAACAATGGAAGGAGCTCTATGGTTCTTCGTTGAGAAAACATTTCCATAAAAGTCGTTGAGAGCGTTGGCTTTGTCTAGATTTGTTGTTAGTATCTTATTGTTCAGTTTTATTGCTGGTATCGATCTTGAGCTGCATTTTTTGCTATTGATGTAGCTGTAAAACCTCTTCCAATTCGTTCTTGGGGCTCCATCTTCCATCAATAAGTTAGCCATATATTTGTCATAGCAGAATCTCTTGGCTTCAATCAACTTGTTTGAAAGGGTCTTGAAACGTGCCTTGTCAGCATGGGACCGCTTGCGATGTGAGTAGGCTCTCTGAACTTCTTTCTTCAGATGTTTCACTTTATCATTATAGTAGATGGGATCACTGTTCTTCTTAATTACTCTGTGCGGAATGAACTTGTCTCTTGCTTGCATGATGATTTTCTTAAACGACTCCCATTTTTCATTTATCGTAATATTATCTGATTTCCAAGCAAGAAAATTGCATCTCAGGAACTCTCCAAGGCCACGTCGGTCAGCTTTCTTGTACTGCCATGATGTTAAGGGCTCCATCTTGGGAATCGTGTGCAATGGGGTGAGTTCAAGGATGACTGCGTCGTGGTCACTAATACCTGGGACAACTTCTGTGTCCCACCATATTTCAGGTGGTTGAACAAGGATAACATCCAGAATATTAGAACTTCCATCTGTTTTGGTCCTCGTGCCCTCCTTAACAGTTTGTATAATATTAAAATTACTTTGCAATGAATTTACAAGTAACTGCGCATGATTTTGCCCACTTGGGTTATCACTGTCCCACTCAACATCAGGGAGGTTTAGATCTCCTCCTATGACTGTGTGAGCCGTCGAGTCAGTGTTGCACTTTAAGTCTAATAGAGTTGTATGAAGTTCCTCCATCAAGGTATAGTCATTCCTGTTGGGATTATAAGCACCAATCACCTGAACTTTTATATTGTCCTGTAGAATAACTGTCACACAGAGTAGTTCAGCTGTAGCACTTGATGAATTAATGTGGGCTGAGAGTTCCTTTTTCACACATATGGCTATTCCACCACCCCGGCTCCCTCTATCCCGTCTGAATACTTGATACTCTGATACAGGAAATATTTCGTTGTCATGATGATCTGGCGTTAGCCAGGTTTCTGTAGCTATGACAATATCAGGCATATGAAGTTCTATAAGATCTTGAAACAGAAGTTGTTTATTATTCAAACTTCTACAATTAACCAGCAGTACTTTGAAGCGTCTGGTCGTTCCATGTTCTTTGCTTCTCATGATGGTGGAGTCTCCCTCGTCCTCTCGCGAAAAAACCGCCGGACCATTACACCTGCTGGCCATGAGGCTGGATCATTCATGCTGTGGAGTTATAATGTTGAAATGTGGAGTTATACACGAAGTTTCCCACTTACCCGACAATTTATACTTGACTACTGAACAAAGTGACCTACTTCCGCATAACTGTAATTGTGCACAGATTCGGTTTATAATACCTTAAGACCAACAACTTTCTTTAAATGTTTAGCTTTTACGAAGTGAAAAATTCAAATGACCTTTAAGTTTCGGAAAACGGACTAGGGTATACGGAAGCTATCTGCGGTTGGTACGGGAACTGGGAATCAATTCCCGTCTCGAATCTGCTGATTGTGTTTTTTCACGGTTGAATTCAGCTGGAAAGCCAAGACGGTTTCGTACTAAATGTCCACGGCAAACTCCTTCCCAACATTACTAAATACACTCCACACCCTGTCATCAGCTCATAATCATCCTCATTATACTGTTAGGAAGAGCCATCCCTACTTGTTAGTTCCCTAGAGATAACAATACTTAACAATACTTATTCACAGAATATAGTCCATGCTCGAAGTAGCAAGCAAGTCAGCTAAAGCCAGTGACACTCCTCTGGGGCCGTATTCTGTAACATTCCCGAGCTGGAATCTGTTTCACGGCCGCGAAGTTATAGAATGGACTTTACTTGCTGGATTCTATTCCAGCGGTGGTTCGTCGCGACTGAGTTTTATCCTCGTTTTCCTCAGTCGAGAGGCAAATGACAGTATGTCATCCTACTAATAGGCCACGACCATCTACTTCCCACATAAGTCCTTAAAAAAAATTAGTTCGATTCATTTTCATCTAAGGACGATGCTTGCAACTGCAAAAGTAATTGCGTTTCTGTGACATATTTGGAAATGTAAAGAATGGAAATTTGCACAATAAAATACACCGACAAATATGTATGTTTTGTATTATAATTTTAAAGCCTGCACTAATTCTTCATTCATAGATAAGATTATTATGGTTAAACGGCGCGTCAACGACGAGGTTATATAGCGGACACTAATGTTTACTTTTTACTTTGTTGATCATAAGAGAAGGACATGGGGAGGGGTCGACCTAACGGGCCCGATCCGGGGGAGTCTGAAACGAGTGGGAAACCCAGTTCAGAATGGGACAGACCTTGGGGCGAGGGAGGCTTCGGGCCGGTGGGACCCTATTTCAGGAGGATCACCATCTCGAGGGGGGAGGTCGGACCGAGGGGCCCGCGAATTAGGGGAGGGCATGGGACTAGGTCGACCTTGGACTGCACGTAGTTGGGACCAGCTCGTAATGTGAGGCGGCCCCTTAAGCCCCACCACCGCGTCAAGGTGTTCTTCATCCTCATCGTATCTTTCATCCGTCGGCACTAGCCAAGTTACAGAACAGTGCGACGTTAAAACACCGCAAAGAATGTAGGCATTTCTCCGGAGTTCCAGAAGGAATGTAGCAGGTATCTTAATCTGAGCAGTACTCGCATAGCATCACATGACCACGGCGACGCGCATCCGGCTCAGGTTCTGTCGCTCTCCGCGGACTCCAGGCGGCGCAGGCGGCGTTATAGTGCCGAGTCACGCCAGCTGCCACCATGTAGTGTCGTGCGGCACGAGAGAGAGCTCGCATTGGTCGGCGCCGAGCACCAATCAGGCCGCGTGTCCTTGGCGCGACCCGGTCATCCGAGTCCTGACCGCGATGGAAACTGACGGCTGTGTCAAAGTTTACCAAAATACCAAAATCTATGTCGAAAGCCCATCACTTTGAAGTCCGATGGTCTACATGGTTTTGCTTTTGTTTCTAAAATACTTAGACGACTTAAAAACTGTATAGGCACCGAGTGTTCATACCACCAGCGCCACTAGCGAGAGAAATCGGCAAAACTGTGCAGCGAAGAATCAGCAATTTTATAGTCGCTCATTGGCCGTGGCCATAGCAACCGATAAAAATCCACAGATAACTCAAAATAGCTCAGAATTGGTAAAAGAGAGGAGCAAACTAATAATTTTATCAGACTCAGTGGAATTTTTGACACTTCATACATTTTGCACAGCGAAATTAAATTTGGAGCATTATTGTAAGAATGCAATAATGAATGAGTGAGTATGAGTAATGTATATAATGAGTATTGTATGAATGAGTAATGTTTACTAATTGCTGCAACTAAGGGTAAGAGGATCATACGAAGAATTGCTAATTTATGCCACCCATGGCGCTGTTTCTCATTTTCAGAAACAAAAGTGAGTCAACACTCGGTGCCTATACACATGTCATAACTAATAACTACACATTTTTTTTTATCTACATTCTATTCACCTCCTCTCGTGGTAAGAGAGTAAACGATAGTTAGAGATGCCCTGCATTATTGTGTATCTTCCTCTTCCGTGCTTTAGGTGATGCTGGTAAGGACATCAAGGTGATATCGAAGACAGACCGCAACTTTGGGAGATAGTTTTGATACCTATGTTTTCGTATAAGACTATTGAGAAATGTTAAGAATTAAAGTAAAATACGTTTTATTTTTCATATACTTCAATAAAAGAATATGGAAAATATTTTTTTACGAGAAAATGGGTACTGAAGAAGATTCTGATAAATGTATCGAAACTGTCGACAATGAATAAACAATTACCTAGGATGAATTATCCCAAACAACATTAAAATAATTAGTAATGCTAATATGTAGTAATCCTGAACTTTATTGTATAATCTGCTGCATCTATTCATTTCATAAGACGCTGCAGGCCGATTGCGACTTTAGATTGAACAGACTGTACATTATACATTGTTTCAGCTGCATTGTTTATAAACAGTTAGGTACACTGAATCTAATACTCATATTTCTCAAATCCAAACCCAAATCTAAATCCCAACCAACAACAGGTTCGTAATTTCATTGTTTGTAATTTCATCAGAAATGCTTGAATGCATATCCGTGAGTTGAGGTATGGATTACTAATGGATAGGTTGAGGTGGGGGACTGATGGAGGATACGTTTACAGGATTTAACTTGTACTCCCCTAGAGCGGTCGGGAATTTTACTATAGAATTTCGTGCATTTAAACGCGATTTAAAGTAGAGGCTCTATTAGTCCACGTAATTCAAGTCAGTGACTTGATGTATGATTTAGAAATTAATTTAATAAATATTGGACAGATATATTTTACTTTGTTGATATATTTTATATTTTATTTCTGTATAGAAATATGATATTTTATCAAGAAATTGCTATTAATTTAAAATATTTCATGCTGTAAGAAATAAGTACTCAACTTGATTTGCATCTGTTTCTAATAAAAACAGGCGAAATCAGGCTGTTTTTACAGATTATCCCTTTATTTAATACCGTAACACAACATTTGAATACGGTTAAAATTATCAGAAAAATTTGAGCTTTAAAATAAGCTCAAAATTTTTAAGGTGTAGTTTACATTTCAATTACTGCAGATGATTTAAGTTAAGTTTTTACATCCGTCCATGTTAGCTTATGGGAAATTTCAAGATTATTTTTCAAGATATCTCTTAAAATAATCCCGTAACACATGTTTTTGTTTCCTTAGTTGCATTTGTTATTGTTTGAGGTGTATTTCAAGAAAATTTGAAGAATTTCTATTTAACAAGGACTTTTGGTGGAAGTACTTTAAGAGGCAAACGGAAGCGAGCGGGAATCGCACGGTTCGTCAGAGAGTTTTTTTTTGAAATTTTGTCTTCCTACTAAATAATTTTAAAAAATCAGATAGTAACGACCCATAACAGCCTAAAAGACTAAATAATGCCACACACTGGAGTATTTTATGACCTCTGGTGCGACCTCAAAGTGTTAAATACGATATTTTTAGTAAAATTATAAAAAAATAATCGTATTTAACACTTTGAGGTCGCACCAAAAGTCATAAAGTACTCCAGTGTGCGGCATTATTTAGTCTATTAGGCTGTAATGGGTCGTTACTATCTGATTTTTTAAAATTATTTGGTGGGAAGACAAAATTTCATAAAAACGCTCTGACGAACCGTGCGATTCCCGCTCGCTTCCATTTGTCTCTTAAACACAAAATATCGTCGATTTGATATTTTAAATTTGTTGAAATGACTACTATTTTCATTAATACCGACTGTCGATATTTTTTGTTTTTATGCTATTCATTGAATCCAGATTTTCGAGCCTTGGGCTGCAACATCGAAGTTACTCCAGTGACAATGAAGTATCTACTTCTGAAGAGTGGAGTCGCCATTTGTCATCCCGTCTCGACTACAAACCTAGTGTCACGCACAGAGGCAATGGCAGCACGGTCCAACTCTTCATTTTATTACATGCAGTCTAACGCAGAAGAAATGTGTCTAGCCAACGGTCGGGGTTAAGATGATACAAGCGCTCGGCCGTTTTAGACAATTGAGAGATGAATTGTTTCATAAGTAGGTGTTACTTTGATAGAATATTCACATGATCAGTCCGATTGAATATTAGTAGAACTTTTTCATTTTTGCTTCGTGCCTTGTTAATTAGGCGCCGGTTATTCAACAAACCCGGTAAAAACTATGAAATTTCCGATACGATTGAAGACCATACCCGTGAACCAATTGATCTCAAATTTTAATCATGATTATAGATAAAAGACAAACTTAGGGTTATCACTTGGCACATTTTGAAATTTACATTTCATACGGCACCCAAAGAGATAAGAAAATTGACCATTTTTCACCAAATATCAACTAATTATTAGGTACTAATTAACGAAGCAAAATATTAAAAATTTACCAAGGGATAACCCTAAGTTAGTCTCTTATCTAATCATGATTAAAATTTCAAATCATTTCGTCAACCCATTTTGTCTCCAATCGTATCCAAACAAGTGCTTAAAAAACGCGGCAAAATCGGTCGCGCTTGCAGCACCTTAAGAGAGACGACAGTTTCTTCTTTTCTGTGCTGTTCTATGTCTCACTCATCTGCAACTACAGGCTAATGGCGACGGATGAATGATTGTGATGACGAGGAAGTCAAGGATGGAAGGTGGAAAGGAGGCGGTCGCGGACTATCAGTAGGGAACATTACCCGCAATAGACACCTAATGTAGTGTGTCAACAATGAGTTACTCACTGCAATAGGTATATGGAAATCAAACTGCATGTGAATTATTTCAGAAACCAGAGTAACTCAGATATTTTATGGAATCGTCTATTGGCTCTCGAGTGCTAGGAAAACCACGAAAAACCCTCGGTCAGAAAGCCAGGCGCGGGAATCGAACCCGGGACCTCTGACTGAAGTACACAAAGCGTTTGCTCCGTGACACATTGTCATTTTGTCAGTCATGTTGGAAATTTATCCTGAATCTTACAAACTTTATTACAAATTATTGCCTTAGCGTAAAATATTGTTTATGAATGTAATAAGTTAGACATGTGAAACAGTTGTTGTTATTAAAAGGGTTGTTTTTAATTTTCGTGCTCGTTTCCAATTCCATCGTACACTCGGCCAAACAAAACTTAAACATTTACCAAATTTGAATGACTGCTGGTCATGTCCCATAACCAATCAAAGCTTGTTATTATCATTGAAATGTGAGGTCACCTACTAGAGTGAGACAATGAGATCGCTTAGACTGACTTCTGATGGTGCGATCTTACATTTATCAGCCTATCAGATTTATTGAACGTTAAAGTTTTGTTTGGCCAAGTACCTAACAAATTAAACGCTTTTCTTGCAAAGTTGCAATATTTATTATTTGTATTATAAAAGGTTGTCATGTTTATAGTAATAAACAATGGACTGCGTACACCTTTAGTTCAACTTATTCTCACTAGTGGCGTATCGAGACCAGCAAGAGGAGTAAAACACTCCATTCAAACACTTTCCACATATTTCAAAAGTAGTTCGTTTACAGAAAGAGTAATTGAAAGAGTAATCTGATATTAGAGGAAAAGAAACCTCTGAAGATTATGCGGTCACTTGGTTCTGGACTCCAAACGAGATGCTTCGGAACGAATTCATTTAGTTTTTAAATACCTACGGAAACTGCACAAAGCAATTTGCAACCTTTGCAAAACTCAAACACTAATGAAGGTAAAAATATACGCCTTCCAAAAAATAAAAAATACTACAGCCCCTGCCCTAAATTACTTATTTTAGAGTGATACTAACAAAAAGCTAAAAATAAGTATTGGAAAGTTAGGAAAAATTATTGAACGCAGGTAAATCATAACATTAAGTCTGTTATTTCCATAAAGTACGATAAGAGTCAATTGATACCCACTTTTGATAGTGGCATCGACAATAATACCATTGACCAAATAGTTGTAATGAATACTACTAGGAAAACGCTCAGTGTAACGCGTTGATGAGCGAGCACGGGTACGTTCAAATTCTCGAACCGGAATGCGTACAGAACGCACAGAAAACAAATACATCCATCCATATTGAATTAAAAAATGATCCACTCAGTACACGTAAATGTATCTGCTTTTCATTGAAACGTGAAAATAGCATCTAAACACTGTGGTTCCTAAAGCAAATCAGATCCATGTGGCAATAGAAAAACAGTTATTTCGATACTTCATCTCTGACAGCTATTAAAAATGTCAATAAGTGGGGCTGAAAATTTGTAAAATAAGAGACATTGTTGGTCTTAATGACCATGCAAAATATGAGTTTGATCACATTTATCGAAGACCATTTTCATTTTACAACCTATCGGGAGATGTTTATTTAAATTTTAACCAATAATTGGATTTCAAAAAAATTAGGATCTACAAACAGAAAAGGTTGTCTCTACATGTGTGCAAAATTTCAGCTCGATCGAAGAAAAACTCTGACCTGTATAGCCAAAATATGAGTTTGGTCAGACTTATC
Source organism: Leuctra nigra (assembly GCA_934045905.1). NCBI lineage: Eukaryota > Metazoa > Arthropoda > Insecta > Plecoptera > Leuctridae > Leuctra > Leuctra nigra. The sequence goes on from OW203770.1 coordinate 6,063,140, forward strand.
GAAGACCATTTTCATTTTTCAACCTACCATCAGATGTTTATTTAAATTTTAACCAATGAATGGATTTCAAAAACATTAGGGTCTGCAACGCCCAGAGAATGTCCAAACACGTGTGCAAAATTTCAGCTCGATCGAAGAAAATTTGTGACTTGTATATCGTCAGTAACAGAAAAAAATCACACACAAAAAAAACAGAGGTCCGTGCTAAAAGAGCCAAAAGGAGTCGCTCGCTTCGCTCGCTCAACAAGTTAGCCGAGAACTATCGTTTACGGAGAGATTGGGTAGAAATCATGTGATTCACAGGTAACACATTTGTTTCAAATTGTGTATGTAGATACACACCATCCTCGAACCCAATATCTGAGCTGGAAATGTGAAAGTAAAACGCGCAATGTTTTTGAATAGATCTCATTTATTCCGTAACTTTTGCCAAAAGTATTTGTCCAGTGAAATTTCATCCCTATCAATTGCATTGCCTCCCAGACATAGTCATACATCCGTAACAAGATAGCCTATGAACAGTGGGACTTAAATAAACAAATAACAAATATCCGCGCTCTAAAGGCAACAACAAATTCAAGAGCGAAAGTTTTATCGGCAAAACAAATAAAATAAAACTACGGCCTAAGAAGAACACATTTTTCAAGACATTCTGCAGTTGACTTTCATTCATATTTATATTTTGCGAAAGCTTCTACAAGCACAAAAACTTCGAAGATATGAAACAAAAAACATCAGGAAAACGAAAGAAAAATGTTCCTTCTACAAAAGTGTCACGAAATTTTCTCGTCTGCTTAAAAATAAATGTCTCAGATAAAATATATAATAGATTTTCTTAATTAATTTAAGGATAAGGACGGGATTGGAATGTAAGACACGGACGGCCATGAATCTTGTTGCAATCTTGATAAAGCAAGAACTCCTTACATTGCACTATAACTATCAAGTACTCACAGGCACTCTGCCACTGTCAGGGGTGGGAAATAAGCTCAATCCGCCATACAACAGCGAAATTGTATCAGAACAGTCTCAAGCCCCATTCACGATTTACGCGGACGGAAAAAAATGTTACGATAACAAATAATAAGTACGGATCGCCTTTTTGTGGCTTTTGTGGTTTTCAATATTTGAATTAAAATTTAACTTACTAACGAGTATAGTACAGAGTATACTTACTAGTACATACTATGGAGTAGACTCACCTTCCTAGGTTCATTTAAAACTGTCAGTACTGTATTTATTTTGCAACTATTTACTTGCTCACATTAGTGAGAATGTTAATATTGCATCTAACTTTGAGCATATAAAAATATGTTTGTGGGAATTTCATCAAAGTAAGTGAAAAAAAGTCCCACATCTGCCACCAAATGTAGATCATACTATATGGACTTCTACGTAAGTCTAAGTCCTATGGATTAATTTAAACATTACTTATACCTACCTATAAAAATATGTTTGTGGGAATTTCATCAAAGTTATTGAAAAAGTCCCACATCTGCCACCAAATGTAGATTCTACTTTATTATGGACTTCTTCGTAAGTCTAAGTCCTATGGATTAATTAATACATTACTTATACCTACCTATAATAAGAGCTGATGTCAACAAATTAGTAGCATTATTTCAATTAAGTTAACGTGGAAAAAAGATACCTATATACAGAACGTCTGAAAGATGGAAAATCAAGTTACCCCCGGGCTCTTTACAAAGTACGATCCTCCAATAGTTTGAAACATCAAATATTGAACAAAGTATTGGAAAATCAAACTCAGCCATCCACCCCTGGGATCCACACCCACAGCAATATAACATCGCTATCTCTCTCCCATACATTAGAGCAGCTCTCTCCATCCCACTCATTACAATCTGCTATCTCCTTTCTTCATCAGCATTATCACGTACCCGGCGAGCCAGGAATAAAATCTGCATCGATTTCACCTCCTTGGCGCGATCTTCTTGCGAGATAACCCCGCCGGTAGTTAGATAATTACCATCAAGTCGTTAACTCCGTTGTAACGCGCGATAAATAACGCGATTCAAGGGGCTGATTGTGTACTGTTCCCGGAGAGTTGTTGTGTCGCCGTCAGTGTTGATGTTACGGAGGTGAGGAGTTCTCACGTGAGGTGTGGCGTGAGAAGTGTTACGGAATAGGGTTCCAGAGATCATCGAGCAATGTCAAACCCAATAGTAGACTAAAAAAATATTTAAAAAATCACCAGCAATAAGAAAATCTTCTTATTTTTTAATTTTAAATTTGTGAATATCACACAAATATGACAAATACACTTACTAGGAAAACGCTCAGTGTAACGCGTTGATGAGCGAGCACGGGTACGTGCAAATTCTCCAACAGGAAAAACAGGAATTCCAGCTCCATGTGACTTCACTTACACCCTCTCCAGCACCATGTGACATCACTTACACCCTCTCCAGCACCATGTGACATCACTTACACCCTCTCCAGCACCATGTGACATCACCTACACCCTCTCCAGCACCATGTGACATCACTTACACCCACTCCAGCACCATGTGACATCACTTACACCCACTCCAGCACCATGTGACATCACTTACACCCTCTCCAGCACCATGTGACATCACTTACACCCTCTCCAGCACCATGTGATGTCACTTACACCCTCTCCAGCACCATGTGACATCACTTAGACCCTCTCCAGCACCATGTGACATCACTTACACCCACTCCAGCACCATGTGACATCACTTACACCCTCTCCAGCACCATGTGACATCACTTACACCCTCTCCAGCACCATGTGACATAACTTACACCCACTCCAGCACCATGTGACATCACTTACACCCTCTCCAGCACCATGTGACATCACTTACACCCTCTCCAGCACCATGTGACATCACTAACACCCTCTCCGGCAACATGTGACATCACTTACACCCTCTCCAGCACCATGTGATGTCACTTACACCCTCTCCAGCACCATGTGACATCACTTACACCCTCTCCAGCACCATGTGACATCACTTACACCCTCTCCAGCACCATGTGACATCACTTACACCCTCTCCAGCACCATGTGACATCACTTACACCCTCTCCAGCACCATGTGACATCACTTACAGCCTCTCCAGCACCATGTGACATCACTTAGACCCTCTCCAGCACCATGTGACATCACTTACACCCTCTCCAGCACCATCTACATCCTTGACAATGTATACATTCAATATCGTGTTTTTAATACATTCTACAACTAGAGAGAGTTCCATATTCTGCGAAAAATATAATTAACAAGGATATTTGAATCTACAAAGTTTTCTTACCGTTGATCTCATACATATGTCACTGAGCTAGTATGAATGCTGTCTCCACCTTTAAACCATCAGCCACTGCCCAATCCTTTGAGCCATTAAGTCAATTGATACGGCTGCCGATGGGTGGGGGTGGGGGAGGGGATATTGATTTTATATTAGTGTGTTGGCGAGGTTCCGGGTGTCGCTGGGTGATTAATGATGATTATGAGGATGATTTCATCACGATGCCAGGATATAGGATTCCGATAATAAGCATGGGCGATATGATCATTATTCGTTCATTCATTAAATAAATTATAATGCCCCCAATATTTAATCACTTTTAATTAACAACAACAAATACTTAATGATAAAAGAAAATATGAATGATATTGATGTTAGTATGATGAAGATGAACCACTTATTTAAATTAGAACATTATTTAAAATAATGTTTTTCAGACCTGAATTTTTATAACTATACAACCCACCCCTATTTTATATTATTCAACACTCTTTTATCTAAGAAAAGTGTATTTTCGGAGTCCTAATTTCGTACTTCTGATTTTGAAATCCAAAAAGCGCCATGCAGGGCATGATTTTCTTTACCTTGCACGTTTACTTTGATTAGAAAATTCTGTGCCCATCCTGAATTATTGTCCGCCGCTTGCCGCCCACCCTAGCAAAAATCCTGGCGCCGTCCCTGTATTTAATACCTTCGTCCCTGGGAGAACAGTAAGAGGAATCGAGAAGACTCTTGACTTGACATAAACTGTCAGTAAAATGAAGTAAACAAGTTGACTTCCTCGCGAATTGCTCGTTCAACTTATGGAGCTACAAACTGCGGCAATGACTGTGTAAACGAGAGTAATAAAACCGCCGTGAATATGGTCCGAACGCCCGCTGCCGCACATGGGACAGAACAGAGGTCCAATAGATTCGCCCGTCCTTCCTGGATCGAAGACTGTCACGTGGTTTCCCTCGAGGCGAATGATGGGAAGGTTGTCAACTAATAAGTCACGACCGCCTACCTCCCACCGACCATATTAGTCCACCCATTGGACAAAAATATCCTGAGGTGCCGATAAAACTACATTTTATAAGACGGCATTTTGTAGTTCGGACCGAGTGTGCATATGACAACGTCGGAACAATATAAATAATTAGCTATGATCAATGTTCGTCCTTCACATATAGGTATAAAGAAGAAATGTACTATCCCAGACACTCGGATTTCATTAACTAAGGCTAGTATAATGATTACGCCTCTACTTGATTAATTTGTGTGAATTCTGTAAATTAAACATGCATTGATTTCTATTTGGATCCCACTATCACAAGTATTCTGGGAAGAAATATCTTGTGGTTTTTAGTAATATTCGAAATATGATGCACGTACCAAAAATAAAATTATGGTTTTCAGATTTTGACATAAAACATATTATATAAGTACTTTTATAGCTTGTGAATTAGGTACACGAAACTTAAGTTTCATGTCTGTTCATGTCATGTATAGTACAACATTTCTCGTCGCCATATTACATAGTCATATGAGAATGAGACCAACATCAACTGGGCATGAAAAGTTAAATAACGTGCAGTGCATAGTTCATTTTTCATTTCCTGGTAGTTCCACGGCTTCCACTTTTAACGCAAAATCTAGACTTTTAATTTTCTCTATAAATTCCATGTAGGATATTGTGGTTTATGATAATGGCATTTTTAATAGCGTAGTAGATTTGTGTATTTTCGTCATCGCAATTGCCTTTCCGTGCTTTTATATACAAATATCACGATGTACTACACGCACTTGGCAGGAAACATATGGGTATAAGTTCTAGTATTGATTGCATTCATTTCAGTCTAACAACATTTTAAAAAGCTTAAACATTTTACACGATCAGAGGTACTAATTTATAACAAAATCCTTGATCACCTTCAGATATATTTTGAATAAAAAATATTGCCACTGCTCTATACTTTTTAGGATCTAATTATCGGGAATCTTAAATTAAACGATTTAAATTATAAATTAAACGCTTAATCAGACCAAAAACAAAACATTCTCTTCTCATTAGTGAGCCTATGAAACGGGAGTGGGAAGCCAGTCCTAGACGACGGAAACGCCCGAGCTCGTCCCCTGCTTCTAGAGTGCAGACGACGGAAACGCCCGAGCTCGTCCCCTGCATCTAGAGTGCAGACGACGGAAACGCCTGAGCATGTCCCCTGCATCTGAGTGCAGACGACGGAAACGCCCGAGCTCGTCCCCTGCATCCGAGTGCAGACGACGGAAACGACCGAGCTCGTCCCCTGCATCCGAGTGCAGACGACGGAAACGCCCGAGCTCGTCCCCTGCATCTGAGTGCAGACGACGGAAACGACCGAGCTCGTCCCCTGCATCCGAGTGCAGACGACGGAAACGCCCGAGCTCGTCCCCTGCATCCGAGTGCAGACGACGGAAACGCCCGAGCTCGTCCCCTGCATCTGAGTGCAGACGACGGAAACGCCCGAGGCCTCCCCGAACACATGTAATGGAATCGACACTCACCATGTGGCTGGTCCTCCGCTGCGCTCGACCTCATGTGTGCTGCGCTCAACATAGCATGCTGGCTGCGTGCTGCGCGCACTGCGTTGTCACCCACGCCTGCCAACAATACAAATCAGTGATATCAATTCGAGAAAACAAGGAACACGACTGCACTCTGGTGGCTATTGTGGCACTGCGGGTGACAGGGGCACATTTATCAATAAATATTTGCTTCAGTTGTTTGTTATGGCTAAACAAGTAAATTTATAGCTACATTTCAATTACAATTACTTCTCCTTTTTCACTGCACTTGGAAACACGAACTGTGAAAACAAGTGAATCTGTGGACTGACAGTAGCCATCTTGTCAGAAGTGGCTCCATCACGTATCGCTTATTTGCGCGAAGTGTTTAATCGAGTCGACAGCGAGGTAATTTTGCACACATTAAACTTATTGTTCTACACTAAGAGGTTATAGGGAGAGGCAACCATAGGGGAACCGGTCCGGGGGAGTCCGGCACTGGTGGGAAGGCTAGAATGGGGCGGCCAGATTCGGGCCGTGGAACTCGTTCGGTGGGACGTCCGTCTCGAGGGGGAGCCGAAGGGACCACGAATTCGATGGAGGGCATGGGACGAGGTCGACTAAAACTTCATTACATGATATATTCATAATGTTAAGTTTTAGCTTGTTACCTCTAGGTAGGTATCGTGATATTTTATGTATTGCATTGCACTTGTGTGTTCACGCGTGAATAAATAATCTGTAATAAAAATAACCCATAACCTATACGTAACCTAACAGGTACGGTGTACATTTCAATTCTTGTTTGAAATTAGGTAGTCTCGAAAAGTACCGTTTAAACGTGTTCGAATAATACATTCTCAATATTATTCACGTTTCTGTTTTTACATGATGCAGAAAAAGTTATGAAGGTTTTATTTGGCATACTTGCTTCGTCAATCGTGACATCAAAACAAGGACGAGAATGGGAACGGGAATCAAAACGATGAAATCCTAGGCTGGGAATAGACATTTGATCAATTATTGGTAATGTTGCCACCCATAAAGCTGTCTCTACTTTTCAACCCCATCGTAGAGCCAATACAATGACAAAATAACCTAATGTATTATCAAAGCGAATTCCTTCTTCCATCTTTCAGATCCTGGATCATAAAAAGTATATTGTCCTAGTTCTGCTACAATCCAGGTCAAAATTTTTCCACATGGTCAGAGCAGTTGGAATCTTCTATTTAAGAATCGAGGGGGTTGACGACTCGCCATGAAAGTGTACACGTGACGGTACTATTTAATTTCGATACAGTTTTTATATTATTATTTAGTGCGGATCTGGAGTATGAATACTGAATTACAAATTCTTGTGTGACTTGGGATGAGACATATGACTTGTTATGATTTGCTGCCTTTTTTTAAACCAAGCTACTAAATAATAAAACGTTTTTATTAACAAAGACAGAATCTTCCAGTCTCCAAAAGTACATCCAAAATGCGTAACGGCTATCAACTCCCGGGTTTGATCCAGCGGCCTTCCTTTCCGATGTTATGCCAATTGGATCAATCAGTTGTGCGGCAAATGCTGGGACGGTTATCACTAGCCTAGTTGCAGAAGAGCCGCCGCACCGGTGCGCCGTGAACGTATCACGCCGCGACGCGGAAGAGTCCCGGGGCCCAGGTGACGCCGCCGTCGGGGGAGTCGTAACTGCCGCCATCCGCGCAGATGTGGTCGTTCAGAGTCAACTGCGTACGACAGTCGGCGGGCGCTTAATGTCGCTTCAAGGGCTCGGTTCATCATTTCTTCACGACCTCCTGGCATCGGGCTGGGATGAGGGATCACTGCCGGGGAGTCGTGGGGGAAATGCTGATAGGCGGTACAGTCCGTACGGTCAGCAGCAGGACGCATCGGGCTGGGATGAGGGATCACTGCCGGGGAGTCGAGGGGGAAATGCTGATAGGTGGTACAGTCCGTACGGTCAGCAGCAGGACGCATCGGGCTGGGATGAGGGATCACTGCCGGGGAGTCGTGGGGGATAAGCTGATAGGCGGTACAGTCCGTACGGTCAGCAGCAGGACGCATCGGGCTGGGATGAGGGATCACTGCCGGGGAGTCGTGGGGGAAATGCTGATAGGCGGTACAGTCCGTATGGTCAGCAGCAGGACGCATCGGGCTGGGATGAGGGATCACTGCCGGGGAGTCGTGGGGGATAAGCTGATAGGCGGTACAGTCCGTACGGTCAGCAGCAGGACGCATCGGGCTGGGATGAGGGATCACTGCCGGGGAGTCGTGGGGGAAATGCTGATAGGCGGTACAGTCCGTATGGTCAGCAGCAGGACGCATCGGGCTGGGATGAGGGATCACTGCCGGGGAGTCGTGGGGGAAATGCTGATAGGCGGTAGTCCGTACGGTCAGCAGCAGGACGGATCGGGCTGGGATGAGGGATCACTGCCGGGGAGTCGTGGGGGAAATGCTGATAGGCGGTACAGTCCGTACGGTCAGCAGCAGGACGCATCGGGCTGGGATGAGGGATCACTGCCGGGGAGTCGTGGGGGAAATGCTAATAGGCGGTACAGTCCGTACGGTCAGCAGCAGGACGGAAACGATAGAAAACGTAAGGATTATCTAGGGTAGGTAGGAAGAAAGTTAGCAACACTCAAATCAATTTAAAAACGGTATTTGAACAAAACGGATTGGCTGCTGGTCAGGTTCCTTGACAATCAATCCTTTATCAATGAAATCAGAGCTCCTACTAGAGTTAGATAATGTGTTATTAATCAGACAATCCTTGTATTTTGAATAGCGTTTATTATTTGTCCGAGTGTACGTTGGGGTTTGTTTGGCTTAACCCGTTAGCATCCTTGTTATTATGATAAACTGAAATATGGCAACGTAGAGCTCATTTTTTTTTAAAAATATTATGATACAGTGCGATTTAAAAAAAAAGTGATGATAGGTACGTTTTTTATAACGACACACAATATTCACCATACAAGATAATAACCACCACCTTCACCAACTTTTCCCGAAAATTTGAACTTACGTATTCGTTTCAAAACTGTTACAAAGAAAGATTCCCAGCGGGTCAAGCTGCCCCCTCCCCCCTACCCCATCCCCAATCCTATACCCACATAAATCGTATTTCCAGCCTCCCACATGAGCCCCCACTAAGGGAATTTCGATTCAGCATTAAATTTTACAGACCCTCCCCCCCCCCGGCCCCTATTGGGGTAAGATCCTAGCGGAGCCCAAACCCTCACCGACGTTCGAATAAACCTTTTCTGAGGACGTTTCAGAATACTCCTTTTATAATCACAAGGGCTTCCAATCACCTCATACTTTCCAAAAAAGAAAGCCATAGAAAAATTGATAAAATATGGTTATTTTGTCAAGAACTGGTAGAAGTTTAAATATCAACAATTAGTATGCTATTCTACAATATGATTTCATTGTAGATCGAAAACAAGTCAAAAGGTATTAGTCTAGTACCACTCGGATCACCTTCACCAACACAAGATCGGAGAGAATGTACATTTCTGTGGAATACTTCCACGGAGTCATCAGGGAAAATTAACGTATGTAAAAGGGGGATAATAATTGATTTTTATGATTTGATAGAAAAAAATGAGCAAATAGCAGAGTTCTAAAAATGATGGCAAATATAATTGTCAGCTTTATTACTCTTAAGTTTCTGCCTAATTTTGACGTCACGATTAATGAATGAATCAAGTTAGCAGTTTATCTAAAAACCTTCATTACTTCGACGTCAAGAACAATAATATAATCTTTGTCCTAACTCTGTTCGCGTATCAACTTAAGAGGCAAACGGAAGCGAGCGGGAATCGCACGGTTCGTCAGAGCGTTTTTATGAAATTTTGTCTTCCCACTAAATAATTTTAAAAAATCATATAGTAACGATCCATTACAGCCTAATAGACTAAATAATGCCGCACACTGGAGTACTTTATGACTTTTGGTGCGACCTCAAAGTGTTAAATACGATTATTTTTTATAATTTTACTAAAAATATCGTATTTAACACTTTGAGGTCGTACAAGAGGTTATAATGAACTCCAGTGTGCGGCATTATTTAGTCTATTAGGCTGTAATGGGTCGTTACTATCTGATTTTTTAAAATTATTTAGTGGGAAGACAAAATTTCAAAAAACTCTCTGACGAACCGTGCGATTCCCGCTCGCTTCCGTTTGCCTCTTAATGGCCATAAGTCACTAACTATTAATCTCCCATAGTTTCCAAACACGAGACTAACACCTCTTAATCTCCACGTCTCAAGTATGTCGAGCAGCATCTTGTATTCCATTCACTCCGCTAATCTGTGGGGGAATATAAACTTGTGCAGACTGCAGTTGCCAGCGTATCACACCGTGCGGTGCACACGAAGTGGGCAATACACTTCGTGCGCAGAACTTACGAGAAACTTACATGTTAGTTTAGTTATTCGCGTCGATGACCCGTGTCATTCGGTGGCAATGTACACTCCCCCAAATAATAAACGGTACTTGGTACAAAACGTATTGGCTGCTGGGCCGGTTCCTTGACAATCAATACTTGTTATTATCAATGAAATCAGAGCTCACCTAAAAGAGTAAGATAATGCGTTAGCACTGACTTCATGGGATGATGCCATCAAACCTTAATCAGTCAATTCATTTTCTTTCGAGTACCGTTTATTTGGGGGAGTGTACACTCCACAAATGATAAAACGGTATTTGAAAGAAGTGGATTGTCTGAAAAAAATGTGATGGCATCATCTGATGAAGTCTCTACTTACTCATCATCTATCTACCTCTAGTAGGTGAGCTCTGATTTCATTGATAACTAGGAAAACGCTCAGTGTAACGCGTTGATGAGCGAGCACGGGTACGTGCAAATTCTCGAACCGGAAATGCGTACACAACGCACATAAAACATATACATCCATATTAAATTGATTATGATATCAACTTAAAAGTGTATGCTTTTCATCGAAACTTTAAAATAGCATCTAAGCACCTGGTTCATAAAGCAAATCAGAATCAATTTAATTGGCACTGGAAAACATTCATTTCGATACTTCATTACTGACAGATATTAAAAATGTCAATAACTTCATACGTTCTTAGCTGATTGGGATGAAATTTTGTAAAATAAGAGACAATATTGGTCTTAATGATCATGCAAAATATGAGTTTGATCAGAATTATCGAAGACCGTTTTCATTTTTCAGCCTATCAGGAGATATTTATTTAAATTTTAACCAATAAATGGATTTCAAAAAAAATAATGGTATGCAAACAGAGAAAGTTGGTTTTACATGTGTACAACATTTCAGCTCGATCAAAGAAAAACACTGACCTGTATAGCCAAAATATGAGTTTGATCAGATTTATCGAAGACCAGTTTCATTTTTCAACCTACCATCAGGAGATGTTTATTTAAATTTTAACCAATCAATTTTTTTCAATAAAATTAGGGGTCAGCGAACAGAAACGGTTGTCTCCACATGTGTGCAAAATTTCAGCTCGATCGAAGAAAAACTCTGACCTGTATAGCGTCAGTAAACGGAAAAAAAACAAAAAAAAAACAGAGGTCCGTGCCAAAAGGGCCAAAAGGAGACGCTCGCTTCGCTCACTCAATAACAAGGATTGATTGTCAATGAACCTGACCAGCAGCCAATCTGTTTCGTTCAAATACCGTTTTATGATTTGTTCCGTGTACCTTCATGATAATATAGGCAAGTATGTTACGACAAAGAAATAGTTGGAAACTTCGTCGCTTATAAATAAGAAATCGGTGTAACTGTAAGAGTACACAGATTTTCTTAGTATCTAGTACCCAGGAATTATTAAATGTACACTCAACAAATTATAAAACGGTATTTGAAAGAAATGGATTGTCTGAAAAAAAATGTGATGGCATCATCCGATGAAGTCTATGCTTACTCGTCATCTATCTCTAGTAGTTGAGCTCTGATTTCATTGATAATAACAAGGATTGATTGTCAAGGAACCTGACAAGCAGCCAATCCGTTTCGTTCAAATACCGTTTTATGATTTGTTGGGTGTACCTCTATAAAATTTGTGTTTTATTTTATTCGAAGAATCGACAAAAACTTTATTTTAAAGGTATGTGACAATTGGTAATAATTTCTCTACATGTCCTCAGAATCAGTCAATGTCTTGTCTCGTTGAATAAAAATACGTACTAATATCTTCAAACCCTCATTGTACAGTGTACATTGTACAGTGAGCCTTAGAGCCCCCCCCCCCCCCCCCCTTCCCTTGGCACCTCGTTTATAAATGGGCATGTTAGCGCTATTTCCTACGTTTGTAAATCCGCCCTTCCAATTGAAGACATCGTACAGATCACCTAGTGTAATTGTGGCGTGATTTCATATCCCACATCTGCCACCATCTGTACTGAAACACATCGTCTTAGTGGCACTTGCAAAATATTGGCATTTGTGCTTGACATTCTTCCCAATATGTCAAAACATTGTCAAGAATTTGCAAGACGTAAGATCTTGCCAAGATTTTCGCAGGGGCACAGGATAACAATCTAGTTCTGTCATTTTAACCCATTTCTTTACCCAAAAGGTGCACGGTTCCTTCGATATTCCAAATTAGTTCATATTAAAAATAATAAAAACGCCATACGTGACATGCCCCCACACTCCCCTTTCCCTACCACTGAATCAGCGCATCAGCATTGTGTCCTGGCAGAGATACAATTCAAGACAGGGAAACTAGACACAGCACAGCCTCGTCAGCTAGCAGGGTGCAGATAAAGTCGCTGACTAGACCTTCTTGCCGCTCACTGCCGCTCCAGTTACTTGGGACAGCAGAACAAGCCACAGTCAGGTCGGCTCTTATTACTCAAGCAACTAGTCTAATGGCGACGGATAATGATGTCAGGGGAGATGATGATGAAGAATAGGTATGGTCGGTGACAGGCAAAGATGAACCCTGTTTAACATGGCCAGGTATAGGCCGGCCCATGCTAGAGCGGGTTCATCTTTGCCTGTCCCCGACCGTAGGTATAGTGATGTAGACCTGGGAATATTACATCACTATAATAGGTAGGTACTACAAGCATGGGCGTATTCAGGATGAAATTTCGGGAGGGGCCGGACATTATTAATATTTTGAAAATTATTATGGAAAACATGGGGGTTCGGCGGCGAAGCTCCCGAGAAAATATTCGGTCAAGGTTATTCGGTGTGGTTCAATTTTGAACCGCAGTGAAGTTATAATTAGCTATAATTAGCCATGTAAAGCTAAATAGTTAAACAATTCGCTTCAAAACTATTGACAACTTAATACCTATCCCAAGTAACGGAGCCTTATCGAGTATATTCCCCTTCTCTCGATTAACATTCTCCTGGAAAGTGCAACAAACCGTCATCAATGAGAAAGAGAGTGGAGAGGGGGGGGGGGGGAGAGAGAGAGAGAGAGAGAGAGAGAGTTCACTCACGTATCTGTAGACCGAGACAGAAGAGAGCGGTGGCCATGCACGTCAGACAGTCACATGACCCAGCCTGGATAACGCGCGTCCAGGGACCCGCCTGGAAGAGATCAAGAAAAAAAATTAATTCCTTTAACATTCAGGAAATTGAACAATAACACTGATGAATTCAAATATTTTCATTTCGGTAAAGCCAGATGGGAAGAAAAATGGCGGATAATGAATGTTAAGTTATGGAAATGAAGATAGAACGTCATGGAATGAATTTGAATAAAACGTTCCAAATAGTAGTTTGAATTTAAATGAATGAAAATCGAATGTTTTCGTTAACTGAACGCGCCCGCCATCTGTGCAACGCCATCCGAACTATAAAAACAAATGAAAACATTGACCGTGTAACGTAAAGGCCGTGCTAAAACCATTAACCCGGGGCGAACAATGAAACTGAGGGGGTGGGTGTGGGGTGGATAGCGGGGGCGGTCGGAGATCTGTTTGTCGGGGTCGGTTTATCCGGGGACAGGAGCGCACGTTGACCCACTGACAATATCGCCGGCTCGATCGATCGCGACATGGGGGGGTAACTCGATGGGGGGGGGGGGGGGGGGGGTCGAGACAGGACCCGGCGATATGACCCTGAATGAAGCCGACCCGGGTTCGAATTCCGACAGTTGCGAGATCTACCGACAAACCGTTGCTATTGTTTGGTGATTAACGTTGTATTGTTCTGCAACTATCGGCTTACGGCGATGGATGAATGATAACGAGGGTTGGGAGATAATGATGATGATGACAGGTGTAAGGATGTGGCAAGTTCTGGGCAAGATTATGGCAAGATTTGCGCAGAGTAGGACTTGCAAGAAATATTTGCAGCAGGGTTGTGACCTTCCCATCATTTGCTTCGAAACCGGTAGGTAAGTAATCAGTTAGGACACTGCTGAATTAGATCCAGAAAGTATACGTAAGAATCTTCTTCTTCTTCATATACCCTCTTCAAATGAAGGATGGCGATCATCATGTCTATTTCATCTCTGGATGCTGCAGCTCTGAACAAGGACCCCGTGCTCTGCCCGAACCAATCCCTCAGATTCTTGAGCCACAAAGTCCTCCTCCTGCCAGGTCTACGCTGTCCCTCAATCTACGCAAGAATGATGACCAATCTGTCAAACCATAGTCTTAATTAGCTCAATTTTGAATGCGAGTGGTACTGCGTGACTAAACATGAAACACGAAATTGGCCAAACCATTGCATAAAGATAATGTATTTTCCTCATTCTATAAATTAAGTGATTCTACAACCCCTTGACCTTTTTCACCTCTAATATTTTGGTCCAGACATAATATTTTTGACGAAATATTGCTGTTGCAATAAAAAAATCGTAGAAAACGCAATTTTCACTCTACATATTTGCAAGTGGGCTCGTAGTTTCGTTATGAATAGACGAGAGGGCACTAAGTTTGTTTTTCCCAATAACTTGATTTCTAACCTGGCCACATGCACCAATAAATGTGGGTTTTCTCGACAGAAAAATCCGGTACATACCAATTTTATTTTAGAAAAATTGCAAAAAAAACGAAAAAGGACTTTCGTAGGTACTCACTCGGCACTCCTAAGGTTATTATTGATGCTAAGTTTCAGCTTGCTATGTTGAACGGCTTCAGTTTCGACCTTATGAGATCGTCTTGAACCAGTTTGTATCGTCCCGGTTATATTTGTTTGGCTTTCCAAAATGGGTTGATTTTGCTAAATATCGGACTCAACTCACAACTGACATCATCTTACAATATTTGCCCTGACATTAAAAATAACAGTTCGTAAATAATTTAACCAAACGAACATTCCAATAATTCTATCGAAAGGTCAATAAATGGCAGGAGATACCAACTAGATTTTATTTCATCCAGGTCGGCCGACTAAAACAGTGGCAAGACATGCGGGAAATGAATTTATTGAGAAGATTTAAATCGTCCCTAGCAAATAAATCATTTCAGTTATTTAAGGTTAAATCCAATCATGAGTTATGACAAAGCTTACTTTAAATTCTATTGGAGATATTCATATCCTCAAAAGCGTGATAAATTGATAAAAGCGCTCTGTCCTAATTAATTCGAGCAAATAATCATCAGAACCACGTCAACCGTAATAAAACTTTAACACACAAGTCTATAAGCGTGCGTGTGTATTGGACAATCATCTCATTGTACAAATAACGTGATCTCTGTGCGGCGAATGGCACCTGCACACTATAAGCACCCCCGCAAGCGACGGTATTTACAAACATGGCCGACCTTCACGCCAGAGTTCAAACGTTTGATCATAGTTCAGCCGGTGTGGAAATCTCGCCTACTCGCCACATGTTTTGAAGCCATGCCAAGAACCAAACAGCTCCTGCACACCAGAGTTCGATTCCAGCACCGGTCGAGATGTACATTCTGGGACGGAATATGACGTTTGGAGCTGTGCATAAAGGACGTCCACTAAAAATGGGTTTGGTTATTTTGACTCCCCCCCCCCCCTCCCCCTTGTCAAACTGTGTCACACTTTTCCAAACCCCCCCCCCCCCCTAAAAGGACGTCACAAAACCATCTCCACCCCCTATAAATTCAATTTGTCTGACAGCGAAATTTATCAATTTAGTGTCCGTTTTAGCGAAATTTGTGGTCCCGACTGAAATTCAAAATTCTTAAAAATGTCCATATTACATTCTAGACAAGGCACTTACATGATTATTGACAGATAGGATGCCAAAAGTACATATTGTCAGTGATAGGAATTTAATTTTAAAATTTTCAATTCATAAAATAGCAAATGCCCACGAATTCTAATCCCCATTTCTGGTGGTACAGATAAGATTAAGTACTACCTACTGTCATAGCATAACGTTTACATCTGAAAAGAGTTGGGAAAGTTGAAAACAAAAGTTCCATAGTCAATCATTGATTGTTTCCCCTCCGTCCCCTCCACCTCCCCCACCCACCAGCGAGTCAAGCCATAAAACTGATCCGTCTCGTGTCATTCCCGGCACGCGGCTTCGAGAATAGATCTAGCAATGCAGCCAGTAGTCTGAGACAAATCACCAACAACAATATCTCTAAGGAACAACAAAATACGTTTCTTCAAACGTTCAAAATTGTGGATCCTTCAGTCAAAAAGTTTACACGCCATTTTTTGGTTGGGAAACTTGCTTCAAAATCTTGGGCCAATATTGCCACATTGCAAGTTCTTGTCAGAAGACCTATTCTAGAAAATTTTCCCATTTCCATCCCGATGGAATCTGGTCACGGCCATAAGGATTACCATTTAATCCAAATTATCCAGATGTCTTGTATACACCTCTGGCGTATAGCTTCGATTTTGCATCCCCCGCAGTCGCGGAGGGGGGCTTAGGGGGAAAATTTGGATTGAATGAATACACCATCAAAACCAAAAATGTCGATAATCGACTGCAATGAAAATAGTAAGTTAGGTAGGTACCTAACTAAGAATTTAAAATATCAAATCGACCATAATTTGCGTTAAAATCGATTAAATTCTCCAGAGAAATTCAAAAAATGTCCGGCCTGCGGGGATACCCGCGTATTGTTGCGAGACCCTCCTCCAGACCCTAATCGGACCTAATATTATAATATTTTACCTTACCTATTCTAAAAAAATCACAGCATGCAACGGGATTCCAATAATTGAAAAGTCATAGTATTTAAAAATTCACACAAGAAGCTACACAATTAAAGATTTTTACCGATATTCTTGACTAAAAACCGTATGGGAAAAAATCCTGTGGGAAGGGGGAGGGCGCCAAAATCGCCGATTTTGGCGATTTTTTAGAAACTCCTCATACATAATAATTACCTATTTCGCCATTCAACAATTGACGGTAATTCGAGCTGCAACTTAGAAGTTTACCATTAATTATTCTGACCGAGGATGTAAAGGTTTAGGTTCCTACCTATTCCTACAAAATTACCTACTCATGTCACCATAAGTTTGTATCACAACTGTTGGATTTTGGATTAACTCATTTATCATTAAAATTGACGACGGGCAACCTGTGAGATATGATTGATTCAGTTCAAAAACCTATAAATTTTAATTTAAGCAGTAACACAATTTTCAGATGCTATGATGCCTATACCTAAATAGATTTTAAATATTTTATAATCTCTAAATTGTTTCATGGGCATGCCTATAAATTAACTCTAGGTAGCTCTTTGGCATTGGCCTGAATAGATCCATGTTGATTTTGATCACTAGTGGCTGGCTGTCTATTGACTCCACTGCTGGATGCAAAATGCCAAGTCGCTGTTTTTATTCTCTCTTCTTCTCGCTCTCCCTCCACCGACATGCTTTCTATCTCCCTCTATCCTCGAACAAAGATTCTAAAATAGAATTTTATATAAAGGTTTCGCGTGATTCAGTTGAACATCACAATGAGATGGCACCTGGTCACTGCTCAGTGTTACAGGGACGCAACTGTAATTGATTCTTACAAGGAGATACAGCTGTGTAGAATTGAGAGCGCGTGGTGTTGGTGATCTACGGCAATCTCGTGCTCCCGTCTCGAATGAGAATCTAAATTAAATACTGAAGACACGTTTGCAATCTTCTCGCGGTTTAGTTTTAGGTTAAAACTAGGTCGAAAGCAATTTATAAGAGGGTCTGTCTGACGATTGATTGACAAATTTTGAGTAGACCTAAAACATAATTAGTTGTAGCCTTGAGTAGGCCCTTCTATTACTCAAAGATTGTTTATAGTAGAAGGTAGCCTCCTACCCAATGGTAGTGCAGTGTGAAGAATGACAGTAGAAAAGTTTAACGTTTTTATGACAGAATCTGATACCAAATAAGATTTATGTAAAAAAATCCTTGACAAATCTTATTAGGTTGTAGTCTAGGCTATAGCGTAGGAAAATTAAAATTGCAATGCAGTAAATGAAGTAGGTAGGTAGGTAGGTACCTAAACTACACCTACATTTTAACGTAGGATCTACAAATTATGTAAAATAAATAGACAAAGGAATGGTGCAATGCATGACCAAAATATCGACGTATACTACCGTAAAACCTCAAAACCCAATTCAATTCATTTTAAATTTAGGTGTAGGTACTAAGTAATAAGTTTTATTAGGTTAGGTAGCATAAAATGTAGGTACCTACCTCTCTTGCATAATAATATGATATGAATGACAGACCCTACAATGGGGGTGTGTAGGTACCAGTGTTGTATAGTAGGTAGGTATCTAGGTACTTATATACTGTATAATACGTTTTGTGTATCTTGTACCTTGTATCTCGATACATTTCATTAAAAGTATCTTTACCTGTATCTCGATACGTTTTATGAAGTAGGTATCTCTTACTTTTCAGATACTTAGATAGTACATAGATACTTTATCATAATTAGGTTCTATATCTTCAATTATTTAGAGAATATTAAATAACATTTTGAAAAATTCCGTCATTTAGTCCGCGAGGCGATCCATTCAATTATCATTTTGAGTTCTCATTTTAACTTTTAATGTCCCTGCTCTAAATTCTTGCCAAGATCTTGCAAGATCTTGCAAGATCTTGCTAAAATCTTGTATTAACCAAGATCTTGCCAAGATCTTGCTAAGATCTTATCAAGATCTTGGATTTACCAAGATCTTGACAAGATCTTGCAAGATCTTCCTAAGATCTTGCTAAAATCTTGTACTTGCCAAGATCTTGCTAAGATCTTATCAAGATCTTGGATTTACCAAGATCTTGTTTGCAATATCTTGCTAAGATCTTGCCAAGATTTTTCAGCAGGGTACCTAGTATAATTCATTGTACTTGCAGTGTTGTACTAGTAACAGGTAGGTAAGTACCTGTACCTAGGTAGGTACCTACTGTACCTAGGTAAATTTTTAGTAGGTCTATACCTAGAATGTGAAATTAAATGAACCTATACTTATACCTATAATACATTTTTATAAAGTAGGTATTATTAATTTCAGGTACCTACTTAGGTTCAAGGTACCTACAGAAATAACATCAAAAATATTTTAAATCTATAAAAATCATATTTTGTTTGAAAATGATAAAACTTTCCCGCCTTATAAGTGCAAAATACCATAATCAATAATACAAATCTCACTTATGTACGCAAGTAGTTCATAGTAATACCTACCAAATTAATTTGTAATTACCCTTTTTTGACAATATTCCTTGAGAAGCAAAACTACAATTAGGCCCAGTGTTTTAAAGTCCTGTTAAACCAGTTGTTACGTTATACCAGGAAACAGGCGTGTAGAAAGGGGGGGGACTATCCCCCCCTGTCGAGCAGGCTCACCCCCCATTCACCATAAAAAATTACGTTCAGAGTCCAAAAATCAATGAAAAATTGTTTAATTCTTTTAAAAAAACGCCCTGCAAGGCAACAATTGTTTTTTTTTATTCGGTACAGTTAGTTTTTTTTGCTTTTTTTTTGCTTCGTGCATTTTAAAGCCCCATAATCACTTTTAACTGGTTTAAATTCCAAAAAATGCCCTGAGGGGCTAAGACTGGGGGGATTCGCCCCCCCCCCCCCCCCCCCCCATGATGAAAGTAGTTCCTACGCGCCTGCCAGGAAAGTCATTGGTTGATGCCAAGCAATATAGTCCTAATCAACTGTTTAAAATTTAGTACAGCATTGAAAAACTGGCCCATAGTGTTTTAAGTAGTGATGGCACCATTGAAAATTTTCAGAGACCCTTGAAAATTTGAAATTTTCTTAAAAATGCTTAAATTCAATTATATTTTATTAAATGCATTTATTTGTAATTATGTACCTAGTTGGGATGCATACTGATCTCTTGTATGAAGTGTGATTGATGCGTGTTGTTGTCTGAGTGGTAAATGTGCAAAAGGATCATTAATACAGCATTCAAATTTCCCGCCTATGTAGAAATTACAGTCTGGCCAAAATTACAATGAAGAAGAACTGAGATTTGGGCTTATATTTGGCTTTCATTTTGATTTTGATTTTACGCTTTTTTCAGATATATTAATAACAATTGTGTGCAATAAAGCAATAAAAAAAGTAAATAAATAATAATCTTCTTCTAAAAAAAGTAGTAATTTAAAAAATTTTCAACGCATTGAAAATTTTCATGAAAATTTTCAAAAAAATTTTTTTTTAGAAAATTGCCATCACTAGTTTTAAGCAGGTCTATAGATGGGTTTCCAAGCATCAGCAAAAAGTACCTAAGTACCTACGAGGTAGTACTTTTACCAGTACCTAGTACCTTTACCTAGGTACACTTTTTAAAATGTACCTATACCTGCACTGCGATCGTATAACTTTGCTCAACAAACGATCGACAACGAACTCTTATGAGAGATTTGCATTGATTCGACTTTGTTTTCGATCGACTATAACGTGTCAATGTTATTCTCCCTTAAGAGATGTCGATCGACATTTGACAAAAGTTTTACGATCCCAGTGCTGTAGGTAGGTACCTAGGTCCAAATTTTTTGAAGTACCTGTACGTACCCATACCTAGGTACTAAAATAAAGTACCTTGCCCAACACTGATTGTATGACCAAGTTGGCACAAACAAGGATAGCCAAGAAAGTGAAAAACAAAATCATTTATCAGTTATCACAATGATAAATTATTATAATGCCAGTAGGTGACAGATTATCTTGCAATTAGTAAATAGTAGGTATGCGAGGTGAAACGTCAATTTGTCCGTAGATTTGTAACATTGAGCTGTCAAAGAGACAACAGTTGGCTGTTTGGTTATGAGATCTGACAGCTGAATTTTTAAAAATACCTAATTGCCTTATTGCAAACATATCTAAATCTCCCAAATATGATTAAATTGTATTAAACCTAAGACCTGTAACTCATTAACACGTTGAAAACTGTTATCACAGTAAATTTACATTGCTCTGATAAGGAAACAAGGACAGAGGAGCTGGTGCACAAATGTTATTATACCTACCTAGAATGAAGCAAATATTTACTTAAGATAAGGTTAAATTGACACTGTTATAAATACAAGTACACTTCTAATTACAAACGTGGTTTATTTGCTTACCAAGAGATAATTGATAAATCCATTTCTGGGCTAGGTATTGGAATGAAAACGACACCAAACTTGGGAACCTAGGTAGCTCTGTGAAATGAAGCAACACACTTGCCCACTTGAATTACACTGTTGACACTGAGATACGGAAAGTCACAGAGAATCAACTATTGTCTAGTTAACAGCGAATGATTAATATTACGACAGTATATAACTACAGAAGCAGTTAACGACACTATTACCACGGATTATTTACGGCACACGGTATTCACACAGCTACATGTTGAATCGGAAGTCTGGAATGTATGAAATGCGCATGCGAAAACCAACGACCGCGCAAAACTACTTGCGTGAAGTGAACATCGAGTAAAATTGTATCGACTACTTTATCGACATATTTTCCAAACTAAACCCGGGAAATGGAACATTTGGGAAATAAATTATCTAACATCTCTGCTTCACATTATTAAAAATCAACAGGCCAGCCAATGGCTTATGGAGGTGCCATGATTTTTACTGTATGACCAGGGGCCAGATTCACAAAAAGTATTATCTCCTAATACGTACTATCTTTGGTATTATCTTTCATTTAACATGGTGTTTTTGGTATTAAATCAAAAGATAATGCGTATTAGCAGATATAATACCTTTTGTGAATCCAGCCCCAGGTGGAGAAGTTGGAGGAAGGTGACGAGGATGAAGACGAGGAGGAGGATGAAACGTCAGGCCTGGCCAGCCGGTTTGGAAGAGATCCGAGGCCCTAGACCCAGTGGGAGCTCCCACTGTCTGACCTGACAACATTGTCGGAACCAGAAGAAGATTATTATTATTAATTTGAATCCATTGTGCAGTTGAACATTTTCCACACATCCAATAATAAATAAATACATATACATAGGTGATAATCACTAATTAATAAAACAACAAAAAGTACCTTTGGTGAACATGTATTTAATTACAGTTATTTTATTACTGTTTTACATACCTTGGTTACATAATATAAGATTAAATTGGCTAATTGCCACACACAAGTTCTTCATACATTATTTAAATTAATGCCATGTACAATATTTACATTCCATTTATAATCGCTCATTAATTACTGTACAAAATAATTAAAGTTTTCCAATATCCCGATCAAGTAAGTCCCCAACAACCAAGCACATAGGTAGTGTACCAAGTATACTACAGGTCTGCATCAGGTCGGAAAAAACACTTCCACATTCGTTGTGGCATTGTAACTACAGATTAGCTGTGAAATGAAGTAATACAATTGTAATTTAAACCACAATCATCAGGTACTCTCCTGAAGGAGAGTACTCCTTCCTGAAGGAGGGCACTCTTGAGGGAAAAAGTGCAATTCCAAATTTTGCCTAAAAAAGCAGTCAACTTGTACTAATTTCCAAAGAATACTAACCAGTAATCAAGACAAAATCACATCAAACCAGAAGGCAAGGAAAATAGTGCTTTTTGGAGGATGCAGCACTGAATGTTTTTTTTTACTACCAAACTAATAACATTACTCTCGGGATATTGAAAAACTGACACAAACTAATTGCTCCGTTCGACATTCAGGGTGTTACATGATAAGAATATATTAAAATACTGGAACAGCTATTTACAAATGATGCCCAGAGCATACAGTAAAATCTTGTCACGAATCTCTTACCAATAAAACCAACCAACATGTTATGGAAATGTCATACTACGTACCTAGCTTTGCCTTAATTTAAATAGAAACAATGTATAGAAGGTATTAGCCACCTACCACCAAAAACAGTGTTTTCATTCATGAAAAAATTTAAAGATACAGAAATGTCCGTAAAAAATAGTATTCATGATCATGACATGGCGATCAAATTCTAAACATTCTGTGTACTAGGTAGGTATTCAAAAATGTCATCAAGAAATTGTAAATTTTTAGAAAACAGTCTCTTTTACTGTGTATAAATAAAATGGCCAATGGGTTTTAAAAAATGTTAATATCGCTTTCATTCTTTAGAACAAATAAAGGTAAATGAGAATGATTAGAGTAAGTACCCACGAGAGACGAATCGATGTTAACGAGATTCCACTGCATCATTAATATATTCTTATCGTATTTCATTTCCCCATGCCGACGAGCGCCTCATCCATGAGCTCGTCATCAGTGATGCATGGTGAGGCGGAGTGTGGGGAGGGGATGACGAGAGGTGAAGGGGCTGGAGACTTGACAATGTGCATCGTGACCGAGGGGGAGTTGGGGAACGCAGGGGGTGGCGGCGGCAGAGGGGGAGGCAACACCCTCTCGGGTATCACATCGGGGGTTAATGAGGCGGCTGAGAAGTCCAATAGGATCTCGGCCGCCTCCTGCGAAGCAGGACCGCCCAATTCCGGCGGGATAATGCTCTTCCTCGGTTCCTCTGGCTTCGGGAGCTTGGGTTCCGGTATCTTGATCGGGAGAGCAATCGGCTCCGGGAATATCGGGACTTCCTCTTCCTTCACGGCCACATCTTTCTCTTCTACAGGCGCCACAGTTGGCACCACTGGAACGTCATCCAGCTTTGTTGTGAGATTCATGACGACCGGCGACGTCGACTTGGAAACCGTCGCAATCGAGTTCAAGAGGGGAATCGGAGGCGTCTTGGGAACGACCGGCTTCTCCTCAACCTTAGCAGGAAACCTTTGCTCTGGTTTGGCGAGGTCTATGGGTTTGACCGGATCCACGGGAGGCTTCTCGGTTTTCTTCGCTTCTCCGTCGACGATTCTCGCGGAAAGCTTCGGGATCTGGAAATTTGTGTCCAGAGACTTCATGAGACCCTCGACAACAAGAGATGGCTCCATCTTCCCGTGGGATAGAAGCTTGAACGCTCGATCGCCTTCCGTCTCCGGGACGGGACTGGACTTGCCCTTGACGTAAGGTAGCTTCTCTCCGGGCTTCGGCGGCCGGACTTTGTCCCGGCGTTCCTGCATTTTGGGCGATCCTCCGGACTTGGGGCTCCTCCCCAGGATCCCAGACACAGGTGAGCTGGACTTGACCTTGGCCGATGAAGACGAAGAGGAAGGGGACTTGAGCGGGACGACGGTGTGCGGCTTCTTGGAAGCGGGTCCGCTGTTCACGCCGGGCTTCAGGCCTGTGTGGGTCTTGGGCGAGCCGGAACCCTGCTGGCTCGAGGAGGATGACGTGGAAGAGGTGGAGGAGGAAGAGGAGGAGGAAGAGGAGGAAGAGGAGGATGATGAAGATGATGTCTTCGTGAGACCTGAGAAAGAAGAGACACAAAGATCAATTTTTCCGTCTTCATAAAATTTAGGAATTTTAACCCTTTGAGGTCCACTGTCGCGGGAGCTCCGCCATGGAAATAGTTTCTAGTAGGTCTACTGTTGAGTGGGACACGCCAAACATTTTGAAGCTTGTAAACCAGCTGAAGATACCACAAACGCCATCTCTTGTGATTTAATTGTACTACATGACTTTTTACTTATTGAGCCAGCGATGTCACGGCCTTGTACACTACTTCTAAATGCATGAAAAAGATATTTTACTTTCTGAAACCACCCTCAAATACATAACAACAAAAGTTCAAAATGGCGCCGAGGAAGATGTTGAGGCCTGATGTTTATTACGTTTATTTAGGTGATTTTCGTAGTTATTATACATTCAGTGATGATGAAATTGACAACAAATGCTCTAGTTATAACAATGAATAAGTTTCTGAAGCAGAATATAGTGTTGTTGATAATGATAACATTTCCGACAATGAAAGTGAGGTTGTTGTTACCAAACCTATCACATTACAAGTGGTTTTGACAGACTTTAATTATTGTTTATAGTTGGGTACTGTTTTCATACTAAATAACTAGGAAAACGCTCCGTGAAACGCGTTGATGAGCGAGCACCGGAAACGTGCGCAAACATAGAACCATAAAATCATAAAATAGAATTTTACAGAATGTGACAAATGTAAAATCAAGGAAAATTTTAGGTTTTTCAAGGAAGCTGAGGCAACAATTGGGGACAATAAATGGGGACGAACTTAAGCCCCATTTACACGGTGCAATTTCTTAAACAACTTCTGTGCTACAGTTTATCTGCTCGTGCGCAGTATCACTTTTGAGATGATAAAGGGAATCTGCACATGTGCAGAACTTTTGTGACATAGAAGTTGTACAAGATATTGCACCGTGTAAATGGGGCTTTACTGAAGACAAACCAAAGTTAGGAATGCAAACAGTGAACCCGCACAACACAATTCAAACAAATAGGCGCGATATTCAAAAATTATAAATATTGAATATTAGACCTAAACAATTGCCAAAAAAAGTACCTAGCATGAAGTGGCTTTTTGAGATTTTTAGAAATGAAAGTATGAATTAAGAGGCAAACGGAAGCGAGCGGGAATCGCACGGTTCGTCAGAGCGTTTTTATGAAATTTTGTCTTCCCACTAAATAATTTTAAAAAATCAGATAGTAACGACCCATTACAGCCTAATAGACTAAATAATGCCGCACACTGGAGTACTTTATGACTTTTGGTGCGACCTCAAAGTGTTAAATACGATTATTTTTTATAATTTTACTAAAAACATCGTATTTAACACTTTGAGGTTGTACAAGAGGTCATAATGAACTCCAGTGTGCGGCATTATTTAGTCTATTAGGCTGTTATGGGTCGTTACTATCTGATTTTTTAAAATTATTTAGTGGGAAGACAAAATTTCAAAAAAACTCTCTGACGAACCGTGCGATTCCCCCTCGCTTCCGTTTGCCTCTTAAGTAGCATATCAAAAATAAGTAGCAATTAAGTAGCAAAAAGTCGCCTGTGGACACCCTGTATTTCCCGTTCCTGAAATGTCCTGATTTAATTTCTCCTGTAATTGTACATCCCTACAACCGCCACTGACTTACCCTTGCCCTCCTTGGTCCTGGTCTTGTTGATGGTGATCTTCATTCCGTCTGAGCTGGGCTTCACCATGTACTCGCCAGGCACCTTGGTGTTGTTGGCCACCACCGCCTTGCCGTCGACCACCTCCGGCCCGAGGTGCTGCGCGGACTTCAGCTTGTCCACGATCGCGGAGAGCGAGCCCTTGCGGTTGCGCGCCTGTGGCTGCGCGCCGGCCGGGGACGCGCTGTCACCGCTGTCCACCGCCTTCGTCTTCACGCTCGACGACTTCAGCTGCGGGCAATTAAACACAATCAGTAAATACATAGTGCCTAGCGAGGGCATATGAAACAAGATACCTACATAGTACTCTTTTTCATTGAAGAATGAGCTAGTTATTATTAGTACCAAGAGAAAAGGGGAATGAAATCTAGCACACAAAGTGTACCCCTTTTTTAAATATTGTCCCCTACATTTTATTAAGTTTAAGAGTGTGAAGACCAAACGATGCAAAAAGAAATCACTTGGAAAAACCATGTGCATCCCCTTCATTTCCTGGTCACTTAAGGTGATACTAGCGCTCGGCCGTTTTAGAAAATTGAGAGAGAAAAATTGTTTCATAAGTGAGTGTAACTTTTACAGGATGTTCACATGATCAGTCTGATTGTATATTAGTAGCCCTTTTTAATTTTTGTTTATTGCATCGTTAATTAGGCGCCGGTTATTCAACAAAACCACGCAAAACGATGAAATTTGCGATACGATTGGAGACCAAACCCGTAAACCAATTGATCTCAAATTTTAATCATGCTTAGATGAACGACAAACTTAGGGTTATCCATTGGCACATTTTTGAAATTTAATTTTATACGGCGCCTAGGGAGGCGAGAAAATAGCTAATTTTTCACCAAAAATCAACTAATTATTACTAATTAACGAAACAAAAAATTAAAAATGTACCAAGGGATAACCCTAAGTTTGTCTTTTATCTAATCACGATTAAAATTTCAAATAATTTGGTCTACCCATTTCGTCTCCAATCGTATCGCAAAAAGTGTCTACAAAAAGCAGCAAAATCGCTCGCGCTTGCAGCACCTTAATAGTTAATACACATTTGAAACTCCCAAAACACTTTTAAAACAACTATATCAAGAGCCAATAGCACAATTCCTGAATTAGAAAAAAATTTAAAATTTTCCGCCCCAACGGTAAATTTACCGAAAAAAAAATACGGTAAAATCCACATCACTACACGATTGTTCACCAAAAATCAACTAATTAATTATTAATTACTAATTTAACTAAGCAAAAAATTCAAAATTACCCAAGTGATAACCCTAAGTTCAACCCACTTTGTCTCCAATCGTATCCAAAAAAAGTGCCTGCAAGAAGCGTCAAAATCGCTCGCGCTTGCACCACATTAAGAGCGGTCACCTTCACTAGCTTATATCCCATTGCCATTATTAGTTAATTAATGTGTGTCCTCACAGTCCTCACCTTGACGTCCTTGCGGTCCTTATCCTTGCTCGAAGTAGTTCGAACCTTCTGATCCGACCGAGGTATCGGACTGCCGCTTGCCGACTTCAACGTAGACATGCTGGGTTTGCCTGCGTACGAACGTACAACATTAAAGGACTAGTGAACCCAAAATTCAAAATTTTACTCTCATTCATGTTCGGGGATATAAGCACATTGACGCAGTGTTGAAACATCCAGCCTAACGTGTATGGTCTTGAAATGATACATAAAGAATGACCTTGCGAAACTTGGCGAGTCAGTATTACAGTGTAACATTCATTTTCATCTTCAAATATTCGGTGTGAGCAAACTAAGTGCAACCAGGATTAAGCTTATGATGAAATAACAAATCTTCCTCTTCCTAACCATATTTTATTCAAAATTATAGCGCTTATCATTTATAATTAATAAAATCTCATGTTATGCTCCACTTTATATATTGGCTCATTCCATTCTACTTCACCCAAAGTCGTTGCGCCTAGAATTTTGATTTTTTTTATATTTTGCACAGTTGTTCCTACATATAAGCTGATATCAAATCTCTAGTTTCAGTTCGTTTCAAGTCGGCGTACTCAAATTACGTGTAATTAAAGATGGCGCGGACGGGAAAATCGGTGTTTTTAAGCTTCCAGGAGAAATGCTGCCATTTCCATACTATTCAAGTTAACAGAACAATCTTTGCGGCGTTTTGTTCATAAAAGATCGGTCTATAATTATGTTTCTTACAATTTTGCTGTATATGGAACCCTTCATAATGTAATTTGCCCTCAAACTTTGACTAAAATTCTTAAATTTTTCCAATATTTGAGGCATGATTATGAATAGAAGGGACTGATGGTTCAAACACCCAATTTTATTTTAGTTTCACCTTATATGTTAGAATAGATTTTCACACTTCATTGTTAGTTTTTATTAATTGTTTCTTACCAAAAAAAAGTCAAAACCCTAAAAAGTACCATTTTTGGTCCCATTTTCCTCAGGCGGGGGACCAGATAAAAATTTGCGCTCAACGGCAAAATAACCAGCATTACTTGATGTATAATTGCTGCAAGTTTGGACTTGTTTTTTTAACGGGTGTGGAAATGCATTTTCGCACCTGGAAATGCACGTGAAAATGCATTTCCACACCCGTTAAAAAAACAAGTCCAAACTTGCAGCAATTATACATCAAGTAATGCTGGTTATTTTTCCGTTGAGCGCAAATTTTTATCTGGTCCCCCGCCTGAGGAAAATGGGACCAAAAATGGTACTTTTTAGGGTTTTGACTTTTTTTTGGTAAAAAACAATTAATAAAAAGTAAAAACTAACAATGAAGTGTGAAAATCTATTCTTACATATAAGGTGAAACTAAAATAAAATTGGGAGTTTGAACCATCAGTCCCTTCTATTCATAATCATGCCTCAAATATTGGAAAAATTTAAGAATTTTAGTCAAAGTTTGAGGGCAAATTACATTATAAAGGGTTCCATATACAGCAAAATTGTAAGAAACATAATTATAGACCGATCTTTTATGAACAAAACGCCGCAAAGATCGTTCTGTTAACTTGAAAAGTATGGAAATGGCAGCATTTCTCCTGGAAGCTTAAAAACACCGATTTTCCCGTCCGCGCCATCTTTAATTACACGTAATTTGAGTACGCCGACTTGAAACGAACTGAAACTAGAGATTTGATATCAGCTTATATGTAGGAACAACTGTGCAAAATATAAAAAAAATCAAAATTCTAGGCGCAACGACATTGGGTGAAGTAGAATGGAATGAACCTATTACTAGAGCCAGTTTTAAATGGTGATGCGCGAATTCGCGAATTGTTCTGATTGCACTATTTTCTTCTACTAAAATCCATTTCATTGTGTATAGATCCCAAATCTACCATTTTTACATCGCGAAAAAAAACGAAATCCAACCCTGATCGCGATATTCAACATTTTCCGCGAAATGACCACGAAATAGAGGTTTTCTATTAAAATTACTGCTTTTATCCCCCTAACAGGTCACACAACAACAAACGAAACCAGTTTCTTTCCATATGCTACTCACTCAACCCCCTCCCCCTCGCCAGACACTTTGCTACCCACCCTCTAAGTGAACCAGACCAGTCTAACCAGTTGATGATGCCTCCAGGCTGCTTTGTTTTGCGCCCCCATCTGTTCAAGGTCGACCGGTTTTCCCAACCCCCTTTCCACCCTCAACCAGTCGCAACTATTCATCAATAGTCTACTGACACAGAAGGATTACTGCACTGAAAATTGTTGGATTGGGAAAGAAAATATCTTGTCAAACTATACATTTTGCGTCATGAAATTTTAAATATGTATCATCTATACAGAGAAAATGTGGGTTGGGGAAAAGACAGTACAGAGCATTAAAGACGCCATTCTAGACAAGCCTATTTCAGTGCTAATAGTGCATGACCAATCCATTCCAATCCCTCCTCCAAAGTGGCATACATGTTTTTTATCAAATTATGGTTTCTGGGGGCTATTACAATGTGTTTTATAACCAATTTAATATCACCACAAAATCGCGAAATCCCTCTTCCAGAAAAAACACAAAAAACGAAATTGATGATCTTAAAAACGAATTTTAAGAAATAAAATCACCATTTAAAACTGGCTCTACCTATTACCAGCTGGTACTTGAGAGTGTAAATATCACATTTTGTTATGAATTCTGCATACTCTCAACCTCTTGACCCCGCCTTAGCCTGGGAATTAGTTACGCCAACCCCCAAGTTCCAAGAATCACGGAGCATAAAAGTCAATACAGATGAATTTACGATCCAAATGAGATCATTGTTGAAGGTATTTAAATTATTAAAACACATTTTATGAACGTCAACAACTCAATGTTTGTATTTTAAATGTACACTTAATGAAGCAAAAAATAGCACACAAAGTCATTCTTTTCAAACACAATTTTCAAGTTTATAATTTTTTTTTTTTAATTTTCTGCTTATCACAAATAAAAATTATTGATCAACAACGGTAGTGGTTAGTGTCAGGTACGATTACAAACAACTGGTGTCCAGGTTAACAGTGAGGTTAACAGTAAAACACGCTGTACGGTGTCTTGGTCCAGTGGTAGCAAAACATGTAATTCACCACCTTCAAACCCACAAAGAATAACAGTGAAAGTGCCATTAGAGTGTGCTCCAACGCTCACTATGCTTGCCTAAAAATGAGAATATATAAAAAAAAAAGTCTAAATTAATTTTACTAGATTAAGAATTTTGAAAATCACCTTAACATTCTAATGGGCTTCCAAACTCCAAGCTAGAATAGAGCGCGCCACCGACAATCATACCTGGTTGCTATGGCAACAGTCAAATGTTTGTTGACAGGTTGCTACTTTGTCTGAATTGAAAACAAAAGAAGTTGTTTAACATAAAGTGATCTTCCAGTATAAAAAGTAAGTAATTGAAACTATTTCTTCATTTAATAAGTATATATTGCATTTCAAAACAATTACCTTCACTCCGAACACAACAGTTTGGCATTATATTTCAAATACAAGAAGTTATAAGTGAGCTGTCATCTAGCTGTCATTTTGTACAGACGCATACGCGGAAGGAAAAAGGAACAATTCTCACTAGCGCTCCATAGTGAGAGCAAATGGCAGCGTGGAAGCACATTAAAAATGAACAGTGTTTACATATTATGTGTGAAATCCATTCAAACCCAGATTCTATGTATAACATTGAATTATATAATATTCCGTCAACTTTCATATTCCACATACACTTTTGCTGATCAATGAAAATTTTCCCCATGAGGACTCTATCAATAGCTTTTTGTTTTACAGTAAAGAACTGAGAAGTGACATCATACAGGTTCAAATATAAAGTTATTGAGTAAACGAAGAAACTGTTACTCTTGGCAACACGACATAAGAGAAAGAGAATCCACACAAGAAGGCTCTACCTCTTCTTCTTAGGTCTGAGAATACAGTTAAAAAGGTTTAATTCGCTGTTGTCCACAACTCACCTGAAGTGAGAGAAGACTTGCCGTCCGTCTGCTTGATACTGACGGAGACGGGCTTGCTAAGCGGATCGCTGCCGCCCTCCCTCCTCCGCTTCTTCTTGCGCTCCTCCTTGGCGCGCGCGGTCTTGCGGTCGCGCTCGCCGGGACTGGCCGACGGCTTGATGGCGGTGATGGTGATGGAGCTGGGTAGGGCGGCGGCGGGCGCGCTGCTGATCGGGATGATCTCGATGCCGGGCCGGCGCTCCAGCCCCATGCCGGACAGCACGGACGTGAGGGACGGCGCCGGCACGGGGGTGATGCTCACGGACGGGGGGACAACCGTGTTCTCAAGCTCCACCACGATAACAGACTTCTTCTTTCTGAAGACGGCAACATGTGCGTTCGTGAGTTAAAATGAGAAAGAATTCTAGGTATACTCAACGTAAGAAAAAGTGGATTGGCTGCTGGTCAGGTTACTTGACATTAGTAGCCATCTTGCCAGAAGTGGCTCCACACATATCACTTATTTGCGCGAATAGGATAAACTATAAAGATATAATCTAGACGTCAGGGTGACAGGATGTGATTCCATACCAGGCCTTCTTACATTTTACAACTGTCCAAAACAGTGTATTACATTTACATCCATTTCCCTCTCTGTCTACTCTGTTTTACCTTTAAGGGCCCTTGCAAAGTGCTTAATCTAGTGTTGGGACTTGAAAATTTTCAAAGTAAAAATTTTCAAGACCTGTTGAAAATTTTCATGAAAATACTCATTTACAAAGGACCTTTTTGCATATTTTCAATCATTTTATTTTGTAAAGTATTAATGGAGGTGTGTTACATAATTATGCGTGATAGAAATACGTTTAAAAATGTCGGTGCACCTACCAGAAAAAAATAAAAATAAACAAATTTACCTTCCTCAGGATTCAAACATAGAAAATTTTCATGAAAATTTTCACACAAAAATTTTTCATGAAAAATCCCAACACTATGCTTATCTAAGTTGCATTTTGAGTACAGTTAGCTGCATAATGTGATAACTGTAAGAGTGTAACAGATTAGTTCTGGAATTTTCACTATAAAAGGCACTAAGGGGCGGCAAGGGCCAGTTTAGCAATGGGGAATAGGTGAATGTTGACATTATACTTTGTTTATATACAAAATAGCCTCAAAGAGCAATGTGAAATTTTATAATTTTTTTAATTTTATACCTATACAATTAATTCCCACAATTGTGTTTCCCACAATTAATTTATTAGTTTTCGACATTTCACTCCTCTGCAAAAACAAGCTGTACATCACACGCCGTGTTCCCTGTGTTACGGGATGCATAGAACCGGCTCTGGCTAACATTATCTATACGGCCCGACTCGGCGTGTGACGTCAAATTGTGTTTCATGGACAGCTACAATCTACCAAACTTTGTAAATTTGTTCCTTGAAAACTATTCATCACACAACAAAATTAATACCACATCTGTCTTCACTCTTCAACAAGGTGATGTCCACTAGGCCGTGGACATAGAAGTTCTCAAAGAGCACCGCTCCGTTTAATATTTCATAAAAAGTGGTAAAAAGTAATATTTCCTCCAACCTTTTGCGACCCAGGCGAATTTGAATACTTTTTCTGAATTGTGAGTAATCAAATATGAAGTATTTATCACGTTTATTATACTAAAACAGTCAATATTTTTGCTGACGGAATTTGGTAAAATAAAGAAAATGGAAGCCTTTCATCTTTTCTATCACGGCCGTTTTGAAGTATTAATTTCGCTGAACTTTAACAACGAAGATGCCGTGAATTAAATATCAAGGTACTTAGAAGATGCACCTATAATTATGCAGAATCCAAGTCAATGCGTGGACGATGGTGTATTAACCCAAACTGAACACACTATTGTGTGCCCACAGTGTGAAAAATCATTTCCACCTTCTAATAATTTAGAATTTTTGGATCATTTTTCTTCTTGTGGAAGTGAACCTCAGACTGATGGTCGCGAACCATGTCCTCATTGTGGTAAACGATAAAAAAGGGTTAGAACACACATAACAAGAGCGCATCCAGAGCAGCATAGAGATTTAATCAGCAATAAACATGAAACTAAAGCTAAATCTAAAAAGAAGAATAAGGAGGGGCTTCATTCC
The DNA here is from genome assembly GCA_934045905.1 of Leuctra nigra. NCBI lineage: Eukaryota > Metazoa > Arthropoda > Insecta > Plecoptera > Leuctridae > Leuctra > Leuctra nigra. Next base: position 6,096,938 of record OW203770.1, read on the forward strand.
AACCAACATCCGGAAAATAATCTTGAAGAGCCAGTTCAAGAAATCAATATTGAAACTTCGCAGCCAAGGAATAGTGGTGAAACAAAACTTCATGCCGAACTTGACTGTTGGATTCATAGATTTGAAATTGATTGTGATGAGGAGCAGTTCAGTCTTCAAGTAAAAGACTTCTCTGAGTACTTGTCTGAAGCCATCTCTCTGCTTCCTGGGCCCAAAAACCCTGCAACTCGTTATTATGAAGCACGGAAAAGAGGTGTGTTCAAGAGAAATGACAGAAACTAGGGATGGAGCGAATCTGGATTTTGATATCGACTATCGATATCATTTATGTATCGATATATATCCATATATCGATATCGCGATATATCGATATATTGAAGTATCGATATATTGAAATATGATATATTGAAATATCGAAATATCGATATATTGAAATATTGAAATATCGAAATATGGAAATATGGAAATATTGAAATATCGATATATTGAAATATCGAAATATTGATATATGACAATGTTATATTTCGATGTAGGTATGGAAATATTAATATATCGCATAAATGCCTTAATTTGCTCCTAAAACTGATAGGAAATTCAAAAGAAAATTTAAATAGAAATAACACAGCCGTTCCAAAATATAGGGTCACCGGCCAGATAAGAAAGAAATGTGAATAATCTGAGAAATTGTCCTAAAATCTGATAAACGCTGCACTGCAAATATGAATTATTTTGCCATAGTTGGTATAAACTTCAATTAAGAATATAGTTGTATCATACAGTAAAGCTTCGATATATCGATATATCGATATTTCGATATTTCAATATTTCAAAATTTCAATATTTCAATATATCGAAATTTCAATATTTCGATATTTCGATATTTCAATATTTCAATATTTCAATATATCAATATTTCAATATTTCGATGTATCGATATTTCAATATATCGATATTCAATATATTCAGGTATCGATATTTCGATATTTTTTTGATATCGATATATATCGATATTTTCTCCATCCCTAACAGAAACTATCAAGACACTACTAATCCTATGAGAAAAACGAAACGGGAGAAAGAAAAGCGTAAAGAAACCTACTTATACCAAAAGGCACAATACCTATATTATAATCAACGCCGAAAAACTGTTAATCTCATAGTTAGTAGAAATGATCCACAGTGCAGAGTTGAAAGTGCTGATCTCAGAGTGGAGTTTGAAGAACGATTCTCGCATCCCAACATGAATATAAGACATGAATATCCCACGACGTTAACAGAAGTAGAAAAACAAGGAATCAACAATAGTTTTTCTACTACTGTATCTCCCACTTTAATGATGATGGCTATACAAGCTATAAAGATTGACACAACACCCGGCCCTGATAAAGTTCTAATGCGCATTGTTAAGTCTGAAAGGGTGGTAAAAATTATATCTTTGATTGCTACAACAATGCTTCGAACAGGATGGGTTCCTGATTCCTTCAAGAAGGCAAGAACAGTTTTAATTTATAAATCTGGTGATGCAAAAATACCATCCAATTGGAGGCCAATAACGATATGCTCCGTGTTACGTCGTGCTATCGAAAGAGTACTGGACAAGTTGGCACGTAATTATATCACATTTAATGTCAACCAGAGAGGGTTTACAAGAACCCCTGGCTCTTACATCAACGTATCAATCGTCAATTCTGTACTTCAGAGAGCAAAAGATAAAAAGGAGGATGCTTCACTCGTTTTCCTTGATATCACAAAAGCTTTCGATAACATTGGCCACGAACATCTTGAGAAGACCATAAGATCGTCAACACTTCCAGAAAAGCTCCAAGATTTGATAATAGCGCTTCAGACAGGAAATGTAACGCAAGTAGAAGCCAACAATCAAAAGACTAAACCCATCTCATTGAACCGAGGTGTTATGCAAGGTGCGCCATTGTCGCCAACTATGTATAATCTGGCTACTGACCATGTTTTAAGTGAATTGTCTGAGAAAGAAGTCGCAACCGAGTACGGCTTCAAATTAGTAGACAACCTTGATTCTTTGTCAGTTTTGGGGTTTGCTGATGACATTGTAGTCCTTGCAAAGAACGAAGAGTCCGCGAAAGTCCTTACCAATATGATACGAAATCGTTTGACTGAACTGGGGTTATATTTAAATGACAAGAAATCTTTTGCTATCAACATAAAATCTGGTAAACTGTGTGAAGAAAACATCGTATTGGACAATCAAACAACAGTTCATTCTATCGGACAAAATGAAACAATACGGTACTTAGGAGTAAACTTTGAACAAACGATGGTGTTTGACAGCGCTAAACTCATCAAAGAACTCAAAGCAAAACTGCAAGATTTAACTGCGTCACCTCTCTTGATGCCAGATCAAAAATTAAATATAATAAATCAATACATATTTCCGACACTAGTTTACCCATTACAGAATGCACCACTACAGACCATTCCACTCTACTATTTAGATGACATAGACAAAATCATTAAAAGCACAGTAAAGGAAATAATTGGTCTACCCTTTGACACCCCAGATAGTATGTTATATACATCGTTTAAGTATAAAGGTCTAAACGTATTTCGTACAAGATGGGAGGCATTCATACAGAAAATTAACATCTGTAATGTCCTCGAAGCATCCAACACTCCATATGTTTCAATGACAAGGAACTTAGCTGCAGAGAGGAAGAAATGTTATTCAAAACTTGACATTGCCGACGACGATCTTGTAGGAGCGGGCCCAGTTCAAGATAGACGAATCAAACCTCAGGCAATACGAGAACACCTTCGAAACCGCGAGTACAAGAAGTGGTGTGACCTTCCTCAAAAAGGTCGCAGTGCTGTTTTGTATGGGGAATACACACCAGCCAATAAATGGATAGTTCAGAAAAGCGGCCTTTCAACCTCGGAATGGCGTGATGCAATCAAAATGACAGCGAATGTTGCACCGGTACGAGTGCTCCATGGCAGAAGTGTGAACGGAAACCGTTGCCGTCGTTGCGGCAGCGAGATAGAAACCCTTCCACACGTTTTGGGCTTCTGCAAGCATGGTGAATTACTACGAATAACTCGACACCACAGCATAAGGACTGCGATTGCCAATGCGCTGCGAGTCAAGGGATGACAAGTGTCTGAAGAGGTTCATGGTGTGGGACTAGACGACAGCAACCGAAGAGTGGACATCTTTGCCATGAATACATCACAGAAGGCATACATATTAGACCCTACAGTTCGTTTCGAGTCCCACATAGGGCAAGCGCAAGAGATTGATGACGAGAAGCGCCTTATTTATGAACCAACAATCCCCTACTTTAAAGACAAGTATGAGGCAAGAGACATTGAAGTCATTGGTCTTTTCATAGGCGCTAGGGGAACTTTGACTACTTTTTTTAAACAATTTTGTACTAAGTTTAAGTTAGATAGGAATTTCATGAAATCTATTAGTATATTAGCTTTAAAAGGATCAGTAGCAATTTTAAGGAATCATTTATATAGCCAGAATTCAACTCAGTAGATTGAAGTTTTCATTAATTATTAATACTATATTTGTTGTTTCGTTCATTCTATTCATTACCTACATATTTTCATGATACTTCATAGTTATTATGCATCTATATATTTACAATAACGTAATTTTCATTTATATTATACTGTGTCCATGTGGCAACCATGTTATTATGGCAGTGTTTTTACAATAAAGTCTCTCTCTCTCTCAACTTTCATAAAATATGTATTAATCTAAAATCTAAACTTCACTTCACTTCCCTATTGCTCTGCTAAATTTTAAACAGTTATTTAGGGCTATTTGGCCAGCATATAAAAATATCAGAATATAAATATCGGAATATGATTCTGGATTTTGTATCAAAAATTACAAAATAATGAACTAGCCGACTTAGAGGGGTGTATGTACAGTAGTCCCCTACACCCCCTCACAGCCCCTTCTCCTTCACGAAAAAGGCAGGTGGTCGCACGCCGCGCTGGCGCAGCAAGCACTTCCAGCAATCAGCTGTATCGCTACACTCCAAACTGAAAATATCGACCTTCATTTTTTTTTTTACCCGCAAGTATTATTCCCAGTAATTGATTACCCGGAACCGCCCGAGTACCCGCCGACATCCCTACTAGGTACACTCAACCAAATAAAAATTGGTACTCGAAAAGAAAAGGATTGGCTGCTGGTAAGGTTCCTTGACAATCAATCCTTGTTATTATCAATGAAATAAGAGTTCACCTACTAGAGGTAGATGATGCATTAACACAGCCTTCATGGGATGATGCCATCAAACCTTAATCAGCCAATCCTTTTCTTTTCGAGTACCGATTTTTATTGGTTTGAGTGTACCTACCAACTCTGAAGAGTGGGTATTTCTACAATGAGTGTTACGCTGACTGCACTGACCTCTGTGTGACCTCCTCCGAGTCTTCATCGGAAGCGAGATCCTCGCTGGAGGTCTCCAGTAGGATCTCGCACGCGTCTTCGCTGGTCTTCCGCTTGGGGCTCCCCGACGGCGCCCTCCGCTTCCGACTGCCACTGCTAAACACCACACAACATCGAGGAGTTAGTCCGCTTACAGCTTACAATGTCAGAGTATAGGTACATGGTTTAGTACAGCTCTTAATAATAACAGTACAAATTTTATGAAGTACTTTCTTTCATTTTTTTGTATGAAGTGCTGGTCTTTTACCAGCTTTATTTAAGCTGGTAAAAGCTTTATTTTTTTAAGCTTTATTTAAGCTTTATTTAAGACTAATAAAGTCAGTAACCAATGGCAATAGCAAATGTGCACCAAAATATACTTAAATGGGAGCCATTTCTTGGGAAATATAGGAGTTTTAGAGGATCTGTTGTGAAAAGTCCACTTTTCAGAAGCTGAATGTTTGAATTATTTTACTCAAAGTGGACTCTGAAGCTCATTTCTTGACGTAACAGTTTATTAAGTTAGCACAAATATGCAAGTGAATGCTTTTCCCTAAATGTCACTCATGATGACGATGTCATCCCTAAAAACAGAAATGTTCAAATACCTACGTAAAATCAATCATTTAGATAGCGGAAGATATGAAATTATAATAAAAATTGTGAGTATACTAGGTAGGTACCAACTTGACATAGATCGTAGTTTTAACAGCCAGTCCGTTGACACAAAAATAGTAAATATCCATTCAGATTTAGGTATGGTCGGTGACAGGCAAAGATGAACCCGCTCTAGCACGGGCCCCCCTATACCAGTCAATGCGACCTACAATGGGTTCATCTTTGCCTGTCCCCGACTCTAGATTCATTGTTTGGACGGACTGACAACAGAAAATTTTCAGTTTCCCCGTCTCTTTCGGGCTTGAATAAAGAATAATCTGAATAGCCAGCTTGGAACGCAGTATGAACTTACGTCAATGGCTGGCTGGTTCCCACTGCAGCGACACTCGGCACGACCGGCTTCTTTTGGTCGACCAACATCAGGAAACTGTTGTCGCTGGGCGGTTGGAACGTCGGCTCGGTGGCGCCATCGGACGTCGGGTTGGTTCTGTCCGACCGGTCGGGCTCCGGCTTCACGCGCGACAAGTCAAACTCGGAGGGACCCTGAGAGAACAACGAACATCCACGGTCAACACTCAACGGTATCTCTTAAACACTCAGTCAATACAATTGGCTTGTAGGCCTGAATAGTAACTAGTGGGGAAGATGGTCTCCGAATAACAGAGAAAATTTGATGACAATGACAACAAAATATCTTCATTGTCACTGAATAGTAAATACTACTTTTAATGTTATTACTTATTATATATTGAGAAAGAGAAGCGAGCAGAACTACTTTATGTTACGCTTTTTACACTTCTTTTGTTTTTTGTATGCACTGCCCAAATCAACCAATCCAGCAATCAATCTGAAATTTTGCACTCAAACTAACATCATTCCCAAAGTTACTAGAGGTCGGATTCGGGTAATATTTTTTACCCGGGTACCCTCTTTAATTACCCAGGTAATTACCCAAGTAATAAAAAACTATAAAAAATGCTTTTATTATCCGTGTCCTTGGGGAGAGATACACAACGTCCATACAAAGGTTGAAGACAAGGTATATCTTGCCTGCATCCCCTCCATCAGTCCACCACCCACCTCCCCATCAATAACCCATCCCTCAACTCACAAGCATTCTGATGAAATTACAAACAAGGCATTTACAAACCAATTATTGGTTGGAATTGTTGAGATTTGGGAAATAATAATAATAATAATCTTCCTCCCGGTTCCAAGAGTTGGGTCGGGGGGTGGCGAGGCCACCCCATATGAATACATATTAAATTCAGTTTACAAAACTATAAACAATGCAGCTAGTGATTAAGGTCCCTGTATATCACGTGACTTTTTAACCAAAAAGCTACATATTTTGTATTGGAAGGGTTCAGTTTAACAAACACTTCTCCCTCATCAGATAAGTTAGGACACATCTGTTGGAACTAATGCTACGCAGAAAAGAACTGCGAAAATAACATATTAGATGATTTTACTTCCTTGCACCTAAATATTCTCAAATCAAGACCTGAAGTTGAAGGAAATTCTACGAGTTGCCAAAAACAGCAAACATTACTCTAATAAAAAGGCATATATGCATCACAAACCTGACACAATGTCAGAATATATAACATGCGCTCTTTCTTCCTCTTTCCAACGAAATGTTGAGATATTAATTATATCCACTATTATGAATGAAATGTTTAAACGAACAGCACTTGGTTTTGACAGTCTTCACACGCGTACGTATACACGATATTTGTGTTGTTTTTATTTATTAAACCACTGCAAAAATAAATATTATTGACTGCAAATATTGATAAGCTCAAGTATGCAGTGAATTTTCTTCATAAATCACCTTGGATTATTCAACATGAACGATGTAAGGTATGTACTCATATAACTATTTCTTTTGATCGGATGTAGAGAAATAAAGTCACGTGATACACAATGGCCTTAAGTGGCAGCTAATGCAAAAAATGCAAATGCTAATACCTAATTAAAAAAAAAAAAAAAAAAAAAAAAATCTAGAAAGTTAAAGGCACTACCGGAAAATTCCAAATCCTTTTTTTAAACTAATGATTAGGAAAGTAAATTCTATGTACCTAAATTCTAAAATTTGGAGGAATGGAATAGAGTGTTGACCTCAGCAGAATAGACAACATCATAAACTATCAAGAGCACTGGTGCAAGAAATATCGGCACGCATTGCCTACTGGGTACCTGGTTCAATCCAACTGCAGTCTCTAGTCTCTACGCATAGTCAGTATCCATCTCATATCATTAGGTATTCGACACTAAAAGTTGTAAAACACCACCTAGCGTAAAAAATTAACATATCCCCACCGAGTAAGCATGCGCATGCGCACAGTGCGCATGAAGGCAATTAATTACTTACATTACATGTCAATCGGATAACGAGTTCAGTAAAAGTTATACTACATCGCGAAATAACAGAAATTGATGAATACCTTAGTGTCAACGATCAAATACAATCGGCATATGTATTTCATTACAGTACACTTTCATTCAAACTCTTGTGAGAACTGATGTCTACCCACCAAAAGCACTATTTGACAGATTGCAATTGTTTTTATCACAGCCTTCTGAGCAACCTCGTCTGAAAACTTTTTCTTGACACCTCGTTCAAAAAATTGCAATCAGTCAAATGCTGCTTTTGGTGAATAGGCATCCTGCGTGAGAAATTGTTTACCTTGTTGTCATACCAACATGATTAAATATGGCCGCTTCAGTGGTAGACGCTTTGAATATGTGGACCTTGGTCAGTGACTAACTGACTGTCAAGAAGGCTCTGGAGCTGTTTTAATTTTCTTTCATTGGCCAGAATAAATTTGAAATGTCAACCAATTGTTTGAGATATACCACGGCAGTGTTGTTACTTTTTAACGCTAGATGGCTCACTGCAACATTTCTAGAGACCTTGGAGAGATGACATCACGAGCAGGATTCCTATAGACATCTTGTTTTCACAAGAATTTGAATGAATGTGTGCTCTAATGAAATAAGCCGATTATATTTGAATGTTGACACTGAGGGAAATATCAAATTCTGTAATTTCGCAATGTAATTATAACTTTTACTCAACTTGTTACGATTGACATGTAAGTGACTTGCCCGCACGCGCACTGGGACTGCATACTCGCTTGAGTGGCCATCTTACTGAAATAAGCGCATTCTCTAGGTACTTTTAGTGTTGAATACATGCAATTCTGTACGACATTGACTAAATGGAAATTATTTGAACAACTTGTTCTTAAATGTAAACAAATCCATTAATTACAAATAAAATATAATATCGAGACATTTCCACGTCAAGTTATGAGATAATGGTGAATGTCCTTTTGAATTACGCTCCTCGGCCAATGAGAGGCAAGTATTCTGCTATGGAGGTGTAGGCTGTACGTTAGTCAAGTCCCAAGTGCACGTCCATGTTATGGTTTCCTTCCGCGCATGCGCAATAGGTTTGTGATGTTGTCTATTTATTGTGCAGAAAAACGCAGATTTTTTTTTTAAATAATAGCATTTTCCCGTCAATACTGTTCCAGGGCAAGTGGTGCCCTTGAACCACTACTTACTAGCATTTTATGACCTTACAATGATTACATCCTAAGTTAATTGTATGACTTATATCAAAAATTCATCAAGAAGTGACAATGCGGTACCTAAGACTGAAGAATTTAAGTAAAAAAGTGAAATTTTCTGGAAAGTTTTCAGATTCATAACTTTCTATAAAATTAACAACACTACACAGTAAAACTCCTGACCTGTTGTGACCCGGAGTCGCTGGGGCCGGCACCTCCCCCCGCCGGCGCCACCGAGCCAAAGGCCAGCCAGGACTTGATGAGCGTCCGCATGGTGACTGGCACCGAGAGGCTCCGCTGCAGCACGCGAGTCACTCGGACGGCTTCCGACGGCGGCAGGCCGGCGCCGAGGATCGAACACTGCACAGAGTCCTCGGTGAGATCCAGCTCCACTGTAGCCAGTGTCTCCTGCAGCGGATGCTCCAGGCTGACGGTCACACTGTACACAGACAGCGCGCTCACCTGGCCAGAGAGAGAGCAAACACTTCATTGGCTGACATTCAACTAGGTAGTAAATAGGTGTTTAAGTAAATGTAAATATATAGTACCTAAAAAATTTTTAAAAAATTAAAAAAATATATATATAAACACTCAGACGTAAGCACTGAAAAGTAGTGATATCAAAAAATGTGCCAAGGCAACACTTTATCTTAAAACCAAAAATACTTTACGCATCAAGTGTATAAATAAATAGTATAGAAATTTAGGCCAGAAATCAAATACACCTACCTACCTATTTCTATAATATACAACCTCAGTTTAATAATCCTTCTCCCGGTTCCAAGAAATGGGTCGCGAGTAGTGAACACTGCCCACTGGGTCATACCAAAACCAAATGTTCCATCCATGGGCCTTGGCAGGGAGCATGCGCATTAAACATTGGGCATGCGCATTGACACTTGTGAGTTGGGCAGATACATCTGTTGACGGATTTATAAACTAAAAGTTATTTTTTAATTAACATTGGTTCTTCTTCCAGTGCTACAGCAGTGAAGGAAGGGCGGGGGAGCTAGATCGAGTAGGTGGTGATGTTAATGTATGTTTTTTCGACAGTGGCTAAAAATTACAACAGTAGGTATCTAAAAACATATTTAGGAGGTAGTACCTACTTAGGTAGATAATATAAGAACTAAAAAGGTAATGTATGTACATATTGTATGTATTCATATTGAATATAAGTTAGGTTATACTAGTGTGAAAGTTCTTGACCACTTCCCCCCCGTCAATGTATATGAAACTCACCTCGAACATGGTCATAGCCTCGAGGTCGGCGCGCGACTTGGTCCGCACGCAGCTGGCTATCAGCGTGTTGAACGCCGCCTGCTGTCGGAGATGCGTCAGGATCTGAGCCACGTGGGTCGGGTGAGAGAACGGGATGGAGGAAACCAGAGCGCCGTCCAGGCCCTTCGTCTCGGTCAGGAAGTAGCAGTGGTGCTGATCGGGCAGAGACTGGAACATAGCATGATGCGAGCGTTAAGATTGCTGGGGTAAAATCATATTAGCAACATTGCTAATAGTAATTGCTTACTAGACCAATAAAAACAAATCATAATTTAGCACATTGATGTCATACCAGAGGTCATTATGTACTCTAGTGTGTGGTATTGTTTGGTCTAGTAAGCTTGAAATGGTGGTTAATATCTGAATTATTAAAATTCTTTTAATGTGCAGACAAATGAAAAAAAAACATTTTGGAGATTTTTTTTTTTTTGGAATGAGATTTTGTCCTAAATCACAATCTACAATCCTTTTTCTCATTCTACCTACTACAGTAAAAAACCACTGATTTATTAACATTTTACCCAAATAACGAGAAATAAACGCTTTCAAAACGTATACTAGGTTCTAGCATCTGATAAACCCTTAAATACTCAAGCTACAAATAAACTGACGTAAAGGGTGTGGCTTCCGACAGGCTCATAATAATAGATCAAGACCACCCACATCCATGCTCGCTACCGAGCTACGCGAACGCAACTCACAACGAAGAGGCCGCGGCGCACGTCCACCTTGACGTCCGTCTTGATGCTGTGCGCGATAAGCGCGAGCAGCGGCTGCGCGACGCCGACGTCCTTCACCTCGATCTCGGTGAGCTGCGCGATCTTGCGCAGCAGGGAGAGGCATATCGGCATTGGCTGGCTCAGGCGCAGGGTGAAGCAGGCGGGCAGGCTATAGCTGTTGGCGGCGGTCAGAGGAAGGTACGTCGCCGTCCTAACAGCACAAAATACTCTTCTGAAAGTGATACAAGCGCTCGGTCGATTTAGAAAATTGAGAGAGAAAAATTGTTTCATAATTGGGTGGGTCTTTGATGGGATGTTCACATGATCAGTCTGATTGTATTTTAGTTGAACTTTTTCATTTTTGCTTCGTGCCTTGTTAATTAGGCGCCGGTTATTCAACAAAACCGCGCAAAACTACACGTGAACCAATTCATCTCAAGCAAAATATTAAAAATATAAATAACCCTAAAGGTACGTTTACTGCTTGACGTCGACGCTTGACACTCAGCGCTAGCGCTGAAAGATGAACCTGGTTTATCTTTTGACCTTGAACGCCAGCGCTCGGCGTTGGCCAATCAGGAGGCTCAACGGCGAGCGCTAAGTGCCGACACGTCGAACGAACGCCGAGCTGTAAACATACCTTAAGTTTGTCTTTTACGTAATCATGATTAAAATTTCAAATCATTTCGTCAACCCATTTCGTCTCTAATCGTATCCAAAAAAGTGCCTGCAACAAGCGGGAAAATCACTCGCGCTTGCACCTTCTTAACTTTGAACAAATCCTACCCTATTCGGAAAGGACGCTAATTAATGTATTTCGTTAGAATAAAACTTTAATTAAAAAATTACTGTAAAAACGGTACCTGTTCGTAAGAAATGTACTGCCTGATAAATAATTAATGCCATCATCTGAAAAGTCTTTGCAAAGGTGTCATCTAACTCGAATAGATGCTCTGTTTCATTGATAATAATAAGGATGGATTGCCAAGAACCTAACCAGCAGCCAATCCGTGAAGTTCAAAATATCGTTCAAACTTTAGTTAAAAGTGTACTACAGTACCTACCCAATGAAACTTTGTTCTTGTTGTGTTATACAAATATACCTAAGAGTATTTTTTTTTTTTTTTATGAAATGAAGTTTTAATTATCAAGAGACAAAGTAAAAAAATAATTAGTACCTGGCCATAGTAAAAACCGGTATTTGAATGAAACAAATTGGCTTGTGGTCAGGTTCCTGGCAATTAATCCTATGAAAAAGTGTCTTTAAAGTACTTTCTAATTCAATGTTCCATCTCTCATGGTAAGAACTATGATGAGCCGCTCACCCCTTGCCGTTGGCCGCTCTGTTGACGCTGACAAGCGGCATGACGGGCAGCTTGTGCGCAGCGGAGCCCTCGATGCAGACCTGAGCCGAGAAGCCGAGCTTGCGCGTGTTCACCTCCTCCACGGTGAGCGCGATCGCGTTGCCGGTCTTGGCGTCGAGCAGGTCGTACGGCGGCACGAAGTAGGTCAGCTTCATGGCGTGGCCGCCGCGCCGCATTGCCACCACACCTGGAACGCTCGGTCGGTAACGCACGTACTCGCATGGGTCACTAGCAACACTTAGTTCATTTGTCGGGCTGTGCGAGATTGAAATTTTAATCTCGAGCGAGATCAAGATTATTGTAAATAATGTCGAGAAAGATCAAGAGAGATAATCTTTCCTCAAGATTGATATCACAACTTTTTTTAAGAATTTTGTTGTTAAAAAGAAAACAAAAAATTGGCAAGATCTTTTTCTCAATACAACCCACAATTTTGCTAACTCGTATTAAAAAATCCACGACACATTATCAAGATTGATACATTTTATGGCTATTTTTATGATTCGGATGTACCAACTTAAAAATTTAATCCCAATTTCCAGATAGGTAAGGATTTATCATTTGAAATCATTTGCCAATGGGATAATAAGATGTTATCAATCTTGTTAAGAACTTGTTAACTTAACGGCTTTTGTGTTGGACCCTGCTGAAAATTCTTGCCAAGATCTTGTATTAACCAAGATCTTGCCAAGATCTTGCTAAGATCTTATCAAGATCTTGGATTTACCAAGATCTTGACAAGATCTTGGTAAGGTTTTTGCAAGATCTTGTATTAAACAAGATCTTGCTAAGATCTTACCAAGATCTTGGTAATATCTTGATAAGATCTTATCAAGATCTTGACAAGACCTAATCAAGATCTTGCTAAGATCTTGGTAAGATCTTGGTAATATCTTAATAAGATTTTATCAAGATCTTGACAAGACCTAATCAAGATCTTGCCAAGATCTTGCCAAGATCTTACCAAGATTTTTTCAAGATCTTGCTAAGGCCCTTAGGAAAATTTTCTATAGTATATTTTGAAGTAGGTATTCCAAAGTATTATGTAATAACGTGTAGTAAACTATAGTATGTGCTATAGTACTTGAAGTACATGCAAAAACTTACTCCATAATACCATAGATTACTGAAGTAAATTCTACAGTATCGGTGGTAAACTAAAGTATAAACTACAGTATTTTTACTACCGCTGAAATAGACTGTTTTTTACTCTGGAGTAAATATACTTGACCTACTGTAGTAATTGTTAATAAATAAATAATAATAATAATAATTCTAAGTATGTACTATAGTGTTTTTACTACTTGCGATATATACTGCAGTTTTCTATAGTAAAGTTATAGGGAACGTACTTCACTGTAGTAATTCGAAGTATGTAGCTAGAGTACTTTGACTACAGACAGAATAAGTTTGCTATAGTAAGTTCTATAGGTAGGTAGTATATATACTTCATTGAAAATCTATAGTATCTCATCTGTAGTAAAGAAAAGTGTAATCTACAGTATGTTTACTATAGCCGATTTATATTGTAGTTTAGTAAATTCTGAAGTATCTTCATTGACTTTTTACTACAGTATTTGTAGTAGTAAGGTATATAAACTACAGAATTTTTACTTCATTGACTTAGAAAATTTGCACCACATCACCTAGTAAAATAAACTATAGTAATTATACTACAGAGCGTGAGCTGATATATTTTATGGGGAAATATCACAGATCAATTTACTTTATAAATAAATCTTAATATTTATCGTTTCTCCTATTTTATCATGTTAATAACAATATAATAATCCACTAAATAATATAAATATGTTCACTTAAATATGAAAACTCAATATGATCACTATTAGCGCAGCTAAGTCTTGTCTGCACCGGTGGCCTACTCGGTAAGACGCTCGACTACGGACCACGAGATCGCAGGTTCAAAACACGGCGGTTCCACGGGATTTTATAATTGAAATGTGTAATCAAACCTAGTCCAATACTTCAGAAGAGGTTTCCCGAATGCAAATGAGTATTCATAAATATAGAAAATTTTATTTTTTTATGAAATTTTAACATTTTTTTGGGCAGCAAAATGTACAAGATCTTGCTAAGATCTTGCTAAGATCTTGCCAAGATCTTGCAAGATCTTGCAATATTGAGTGCGGTCAGCGGTTGGATCGGTGACCGTTCAACTCTGCCTTGCCAGGTTGCTGCCGTTGGGACAGAGAGACTGGGGTGTTTGGGGGTAACCCTGCTGAAAATTCTTGCCAAGATCTTGCAAGATCTTGCAAGATCTTGCTAAGATCTTGTATTAACCAAGATCTTGCCAAGATCTTGCTAAGATCTTATCAAGATCTTGGATTTACCAAGATCTTGACAAGATCTTGGTAAGGTCTTTGCAAGATCTTGTATTTAACAAGATCTTGCTAAGATCTTACCAAGATCTTGGTAATATCTTGATAAGATCTTATCAAGATCTTGACAAGACCTAATCAAGATCTTGCTAAGATCTTACCAAGATCTTGCCAAGATCTTGGTAATATCTTAATAAGATTTTATCAAGATCTTGACAAGACCTAATCAAGATCTTGCCAAGATCTTGCCAAGATCTTACCAAGATTTTTTCAAGATCTTGCTAAGGCCCTTAGGAAAATTTCCTATAGTATATTTTGAAGTAGGTATTCCAAAGTATTATGTAATAACGTGTAGTAAACTATAGTATGTGCTATAGTACTTGAAGTACATGCAAAAACTTACTCCATAATACCATAGATTACTGAAGTAAATTCTACAGTATCGGTGGTAAACTAAAGTATAAACTACAGTATTTTTACTACCGCTGAAATAGACTGTTTTTTACTCTGGAGTAAATATACTTGACCTACTGTAGTAATTGTTGATAAATAAATAATAATAATAATTCTAAGTATGTACTATAGTGTTTTTACTACTTGCGATATATACTGCAGTTTTCTATAGTAAAGTTATAGGGAACGTACTTCACTGTAGTAATTCGAAGTATGTAGCTAGAGTACTTTGACTACAGACAGAATAAGTTTGCTATAGTAAGTTCTATAGGTAGTATATATACTTCATTGAAAATCTATAGTATCTCATCTGTAGTAAAGAAAAGTGTAATCTACAGTATGTTTACTATAGCCGATTTATATTGTAGTTTAGTAAATTCTGAAGTATCTTCATTGACCTTTTACTACAGTATTTGTAGTAGTAAGGTATACCCCATAAAAAACACTCCGTGTAAAAATACCAGCCAAGTCTCTACAACTAAAAAAAATTATGAAATCTAAAAAATTCTGCACTGAAAAGTAGTGATATCAAAAAATGGTCCAAGTCAAAACTTTATTTGAAAATCAAAAAATACTTGGCGCATCGTGTATACATAGTTTAGAAGTATAGACCAGATAGAAAATATACATCAAATATACATAATACATGTAGTATACCTATTATGCCCTAAAAAAAAGATGCGCCAAGTATTTTTTGATTTTCAAATAAAGTTTTGACTTGGACCATTTTTTGATATCACTACTTTTCAGTGCAGAATTTTTTAGATTTCATAATTTTTTTTAGTTGTAGAGACTTGGCTGGTATTTTTACACGGAGTGTTTTTTATGGGGATATCACTCCTTTTTTAAGTTTATTCTTAGAACTTGTGACGGCAATTGAACAATTACTAAATCCATTAAAAATAGTCGCCATTGACAATTTGGTTTACTAATGAAAATCTGCGTATGGTACTATATATTTGCTTTAAATGATCTTTCATGAAGCATAGCAATGGTTTCATTCCTATCAGTTAACCGAGTTCCGAGATATGGCAACACTTCGGTTTTCAAAATGGCTGCTGAACTTACTGCACTGCCACATAGAATGTATATCTATAAATGATGTGTATCATTTTAAGTTTTCTGAATATGTATTCATTATATAGGAGTGGATTATAATAATTTTTAAATTTGAATGATGTAATTTCCGGTCTTATAAATAGGAAATTTCTAGTGTGACTGTTCCTTTTTCATAGAGATGACCTTCCGAATCGTTTGGCGGTAGTTTCATACCGATCAGTCAACCAATTTTCAAGATATGACGTTACTTCCTGTTTCAAAATGGCTGCTGAAATCACTGACTCCTTAAATTATAATTTAAACATGATTACATTTTATTATAAGCTGTCTCAAATAGTATATTTATTGTATCAAAATGTAAATTTGTGAGATTTTTAAAATGTGTGACGTCATTTCCGGTTTCGGTATGGGAAACTGCAAATATTATTGATGATAATACATAAAGTTGACCGTCTAAATTGTTTAGCGCTGGTTTCGTTCAAATCTATTTAGCCGTTATTGACATATGATGTCACTTCCGGTTTCAAAATGGCGGCTTCCGCTTGGTTTTATAATAAGTCAAATGAGATATCAAAAGTACATACGTTACATAAATAACAAAATAATCGGATCAAATTTGTTGCCGAAATGCCAATCGATGTATTTCAAATTTCATGACGTCATTTCCGGTTTCGTTAACATAAATTATAGTCTGTTGCTATTGATAATCCATATAGTTTACCGTCTGAATCGTTTGGCGCAAATTTCGTTCCGATCGGTATAGCCGTTGTCGAGATATGACGTCACTTCCGGTTTCAAAATGGCGGCACAAAAAATTAATGGGGTGAAGGTTAAATCAGACGCCAAAAGTGCACACGTGGTAAAAATGTGAGATCAATCGGTTCAGCCGTTTTGGCTGTGGCCATGTTACCGGATTTGAATTCCAGGAGACTACTACCGTATTAACTCGTGTATAAGACGCAATTATATGTCAATATTTTGATTCTGAAAACAGCCCTGCGTCTTATACACGCATACCAAGCTTTTTTCCCAGTAAATCCAAGGTGGATGTTTGTAAACAGAGCTGTGGTAGACTGCCACATGTTGTCTATCTCTGCCTTTCCCTCTCACTCTGTCTGGACTACTCATACTGTGTCTAGACACAACACTATTAACATATTAAATTTGTGCAACAAAATGTTTTCCCTTGCATTTAGATCAGGAGACAAAACATATGTTTACGTCTGAAAAACATTGCTCTGACAGACATAAAATAGTCTAAACACTGTTGAATGGCGATCTTAATGGAAGGGGAGGAGAGGAGTTGGGTTTGTTTTGGAATGCAGAGGAAAGGCAGGTGCAAGCCTCTTAGAGCAAGCAACAGCTGCTGGGAAGAGACTCCCCTCCCCCCTTTCTCAGAAGTAGGAAATTACTGTTTGTTTTCATCAAGTTGGCAGTGATTTTCATTCAAATAGCTCAGTTAGCTGGAAAACCAACATTTAGATGGATATCATGTATACAAACACACAATGTTTTTCATCATTTTACTGCGTCTTATACACGCATGCTAAGTGTTTTCTTAAAATAGACTTCTCAAAACAAGGGTGCGTCTTATACACGAGTGCGTCTTATACACGAGTTAATACGGTACTACTACTACTGAGATTATTATTATTATGAAAACCGCCCTAAAACACTGTTTTCACGGCCCTCTAGCGCGCAAAGGGCGTAACCTATTGTTCCCAAATTTGGTATATGTTGTAGGGTGGGCCATAGCTCGAAATTAAGATATATCGCAACAATGTGAGATTTTCCAATTTTAAGATCCAGTAGGCCGAAAATGCCACTTTGATGCTTACAGTAAAAGTGGGTTTGCTCCAGCCTTTATATGAGAGTGTGCACGCGCCGTACGACTTGGCTGGCGTGGAGCGACCGCTCCACTATATATAAACTACAGGATTTTTACTTCATTGACTTAGAAAATTTGCACCACATCACCTAGTAAAATAAACTATAGTAATTATACTACAGAGCGTGAGCTGATATATTTTATGGGGAAATATCACAGATCAATTTACTTTATAAATAAATCTTAATATTTATCGTTTCTCCTATTTTATCATGTTAATAACAATATAATGATCCACTAAATAATATAAATATGTTCACTTAAATATGAAAACTCAATATGATCACTATTAGCGCAGCTAAGTTTTGTCTGCACCGGTGGCCTACTCGGTAAGACGCTCGGCTACGGACCACGAGATCGCAGGTTCAAAACACGGCGGTTCCACGGGATTTTATAATTGAAATGTGTAATCAAACCTTGTCCAATACTTCAGAAGAGGTTTCCCAAATGCAAATGAGTATTCATAAATATAGAAAAAAAAAAAAAATTATGAAATTTTAACGTTTTTTTGGCAGCAAAATGTACAAGATCTTGCTAAGATCTTGCTAAGATCTTGCTAAGATTTTTCAGCAGGTAAGTGTGACGACCTCCCTCCACCTGTTATCAGTCTCTCGACGGCGCGGGTTGTGGAGGCCCGTTTTGTGAATGTTACGCCGTCCTTCGGATGGGACGTTAAGCCGTTGGACCTCTTCGTATCTTTCGTCAGGAGTAGGCTACATGCCGGTACCAGGTTTCCTCTCCTCCCTTCTTTATTACATTCTCCCTAGTGGAGCATCGGCTCTGTTGATAATATAGACTTATCACTAGGTACCTATTTTATAATCACTATTATATTATAATATCCTATTATAATCACTTGGCAAGATCAACAAAAACCCTTTGTAGGACCTACTAATATCCTGTCACCGAGATCTTATAAAATCTTACTAACGAGAACATGCCAAGTTATTTTTCTTCTAGTTTTCTCAAAGCACAGTAAACCTAGGTACACTTGGCCAAACAAAACTTGAACGTTCAATAAATCTGATAGGCTGATAAACGTAAAATCGCACCATCAGAAGTCAGTCTAAGCGATCTCATTGTCTCACTCTAGTAGGTGACCTCACATTTCAATGATAATAACAAGCTTTGATTGGTTATGGGACATGACCAGCAGTCATTCAAATTTGGTCAACTTTTAAGTTTTATTTGGCCGAGTGTACCTAAATTTCTACTTCAAAGACATTAAAGTCCCTGTTTATAGCCCCTACGATGCAAGACGTTATCCTCACCGACGGGAGACTTGTGAACGATGTGATACGTCTCCTTGGCGCTGGCCGGCTGAAGCGTCGCGAGCACCACGAGGTCTGTCTCGAGGCTCTGCAGCGCGGAGAACGCCTTGCACTTCACCTTCTTCTCGGCGTTGAGCTGGTAGATCGACGCCAGACCCTCCAGTTGCGACGTGAAGTCGGTGAAGTCGCCGCGCGACAGGCAAGAGACGAGCTCCTCGCAGCTCTGAAACAATAAGTTAATGAAACATTATCATCAAGACCTCGGCAAGATATTTCTAAGATATTGAGAACTGGGTTTAATGGAAAGTCATGATAGGAAATTAAGTAATTGAAAACAACTGATAATACATTACCTACCTAACTGTGCCTAAATGGGAATGGGTGTGTAAAAAGTTATAATGATTGGGAATGCTCACTGAATTTTTCAGTACCAGACTACCTCTAGGTACCTCAGACTACCTCTGAGGTAGTACCTACCTACCTACTTTTCATCAGTAACACAAATTGAATCGAAGTTTGGTTAGAGATAGATATTACGACTTTTGGCACTCAACAGCAAGGTTTCAGTGCCAGTTAAGTCAGTGTACATCAAGGTGTTCCAATAAAGTTCGATTTGTTTTTAAGACATGTTTATAGAACGTATATAATTGCTATTCGCTCACCGTGATCTCAATCTTGCCCTCGTGGTGGATCTTGACGTCGCGGACGGCTCCAGTAGCCTCCAAAACCACTTCCAGGTAGAACATGTCCGAAGAGATGAACCAGTCCAGACCAGATGGTCCAGCCACGAACTTCAACCTACAAGTCAAAAGATCATTAGGTAGGTAGGTAAACCTTCTACGAAAGTTCCTTGCATTGAGTAAATTCAATTCAAATCTGGTAATAATAATTGCGTCCACACAAAACTATTACGAAATATAAATTGCTAAAGTCTAGGAGATGAAACAACTTACCCCAGTTGTCGACTCAAACTTTCCAGTCGTTCCACCATACCCTGCAATGATGTCACTTTAATAGAGTGCTGCAATGAGAATAGTTGGTTCCGCTCAGAGCTGTCGCATGGGTAGCGTTTCTCGAGTAATGTCATCCGAAGGGCTTTTGCACTTTCTTCAAACGATTTGTACTGGCTGGCTTTCTCTCGTAGTTTCTCCATGAGCAGTTCCATTTGCCATTCTTTAGTTTTGTCTTCAGTTGCAACTGTAACAAAATGAAATGTTTCATTAAACAAAAATATGTTATTGACCTCACAGTGAAGGGTTGGTTAGGTCGAGTTTAAATCTCACCAGGAGTACTAGTGCCATTCTGATTAGATGTTCCTTCTCCATGCGGTTTGGTCGTGTATAATAAAGACATAATATTTAATCCTTAAGAGTGAGTAATATTCTGATAATATTAAATTCCGATCAACAATGTACGCAGTAACCGTAAAAGCAATATTAGAAGATGCGTCCAAAAACTGACAAGTAGATAGCTATGAAGTCGCCATTTTTACTGCTACGTTGTCATGGTGGCAACGACGACTGGGTACTGAAATGGCGCGTAAATTTAAAGGTCGAACACACGGGAGTTCGTGGAAAGGAAATTCTGAACTACGGAAAACTTGGGAACTTGGGAAGAAGTTTGGAACGGCTGTGTGAATCGATAAGTGCTCAATACTGTTTTTCTGAGAGTTTTCCCGTATGCCCATCATGCTATAAAACCTATCATTGTTTAAAAACTCCTGAATAATGCTATTAGCCCATCGCCCAGGGCCCTGATTCTATAACTCCATTGCGACCGCTTAGCAATTATTTCAATGTTAATCCTTATGGAAGAAATTGCTAAGCGGTCGCAATGGAATTATAGAATCCTACCTCAGGTGGCCGGAGCTACCCCCCCCCCCCTTCCCCCCGCCACCATGCGGACGCATAGAGACTTCGTTAAATTTGTTGTAGAATTTCACTTGCAAGTGCACTTTGGCGCCTGGTGGGTGCGGTCAGGGGAGACCCCCAAGTCAAAATTTGACAATATTCCAACCAGAATATCTTTTGATGCAAGCACACGATTTAAAATCAGGTTTCAAAATTCAAAATCAACAACAACAAATTTAAAAAAAAAAAAATTGAATTATTTTGTGACCTTGAACAGCAAAAGTAGCAAAATTTTGGGAAATTTTGGAAACGGAGTAACTAACGAACGAATAAGTATTTTTCAACACTATTTGCAGGAATTTACTTCTATGATAAATGTCTACAAATTTTATTTCCCATTATTTTCTGTGTGACCTTGAACTAAGAAGTTGATGTTCCAAGTTCCAACCTATCCTTAAAAAACGGGTCAAGGGGGCAAAAGTTTCGAGGGGCGAAGTTTCAAAAACTATTATTTTTTTGATTGAGTATTATAACTTCAGTAAAACGTAACTAGTTGCAACTTTTCGGTTGGTGGTTTCAAACTATTTCAAATTTCGGTTATTTCAAAAATAACAGGAAAGATGGTTTTAAATTTTAACCAATGGGAGGATTTGGCTGAAACTTGATAAGATTGAGTACAATGTTGGTGGTAATGACTCGTCAAAATTTCAAAGTGATCGAACCCAACCAATCGATTTTTTTTTAAATTTTAACCAATCAATGGATTTCAACAAAATTAGAGTTTGCAACGCCCAGAAATGTTCCGTACATGTGTGCAAAATTTCAGCTCGATCGAAGAAAAACTCTGACCTGTATACTGCCCTACCAACCATAAAGCACCCAAGTGACATTTTTGAAAATATGGAGTTATTACTTATTGCCTATTGGTATAAGCATCCACGTGAATAATACTATAGAGTTACTATGGGTAGATGGGGCTTTTTAAACGAGTACCGACACCAGAAAAATCGGGTTGATGCATTTTGACCAAGTATCTAACATTGAAACGGTCGATAACAGTACTCCAGTAAAAAGCTCTAAGTGCCAAAAAAGGGTTAAGGGATGAAAATGCCATATTTTTTTTCGTCGTATTCAGATAAAGCACAACATTTCATGTCACCTATATAGCACTTTAAAAAATCATTTAAAATTAATTTTAAGGCATGGCAGAGATTGAAACACGTTTTGTCAATTTTCTCGAAACAAGGTTTGTGTCACTTGGGTGCTTTATGGTTGGTAGGGCAGTATAGCCTCATGTTACAGAAAAAAAGGGGGCCGTGCTGTAACAGTACAGAGCTTTTGACAGCTAACTTTAATTTACTGTTTAACAAAAGCATTCAACAAGTATCTATAAGAAGATGGGGTGTGTTCAGAAATGAGAAAGACTAATAAGTAAGTAAGTTAAAGTAAGTAAGTTTATTTCCATTTCAACATTACAAGTAATGTATACAAGCATTGTCAGTGACCCTTAAGCATAAATAATTATGCTTTGTCTTGGGTGTATGGAATTTATTATAATCTAATTTTACCATAATAAAGTATAGTCGCTATGAATAAATTAAAAGTAATTCATTCATTCTCAGTACATGGTTTCATTCATTCTAATACAAATAATAATAATAAGGAAAAAATCTATTATATTCTATTCTATTCAATCATTCATGTATTCATCTAAAGAGTAATATGCTTTATTAACTAGAAATGTTTTGAGTAAATACTTAAATCTATTAATGTCAGTTACATTTTTTATGTTCTCAGGTAGTTTGTTGTAAAGTTTGCATTTTATATAACTCGAGTTTTTTTGTGTTTGTTTTGTTCTATGATTTGAAGTGTGAACGTGTGTTTTTGTTCTTGTGTCGTGTGAGTGTATGTCTTCGTTGAGTGCGTGTTGTTGAATGTTCTTTTTCGTAATGAGTATGCATTCGTATATGTATATGCTGTGTACTGTTAGGATTTTGTGTTTTATAAATTGGGGTTTGCAGTGTGGCTTGATGAAGGAATCTTTTTTGCTTTTAAGGCCTAAAATTGTTCTTACTGCTCGCTTTTGGAGTGTAAATATTTTTCGTATTTGGCTTGAGTTTCCCCATTGTTCGATTGCGTATCGGTAGAGCCAGTTTTAAATGGTGATGCGCGAATTCGCGAATTGTTCTGATTGCACTATTTTCTTCTACAAAAATCCATTTCATTGTGTATAGATCCCAAATCTACCATTTTTACATCGCGAAAAAAAACGAAATCCAACCCTGATCGCGATATTCAACATTTTCCGCGAAATGACCACGAAATAAAGGTTTTCTATTAAAATTACTGCTTTTATCCCCCTAACAGGTCACACAACAACAAACGAAACCAGTTTCTTTCCATGTGCTACTCACTCAACCCCCTCCCCCTCGCCAGACACTTTGCTACCCACCCTCAAAGTGAACCAGACCAGTCTAACCAGTTGATGATGCCTCCAGGCTGCTTTGTTTTGCGCCCCCATCTGTTCAAGGTCGTCCGGTTTTCCCAACCCCCCTTCCACCCTCAACCAGTCGCAACTATTCATCAATAGTCTACTTACACAGAAGGATATTTTGGAACAATTACTGCACTGAAAATTGTTGGATTGGGAAAGAAAATATTGTCAAACTATACATTTTGCGTCGTGAAATTTTAAATATGTATCATCTATACAGAGAAAATGTGGGTTGGGGAAAATACAGTACAGAGCATTAAAGACGCCATTCTAGACAAGCCTATTTCAGTGCTAATAGTGCATGACCAATCCATTCCAATCCCTCCTCCAAAGTGGCATACATGTTTTTCATCTAATTATGGTTTCTGGGGGCTATTACAATGTGTTTTATAACCAATTTAATATCACCACAAAATCGCGAAATCCCTCTTCCAGAAAAAACACAAAAAACGAAATTGATGATTTTAAAAACGAATTTTAAGAAATAAAATCACCACTTAAAACTGGCTCTACGTATCGGACGTGGGATTCAAAATTTGCATAGTAGGCAATTTTTGCTGTTTTTATATTAGTTGTTTGCCTTACAATTTTTAGGGCAAAGCATGCAGAGCTCAGTTTCTTTTTTAGAATTTCACAGTGGCGATTCCAGTTAAGCTTTCCATCAATGGTGATGCCGAGAAATTTTGTATTGTCTACTTTCTTTATTAATGAATTATCAAGATTGTTTCGAATTGAATCAAAGCTTTGGGGGTCAATATTTTTATTGTTAAAGAGAATGAAATTAGTTTTGTTTGAGTTTAAGACTAGCTTGTTGTCTTGGAACCAGTTTGTGGCATCCTCCATAACCTTTTCTGCTTTTTTCTTAAGATCCTCTTTGCTATTTCCTTTTACTATGATGCTTGTATCATCCGCAAAGAGTTCTGCATTTTCTAGTGTATTTGGCAAGTCATTAATAAATATTATAAAAAGGAGTGGACCCAGAATCGATCCTTGTGGTACTCCTGTGGTAGTTAGAAGTGGCTCTGAAAGATATTTTGATTCTTTATTGTGTACATCATTTGCGGTTATTTCAACATATTGGATTCTATTTGTAAGATAAGATTCAAGCAGTTTGTGAGCTATCCCTCTAATGCCGTACCTGTCTAACTTTCTTAGCAGTGTGTCATGGTGTATGCAATCGAAAGCCTTGGTCAGGTCACAAAATATACCCATGACATGATCCTTTTCATCTATCCCTTTGATTACATTATCTAAGAAGTTACCTATTGTATTATTTGTGGACTTGCCCCTTCTAAATCCATTCTGTTTGTTCGTTAAATGGTTTTCTAGTTCTAGGAATAATGTGAGTCTATTATGTAATATTGTGTAATATTGTGAATATATTGTGTAATATAATATTCATATGGGTATCAAGACAAATATAGACCACAATAAACAAAATAAGAAGTTTAAGGTTGGGAGTAATTATAAAACAATAGCTACATTTGAAAAGAAAACAATGGAAGAAATAAAATGTGTGTGAAGATCTGATTGGTCGAAGAGAGAGAATATTTTACAACAATGAAAAGGAAAAGTGTTCCACTGGATTTTTCAAGCAAGTCAGACGTATAAAACATTTTAAGGATAAAACGAAATAGACCATTTTAAATATTATCTCGGTGGCTCTGCTTTCTAAGAAAAATCATAATATGCAGTTTGATTTCCAGACACCTGTTTCAACAATAGGTAAAACAGGGACTAAGGTGTCTGGAAATAATACTGCATACTATGTTTTTTTTAGAAAGCAGAGCCACCGAGATAATATTTAAAATGGTATATTATACCTGAAAAATGAAGATTAATCAGTAATAAAGTAAATATGGTGATCTTATATAAACTAATAAACATTCAAGAACTAAAAGAAGACGGAAAGATTCAACTAGAATACATACAAGAACCAAGAAGGAACAGTTTTGGACTCGAATGGAAATGCTGCAAAGGAATAGTAAAACTATACCATGTTAACTTTACTTTGTAATTAAGGTAAAACCTGTAAAACTTGGGAGTAGAAAAGAACTGGCCAGTAGACAGGAGGCATTAGAAATTACCTACTACTATTCTATACATTGTACTATTGATCTTAAACAAATATAATTTAAAAGAACATAGGTAGAATCATGCATTATGTTTTTATTGACTGAACCAATATATGAACGTTGGGAAAGTTACAATTTGCCGTCCAACGTGGAGCTATAGGCATGGATAGTTACAGTGCCAAATGAGCCAAAGGAAACGCTCCCTTCGCTCGCTCAAAAAATAGCTGGCGGAATCTGTTTAACACCACTTTTTGAATAGGATAAATTTATTCTTGCACTTTATGTCGTATTTTAAAGATGAAGAAATAAAAACTATAAAAAGGTAGTATTACGAATTCATCTCAATTTTTGTTTTTAGATGGCAGGTTTTGCGTGTAGACCCTTCAAATCCTCTGAGCCAATCAACTGAAAAAAAAACATGAGTCAACCAAACTCTTCGAGATATTATCAACTGTAATGAGTTTTCAATTTAATATAATGTGTAAAGGTTAACTATTTGATTGTTTAAATTTTGAAGAAGATTCGTTGTCGCGATTATTCAGAAAGAGACCGTCAGAAGAGAGAATGTATGAAGTTGAATTATCAGTAAATTATTATTCAATCATCAGCTAGATCCATCATCGTGATTGCATATCCTGATACTGGCTCTTGAAAAATCAATTATACAGCGTAAATTTAAAGAAACAATAATAATTGTTTTAAGATTGAAAAGGTTGACGAGAGATATAATTACTGTTTACCCCGTTATCATTTGGAACATAAGTTGTCACGTCCTGCCGCACTTTACAAAGCAAACTTTTGGCCTGTTTTTTACTCACAGCCTATCAGGGACATTATTGAATGTAAAGGTCGGTTCCGGTTATCAAACTTCTTGATTGAAAATCTATACTTCTCAGGCGTTTAAGAGGCCTGGGTATGCGAACAGGAAATGCACGGTTCGTCAAATCGTTTTTGTTTAATTTCTCTTCAGGTAACATAATAAAAAAATAAACAGAGAGTATTCCCACAAATAAGTGATACGTGATGGAGACACTTCTGGCAAGATGGCTACTATCAGGTCCACATATTAATTTGTTTGTTTTTACATTTCGTGTTTCCATAAAGCAGTGAAAAAACAAAAAACAAATGAAATTGATATTTAGCTATAAATTTACTTTTTTTGGCCATAACAAACAACTATATCAAATATTTGTATTTATATTTATGCAAATGCGCCCTTGATAGCCGTCATTTACCTAGTACCACAAAATCCACCAGAGGTCAGTTGTGTTCCTTATTTTCTCGAATAGCGAGTAGCGATCCATTACAGCTTATTATACTAAATAAGGCCCCTGAGTGGAGTACTTTGTGACCTCTGTTTACGAGCTCAAAGTTACGAGCAGATTACGACTTTGAGGTCGTACCAGGTGTCATAAAGTACTGTAATCTGCGGAATTATTTAGCAATTAAGTTGTTATGGCTCGCTATACTATCAGATTTTTAAAATTATGTTAGCGGGTGAAGAGAAATGTCAAAAATCGCCAGTGATACCACGCGACTAAATATAAAATAGGACATTGGCCAACCTACTGAACCCAAAGTAGTGAGAAGGTATTTTCCTCACTATAAGAGTAATTATCCAACTTGTGGGATTCACCCCCCCCCCCCCCTTTACCTACGATATTTAGGTTTCAAAAATGCCGACAATATGCAGGAATGGTCTCATTTACTTCGTTATGGACAGACGAAGACATAGTGTCGTCCCAAGGTGTCTAGTATATAGGCTTGGTCATGGTGTCGTCCCATATGTTTCAATAACTTTATTTTCTGGGCAAAGTCACCACTAAATAAGGATTTCATTGATGACAAATCCGTGATGTGAAAAACTAGTCCCGAAATTGATTTGAGAAGTGATCACAGAAATGAATTGAATATGATGTAAGAAAGGAATCGGGACCCAGAATATACCAAACTGATATCTGATCGCATGTTCTGAGAAATGAAAATTACTAATTAGTTGCAAAAGATCGAAGATAATGCATTCTGAAGTACAATAGAGTGTATGACTCGGGTATTAAAGGTTTAGTAGACACTTCAAGATTGCTGAGACCTTTGTTTAGACCAAGAAATCAATATTCAAAGCGTCCTGTTGATTTTATTCAGGATCACAAAGACACAACCAGGTAAGCGTATAATAAGCATTGTTTACTATTCTAGTGAATTTCTTAATCTCAACCTAAAACCATGGAATAATAAATGTTTCAACGAACTAAGAGCATGTTAAAATTTCTGAGTGTGCTAATCCCCCCGCAACCACCCGGGCCAGGACCGGCCCTTGACTCTTTAACGCCCCCCCCCCCCCCCCCCCCCCCAATTTTTGGGGTACTTTATAGACCTTAACAACATTCATTTGGGGCGGGGATAGCGACATCCGGCGAGGGGGGCCTGGGGGCGAAACCCTCCAGTTTTAGCCCCGCAGGCCGTTTTTTTAAATTTAAATTATTTACAAGTGATTCTGGGTACGCTAAACTTATTTTGCATGGTGAATGGGGGGTCAGACTGCTCGAGGGGGGGGGGGGGAGAATAATCCCCCAATCCCACCTTCCTACGCGCCTGCCCCCCACAGTTCATGCTGGTCCGGGGCGCATAGCCCAGGGAAATTTGTGGGTTTTCTGGAATAAATTGATACATTTTTAAGCATTTTTGAGCTTAAGTAATATTTTGGGGGCTTAGGTTATAATATAAGCAATTTTCTAATTTAGATACTTTCTTCTAAAAGTTTTAAATTACGGAAAGAAATGTACGAAAAATCTTTAAAAATATGTTAAAATTTGATAATGTGGCGCCCCAAAAACCTCCCCCCCCCCCACCCTCCCTCGGGCCTTCGGGCCGGCCCTGGCTCCCCCACGGGGCGTACTTTCAACTATAACTAGCTAGACCATAATTAAAATAATGTTTATTATTTAGAATGACACTGCGCATGCTCCTGTTGCTGAGCGTCCTGGCTGTTGCCATGGCAACATAATATGATGACGTCACTGAGCTCAACTATGACGCAATACCACGTGACGTATTCCCAGGCTTGGGAGAATACTTCCATGTTGGCGTTCCTTTCGCTTGGACAGATGCTTTGCTTGTAAGTTAAGACAGAATTCGATGTTTTACGAAGGAAGGTCATACAAGTAGAAATCAGAAACTCTCAACCTTACGATAACCGTTTCGAGTCAGCGAACTTTCTGACCATCCCTCGTAGGTAATCACTAATTAAGTGCTATATGGACGTCCATTAATTACATCACAGTTTATTAAGCCTTCATCAACCCCCCCCCTCCCCCCCCTGCCACCCTCTCCTGTCACAATGTCATGTCACAGTTTTGTCACAAAATCGATCCCCTCCCCCTTTTCCAAAAAAGCAATTGAGTAAATTTTCGTATAATTGAGCGAGCGTAGCAAGGGTCACCACGGTACTCTTACGGCACTTTCTCTGTGTGTTTTTTTTGTGTTTTTTTTTGTTTTTTTTTTGTTTTTTTGTGTTCACTGCCCAGGTCAAACGGCACAACCAATTGATCTGAAATTTTGCACATATACTAACGTAATCTATGCGGTCCCTGGGATCGTTTTTGAACGGGCTCATGTTATTGGTTCAAATTTTAAAAAAAATATCTTTCGATTGGTAGTTCCGATCAATTTGAAATTTTGACAAGTCATGGCCACCAACATTGTACCCAATTATACAAAGTTTCAGCCAAATCCTCCAATTGGTTAAAATTTAAAAAAATCTTTTATGTAATTTTTTAAATTTAAACTTGAACCGTATGACTGATCAACTTTAAATTTTGCATGGTCATTGGGACTAACATTATCTGCATTTTTGACAATTTTCAGACTAATCTATGTTTAAATCCAAAAGTTATTGACGTTTTACGGACATTTTGCGTGTTGGCTGTCAAATTTCTCGAAAATGTTGATCACGGCTACTTCGACTCTTTATAGTTCCAAGGTAGTTAGAGTAGAAACTTTCAAACGTATGAAACTGATATGACCATTCAACAGATCGATCTAATATTGTGTAAGTACACACACTTATATCATATGAGTGGTCCCAGGTATATTTTTTTAAATATATCCTATGATTTTAGAATATTAACGAGGAACAGTTCAATCAGAAAGGTTCAAAAGGTTCAAGCTTTGCATGGTTTTTGGGACTAATGTTTTAGGACAATTTTGATATTTTTATACTTGAGTCTGACGAAATTCAAGAATTATTGGCTTTTAATGATATTTTCGATAGACATTATTTCGGTTCGAGTTGTTGCGCCTGTCCGTGCTCGCTCATCAACGCGTTACACAGAGCGTTTTCCTAGTATATTTGGTTGTACTGTATTAATGGTTTTACTGCAAGGCAATTTATTTTCAAATAATAAAATATTAACGAAATTTTTTTCAAGGACGAGTTACGTCACACACTTCTTAAAGTTCGTTCACTGTAAGAATAATGATCCGCAATGGCGGCCGTGTAGTAGATACTGTATCTAGCGAACAATTGTAAATGTGTGAATATAAATATAATAATAAAAAATATGAATAATACGACTGTAGATAAAAATTAATCAATTTAATTGAATTTTTCTGATATTTTCTACTATTAAGAGTTGTGTATTTGACAAAATTTATAAAATTTCAATAATACAAAGAAGAAAGTCTTGCCATTGACACGGCAGTGTTCACGTGAACGACCAATGAACGACGTGAACGACGAAAACGACAGAAATATTCTAACAGTGAACGAACTTTACCCCTAATCTCCCCTTGGCCTTGACACACTAGGTATGTCACAAATAGCGATTCCCCCCCCCCCCCCCCCCCTCCCCTAATCAAATAGGTACGTAATTTATTGACGCCCTCAGCTGTAGCTAGGTGAACTCTAGTAACGCGTATAGCATGCGAATTGATATTCGTTTGCAAGTTTCTGCTCTATAGAGACCTTGGAACGTGCTGATACGAAATGCGTCAAAGGAGCAGTGACAATGTCTTTGACATTTCTTTTAGTAACACAAACAAATATTTAAAAAAAAAATATATAGTCTGAACCCCACCGACGGCTGCCACCTTATCGCGGTGGTGGGGTTTGTGTTGGCCAACGATCCATTGCAGCTACGCCGGCGAGCATATGCTCATGTGTAAGGGCTACCCATGCCGGACAGGTCAGTGGTGAGGTCCAGACAAAGAGCAGCCAGGGTTGGCCTAACCATGTCCTTCCTTAAAATTTGCGGTCCCCTCGGGCCGGCCTTCCCCCTCGAGATGGTGATCCCCCTGAAATCGGGTTCCGCCGGCCCGAATCTTACACCCCCCGGTCCGTCCCCAATCCGGCCTGGCCTTCCCACTAGTGCTGGACTCCCCCGGATCGGGCCCGTTA
This sequence comes from Leuctra nigra, assembly GCA_934045905.1. Classification (NCBI taxonomy): domain Eukaryota; kingdom Metazoa; phylum Arthropoda; class Insecta; order Plecoptera; family Leuctridae; genus Leuctra; species Leuctra nigra. The sequence goes on from OW203770.1 coordinate 6,127,745, forward strand.
GGTCAACCCCCTCCCAATGTTCTCCACTTACTTCAACAAAGTTTAAAGTAAAATAATTAATGTGCGCAATATAACCTCGTCGTTGATGCGCCGTTAAAAACTATTAATCTAATCTATAGTCTGAAATTGTGAAAAAAAATAATGTTGGTCCCAATGATCATGCAAAATTTTAAAATGATTGGTCAAACGGTTCCATTTTTTATTCTCGAAAAAATAACAGGATCCTCTTCAAAAACTGTACACAAGGCCGCTCTTATGATCAACTGCGTATCTTGGTGGTGTGTTCATAGAATAAAAATGTTTGTTGTACTCATGCATGTCGCCATATTCTGCAGGGATGTCAGCAAAGCGCTGCGCATCTTATGATCATCAACTCAGACGCCGAGGCAACAGCCGCGAGGCAGATGATGGAGAAGTACGGAGTCGATTTCGTCCATCTTGGATTCAACGACCAATGGGTGGAGGGGAAGTACAACGACATATTCGGTAAACACCTCAATGATTGTAAATACGCATTGATAACTCTGAATCAACTCAAGCGATGGTAGAGTCCGTTGCCTTATGTGTGTCCGTTACTCACATTTTGTATTGTCTGAAAAGTATTGTGTAGGTACTATCAGAGATGGGCAAAGATACTTGAAAAAAGTATCTAGATGGAAGATACAAGATAGTCTCAACTTCAGTATCTAAGATACAAGATAAAAGATGTTTTAGAAAATGTGAAAAGATAGAAGATAAAAGATAGTACATTTATGAAAGATACAAGATACAAGATAAAAGATACTTTTTTTTATTTTTATTAATTCGTCGTAGATTATGAATGAGCAAAATTATAGAAAATCAATAGCGACTGTAAATATTATATGATTTGCCTCAACATAAAAAGATCTAAATTAAGTAATTTCTTAAACAGAATAGTAGATATGTATAACCGGTGGATGGGGGCAAATAATACGAGGTTTATTACAAATACGATCAATCGCCAAAAACTGTACTACCTATATGAAAATAATTTTTAACAATTTTATGAACAAATGAAACCGGAAACCGAAGTGTCTGGTTTTGAAAGTTGCTTGTTTTAGAAGTCACCTCCTGTCTTGTGTTCACATTTATTGCTGTTGCATTCAAGTCATAAATAATGGACAGATAAAATTTAGCTTCTACACAGAAATCAAAGAGGGAAAAGTAGTACGTAGTGTGACACGGTGTGACATTTTAAAAATAGAAAAAAATCAAATATTGGAAAAAATTGTCTTCTATCTTTTTGGAGAAAAAAGATGGAAGATACTAACATAAATAGTATCTAGATGTAAGATGAACGATAGTCACCACAAATGTATCTAGATAAAAGAGTAGAAGATACTGTCTTCTATCTTAAGATAGTATCTAAGATACTTCCATCTAAGATAGTGCCCATCTCTGGGTACTATTCAGGGTTTGGGGATGGTCTTTCTAGTCTGATGTCCGGAACTTTAATGAAACATCTTTTCTTGCATGGCGATACCTTTCAAATTCCAGCCAGGGCATAATGAGGATCCCAAAGGATCATTGAAAAAAACATTTTATAGTAAAATATTTTTGGGAACCTCATCAAAAAAGTATTTAAAAATGATGAAGAGATATTCCAGAACCATTCATGAGCATTGGTTGCCGCCCCTAAACGTAGTACTTACATAAGCAAGCTAGCCACCTAAAATAAATTAATTACTGTCACCATACGCTATAGTATGATTACTGTCGCTCATACAGCGAGCTTATCAGCGCCATTATTGAATAATATTTAAGTTATAGTATGAATATTGAATACAATATATCGTGTAACATCCCTTTCAAACCGTGGATTGAAATCCCATTCGTCCGGCTATGAGTATAGAAATTTCTGTTGGTTTGTGATTTTCTCCCAACTACGGGAAGAAGTTGCTTGGTATGGGTTTATGTATTCCGTCACTTGTTCTTAGTCCTGGTGACAAAAATGTAATTTTCTTCCAGGAAACCCAATCTCTTCTGCGTGCAACGCTGGATTCCAATGGGCGCCAGCGAATCCCAAAGGAGGCACGACTTTCAACTGTGGAGGGTTCGGCTTCGATGGATTTGAGGACTCGGGATGTGCGAATAAATTCACATTCTTATGCGAGATGAATCAACCGAGCGTAGGAGCCCAACTGTGAGTGTTTGTTCCGTAGCATGGAGAAATACGTGGCTAGATTTTACTTTGACTGTCATCGCTCGCTTCCTTGCCGTCAGGAATCGCGGTCTTTTTCAATCGTCCTTCTGAAATTGTCAGCATTCATAGATTTCACGTAGCGTTTGAGGATGAATTACAAACAAATGCAGTGCTTAATTTGGGCGTAAGCCCGGGTAAGCCCGGCTTACCCACCTTTTTTGGAGGGTAAGCCGGGCTTATGCACCTTTTTGTATAAATATTATCTTTAATATTAATAACACTGTTATATAAAACAAATTTGGTCGCCCACTACAAACTTATTTTTCAGGGAGATAAAAATTGGTTCAAATATTTACAAAAAGCGCAAAAACGCACCAAATTCATCCCAGAAATTCAAAAATTTTCCGGGGCTGCGCGCCCCGGACCCGCGTTCTTCTGGGGGGCCCTCCCCCCAGGCCCCCCATTGATTCCGTACGGTAATGCGTTTCCCATGACAATTGTGGGGTGGGCTTACCCCAAGATAGGTAGAATATATATAGGTTACTCTTAGAGATCTTGAGCTTGCCCACCTTTTCTAATACAAATTAACCACTGAACAAATGGTATTGGGGGAACGTCGAAGTTTCTATTATTACAATAGAATAGATATTATAGACTTGTTCACCTTCAATCTATATCTATGCTCTTCTGAAAAGTCTTAAGCTGGGTTCCCATACTTCACATCGAATTCGCTTCCGGTTCGGTTCGCTTTCGCAAAATGGCTACCTTTTAACAAAGGAAATCGTCCATGTTTACATTCGCATGTTTACTTGTTTCGGTTTCGTTTCGGTCTCGTCAATGTTAAAATTGGCTCAACTTTAACGAAACCGAAACACGGGAACATGCGAATGTAAACATGGACGATTTCCCTTGTTAAAAGGTAGCCATTTTGCGAAAGCGAAGCGAACCGGAAGCGAATTCGATGTGAAGTATGGGAACCCAGCTTTACGCAATACGCAATACAAATGAAGCATGTGAATTGGTGGAGCGACGAAGTCTACGCATTAGATACTGTTTCAGTTTCACTTTGTATCGATAATTTGGAGAAACCCATATTTGTGCAAACTATGCTCCAAGACCTCGCTGTTATTCGAGGCAGGGCCAAGCGGGCCGCTTTAGGCATAAGCGACGTACGCGACCGCGTACGGCGGCACATTCGGATAGGCGGCACTTTTAGCATTTTTCGAAAATTTACTATTTTGTGTCATCATGTTGACCAATATTCAAGCTCAGAAGAAATAAAATTATTTTTGGGGAAACGACGACTGATGTTTTGTAATGTATCCAAACAAATCTCGTTCATGTTATGTTAATACCTTCACCTACCTAGATATGTTCCTGAACTTTTTGTTTGCGCATGAAAAATTACCAAGAAAAATTGAGTTCAATGTTGCAGTAATTTTACCAGAAACGCGTAGGTTTACTTCAAAATGACCATGAAATGTAAAAAATCCGGGAGCGTCCCCCCCAAAATCAGAACATCATCTAAGAAAGCAGCACATTTAAAATAATATGTGAACAAAAAAGTAAAAGAAAGAGGCGGATCATGTCGAAAACTTACCAAAATGACTGGAATTATTTTTGGACATTGGTAATTTATATTTCCCAAAAATAACTAATCTGCGATTCAAAATTGCACCAAATCGAATGACCTTGAACCAAAATTTTCTCGGGGGCTGCCCCCCTATTTCGTCTGTAAGTTTTCAAATTATTAAGAACGTGCCCCCCCCCCCCCCCCCCCCTCCTCACAATAGAAATGTCATCCTGCGTACGCCCTTGATAGGCGGCATTATCATTTTTCGCGTACATCAAGAATGTTAAGCCGGCCCTGCTTCGAGGTAAACTGAATCGTGCTCCATATATCCGACCCTTCCGTAAAGGATTAATGTTTCAGGCCTGGATACACATTGATCGCCAACCACGGTTACTACAGACACATTCTGAACGTCACGACTTGGAATCTGGCGGACCAGACTTGCAGAGACGAAGGCACTCATTTGGTTGTTCTGAACTCCCAAGCTGAAATAGAAGCGTTGAGGTTCAACTTCAACATGGCCTACCCGTTGGATTTCCACGTCGGCGTCCACCGATTCTATGGAAATGATACAAACTGGCGTACTGTCGCAGGTAAACATCTCTAACTTTCAATTACACAATGTGTTCCTAAATACATCCGGATGTGAGGGCGAAATCCAGCCAAGTCAAAAAGTTGTTCATAAATTTACTGGATTTGTGAGCGTGGCTGACGTCATCAATCCGTGTCGGATTGGAGCCGATTCAAGCAGCTTCCCAAGGTTTCTCTAGCGGAAAACAGGCGATCCTCCCTGTGCGCTCCTATCGGAGATCTAGTGGACGTTGGGTGTACAGCAGGGGCGTGCAGTGCAGCCTAGGCAAACTAGGCACTGTCTAGGCAGCCAGTATTCATACTAATCTTAAATTTTATTTTATGAAATAATATTATGTTCATTAGATATATTTTGAAATTGAACGTACTTAATGTTATAATATGCGCGAAATGCTTAATATATACGTAAAGAGCGTGGCGAGCCGTGCCACGCCGTCGCCGTTGCGATGTTCTGATAAAATGTTTTGTGAAAGGCCGAGCAGCCTACTCGATTAGTCTAGCTACGCTCCTGTGTTGATTGCGGGCGGGGAGGAGAGGAAGAGTAAACTCGCACTGTGACGTCACTCACACCGCGTCATCAGCCAGGGCAGAATCTAGTGCTATCTGTCTTTCTCCAACTAATGTTCCAGATGTAATCTCTCTGTCTCACTTACTCCCACGAAATATACTCCACTCATCCACGGCCACCCAAGGCCACGCACAAAATGCATGCGAAGACACGTTCCGCAACGCAGCAATAAACAAGCAAATTACTCAGTTTGACGACTGCTCTCATCGAAGTTAGACATTCAAAGAGGTTTATAATTGTAATATTTGTGAAGTGAGTTCTGATTGTGTTGACTGTGTTGTGTCGAATTTTGATTTCGATTGCGCTGGACATTGTAATTATGGTATTCCCATGCGTGTGTATTCAGTGGGATTTCATTGGGATCCATGAGAAGGATCAGCTGTGTATTTTCTCGTTGGCTAAGGATGTGGACAGAAATGCAGCGCCATCGGAAAATCCAAAATCAAAGTTTTTCAACACAAGGTGAGAGATTGGTACAGGTACATCAAAGAAAATTGTATCTTCTAGGATTAAAATATTCGCGGTAAGAAAAATTCTGTTGCTTAATTCCATGTAAAAAAATTATAAATTAGTGATTTATTCGGAGGGGGGGGGGGGGGGGGATTCATATTTTGGCTTGAAATTTGGCAAGTGCCTAGTCATGCTGGAAAACCACCGCACGCCCCTGGTGTACAGTCAGGAGATGGTTCATACTCTGCTTCTCTCGGACCCATATAAAAACATGTTTATGTTTTGGGTCAGAGAGAGACAGAGTATGAACCATCTAGTTTCCCTGACTATACGTGAGCATCAATAGCAGCCAGCCAGCCAGGGGTCCCATGAGCTTGCATTGGAATGAACGAATGAATAATGAACGTGACCATGGGCGTCCGCAGGATTTCTTCTAGGTGGGGAAAACTTTGAAATCAAATTTGAGACGTTATGAGGCGCATTTTGTTGAAATATTCAATATTATTTAAATATTGCACTTTGGGGTGGTGGGAGACATGTTTAAACCTGCCCCGCAAGGCATTTTTTGGTTTTTTGACACTTTGAAATCAATTTTCTTTAGTTTTTTGGTTACAAAATGAAACTATACGTAAAACCCCAGAAAATGTGTATGTTTTCCTGACATCCAGGGGGGGGGCAAGCGCCCCCCCCCCCTTGCCCCTTCCTGCGGACGCCCATGAACGTGACTGTACTAGTTCTTACACCCTGCCTTAGAGTAACCAGTGTGCCTAAACCAACTGCGTTCTTGTATGGATTGGTTATGAAATGGACGATGATTGACGTCTGATTCTAGGTGAGCCTCTGAGCTCTACGGGCTACCCCACATGGGCTGCTGGGAATCCAGCCGGAACCTACATCACGCTCCCCTACGCTCGGTACCTCTCGCCTGATGCACCAGCTCAGGGCCTAGCGAGCTCTGCGTCCAACCTCACTCGTGCCTACATCTGTGAACACGACCTGTTCTAGAAATGAGAAATAAGCGAGTTTACTCTTCAATCTTCATGGAGATTGAAAAATTGCAGAGTAAATCGTCTTCTGCCCTGGAGGGCTATTCTAAATTCCCATGTCGTCTCGTTTCACGTGATACGGGCTCACTGCACACTGGAGTGCTATCTATTTAACACGGCAGTGACGCCGAATCAATTGATACGAGACGACAAGGGAATTTAGAATAGCCCTCCTGTCATGCATCGTTACTATGGGGATGTTGCATGTTCTGTGCTCGCTCATCAACGCGTTACACTGAGCGTTTTCCTAGTAAAAATAAATTGTCACACAAAACAACTGTCGAATTGCCTTAGTAGCAAATAAGCTGTATTTGATAAGATGTATTCATTCCAAGATTTATTTTGCTTGCCCACCACTTCTGATTTCCCTTTTAAATTAAAAGCAAATCCTCTTTTATAATGCCATTTGTCGTGATGACATCACGACAAATGGCAAAAAATAGTGTAGAAATCGCTTAGAAATGCACCAAATCTAATATTGAAATTCAAAATTTCCCGGGGCTATGCGCCCCGGACCGGCATGGTACTGGAGGACCCTCCCCCCAGACCCCCCATTGTGTTCGTGGGCAATCGTATTTTTCGCCTTTGCTTTATTTCCCAACATACTCGGAATTTTAATTTTTCTTATCCCCCCCTCTGAAAATTGAACAATTCGCACCCTGTAGTTACATACAAAACCTTCAAACCCTCTACTTGTGATGTCAAAATATAAATTAAACCCCAAATAAATCACATGGATTCGTACCAATTTGTTCATCTCTATCGACTCTCCTGTTTGTTTCTCTTGTCTCTTGTTTCTTGTTTTGTTTAGGAGATACCCTGGAATCGACTGGATACACGAGGCGGTATAACGATGGTACCCATCCATTCGAAACCTTCGTTGTACGTCCTTTCATAGACTACCATGGTACGAACTCCACTCACTTCGGACTTAAGACAATGTTTGTAACAGCCAATCCCTTGAACTTCATCTGTGAACACGACTTGATCTAGAACAGGTAGCTGTAATCTATATTCTTCATATTGTAATGATTTATCAACATTTAATTTATATTTTATATAAGGTAATCTTGGTGATTCTTTCAGGAGATCTTCTGAATTACTTGGACTGGACTGGACACACATGCCCGCTTTTGCTGATTCATTGGATTAAATACTATAGTATGTTGATAAGCGAGCACTGATACGCAGTGTTCGAATTGGGAATTGTGTTATGGGGGGATGGTGTATCGTGGGTAAAACGATACAGTCAGTTAAGGGGGGGGGGGGGGGGGGGGGGGGGGGGGGGGGGGGGGCTGGACCCCAAGTTTCCACGCTGGGCGTCTTTTGGATTTTGGGATTTTGGAGGCTGCAAGATAATGTAAATTGCAAGGCGGAAATGGTAAAAGTAAATAATTACCAATTGTTCCATGCCAATTTGTTACAAGTTCAAAGTTCAATATAGTTAATTATTGTATTGTAGTTTTAACAATGAATTATAAATTGTCATATTGTTAATTGTAAGCTGCCATATGATCATTGAATATGAATTCTGGCGCCAACACAAGTAGAAGTCAATTATGTTTAATGGGGGGATGGTTTTGTCCCTAAATTCATTATGGGGGGATGGTCATGTCCATAAATTCGTTATGGGGGGATGCCATCCCCCCGCATCCCCCCCCCCCCAATTCGAACACTGCTGATACGGGCAAAATCTCAAATGGGAATTTCGTAATGCAGAGAAAACATATCCGTATGTCCATGAATTGAAATATGATCCACCCACTAATCAACATAAAACCATAATGTAAAATACTTCGTTATCTGAAAAGCAAAGCTGTTCTGTGAAAGAATTCTAAGAAGAATTGGTGTACTTATTTTGTTTCTTTTTGCCTGCACTGCCCAGGTCAAACCGCACAACCAATCGATCTGAAATTTTGCACACATAGGTACTAACGAAATCTATGCGGTCTCTGGGATCGTTTTTTGAAAGGGATCCTGTGATTATTTCAAATTTGTAAAATTATCTTTCGATTGGTTTGTCTAATTAGTTTGAAATTTTGACAAGTCATTACGACCAAGATTGTCACCAATCTTACAAAGTTTCAGCCAAATCCCCCGATTGGTTAAAATTTAAAACCGTATTTCATGTGTTTATTGAAATTTAAACTATACCTACCAGTTTGAGCGATCAACTTAAACTTTGCATGGTCATTGGAACCAACCTTAGATCTGTATTTTTGACAATTTTCAGACTTCTTTAAATCCAAAAGTTATTGAAATTTTACGGACATTTTGCGTGTTGGCTGTCAATTTTCTCGAAAATGTTTCATCACGGTAACTTCTACTCTTCAGTTCCAAGGTATATAATAGTTAGAGCAGAAACTTTCAAACGCATGAAACTGATATGACCGTTCAACAGGTCGATCTGATTGTATACATACACTAATACCATATGAGTGTTTCCATGGTATATTTTTTGAACGAAGTCCTGTGATTTTTGAAAATTTACAAGGAACCGTTCAATCATAAAGGTTCCATCGATCAACTTAAAACTTTGCATGGTTATTGGGACCAATATTTTAGGACATTTTGGACATTTTTATACAAGTATGTGACGAAATTCAATAATTATGGCTTTTAATTACTTTTTGATAGACAGAATTTCGGTTTGAGGTGTTGTGCGTATCCGTGCTCGCTCATCAACGCGTTACACATAGCATTTTCCTGTATAGTAAATAATTTACCAATATAATTTCAACTGAAATATAATTACTTACTGCAATGCACTGTATGTAACTGTACTGTAAACATATCAAATTGTAATTTTGTTTGGAAGAAGTGGAGAAAGAGAATTTAGTGGAAAGATGAAGAAAGTGTGCAGCGTTTAGTCTGGCAAGCTGACTCTGTTTGTCCTTGAAACTGTTTTAAATTACAATATCAAATTGTATTTTTTATCTTGTAATTTGTCAATCCTTACCCAAAATTGGAAAGGAGAATAAATAAAATTGTGTCCACTTCATGACATTCGGTTTTATTTCCTAAAAGAGTCACCATTACCAAAGATTGGAAACACGCAGAATTACAAGAAGATCAAGCTCAAAAATCATTGAAATTGACATTGGGCCTTCTTCCTCTGAAGCCATAGAATTATCCCATCCAAGCCCCATATCCAGCAAACGTAATGTCACTGCCATTGTCTTCATCGTCATCAGTCATTACGCATCAAAACACAGGAAGTAAGACAACAAAGAAATTTTAACCAAGCCGGACGATTTCAAGGCAAATTACAGACCACTGTCGGCAGCTGATAGTCTAAATAGTAAAAGGAAGTGACAGTTGGGTGAAGAGATTCATTTTATCAGTTTATGAAGTGAATTGTGCTGCTTTAGTATGGCTTTAAAATATTTTGTCATGGCTTTGGTAATAGTGAGCGCGTTCCAGGTATGTTTAGTGGACCATAAGTTTTTTGTCTCTTTTAAACTCTTTTTTGGAGCTTACACAGTGTCATTTTGTCAGAGATGTTAAAAGGTAAATTAGAAAATATGCTTTATTATTAATTTACTGACGAAAACTCAACGGACTTGCAACACCTCGATCCGAAATGCCGTAAAGTACACAATTGTACCGAATTATGACAGCCATAAAGTACAGAATTGTACCGTATTATGACAGCCATAACACGAGGTATAATACAAAATAGAGAAATACGAAAAATTACCTGCATACATTGGGATTAAAACATTTAAAATGGCAATAAGTAAACGAGTTCTTGACAAATTTGGCTGAACATTTTCTAAAATATGAGTAAATATTGGTACCCATGTTGACTAATCAAAATTTAAATTTGATCAGGTAATATTGTTCTTTTAACCAATGATTTTTAAATTCAATTTTTATTTAAATTACAATATTTTAAATTTGTTTTCAATGTATGTATTTTGTGTGCCGACTGAGGAAAAACCACGGTCGAGGGAATCTGAGATTGCGAGAACAGATTCAACTCCTGCCCCCAGGTGTACGCCGCCACGCGCATGCGCCGAGCCGACGTCGCCCCCACCGAGTCCGACACGACCAACATCATGAGACAGGCTGGAGAGAGACTCTCGCGTGTCGGCGAATCCTTCGCCAAGGCCGGAGACACGATCTCGCGCAGCATGGACACGTTGAGGAGCGATCTCACCAAGACCACGTTCAAGCTGGGCATGGCGGCGCAGGAGATAGCAGACAACATGAATCCCATGAAGATCAAACTGTGATGGGATGACGCTACTCAACTGGAACATTCCCAACGCAGGGGGGGGGGGGGGAGAAAGAAATCTAACATTTAAAATAATATGTGAACAAAATGTTTAAAAAAGGAGGCAGATCATGTAAAATATACCAAAATGATTGGAATTGAGTTATAATGTAAATAAATTGCCGGTGTATGCGTCCCGGACCTGCATATTATGCTAGAACTCTCACATTTGTGGACATTGTAATTTATAATTCCCAAAAATATCTATTCTGCGATTCCAAATTGCACCAAATCGAATACATTGAACCAAATTTTCTCCCGAACCCTCCCGGGGGTTATTCTAAATTCCCATGTCGTCTCGTTTCCCTTGATACGGTCTCAGTCCTATCTATTTAACATGTTAAACAGATAGGAGTGAGATCGGAGTGAGATAGCAGTGAGACCGTATCAAGTGTAACGAGACGACAAGGAAATTTCAGAATAACCCCCCTGTTCTCAACTCTCATCTCTAAACCAGGCGCGTAGGAAGGGGGTGAATCCCCCCCTCTGATTCAATTCCCCTCCCTATATGTTCTTACATATTTATATTACACTATTATCACTATTATCACTATTTAACACTATTATCTCCAGCTCAAGTTCTTTTACAATATTATTCCCCCCCCCCCCCTGCAAATTTAGTTTCTACGCGCCTGTCTCTGAAAATATTAAATATGTACGCCCCCCCCCCCCCCCCTGCCGAAAAGTCATCCTGCGTACGCCCTTGAACATTCCTATTTGTTTTGAAATCTCAAAATTGAAAAGAATACCAACGTGAGCTATTTTTAAAGAGAAAGCAAATTCGAAATGATTTCGTATATCTCATGTGTGAAAATTTTGTTCGTCGCTGTTGACATAAATTTGTCAACTCTTAAGACGTTTGTGGCAAACTACATGTACGAGTATTTTATACTTAAAATTAGTTGAAATATTGGACAGTGTTTTAATAAATATAAAAAAGTACCTAGCATAAGAGGGTATGATCGACCACAAAGTACATTAATTGAGACGCATAAAAGTGACTATTTGAGAGGGGTGTAAGCACGGCGCATGTTAGCTGCATTCAAAAATAATAAAAAATCAATTTACTTTTAATTGTACATCATTATCCCCCCATCCCCACTCCATATCCGCAAAAACATAGTCACCGTCATTATCTTTACCTGTCATTACACAAACAAAATACTGGAATATTCCAAAATGAAATTGCGAGGGACGGACGATTTCAATGTCATAGACCACTGTCCATCTATGTTGCGAAATGAAAACCAAGAGCAGATACATTTGATCAGTTGGCCAGGAGAAGTGACGCTTCAAGATGGCTTTGAAGTATTTTGTAGTGGCTTTGTCAATTTTGTGCGCTCTCCAGGTATGTTTATAAATCGATTTTTTGGTGAAAACGAGAGAGGTTTCACAGCTCTAGTAGCAGTCTGGAAGAGCTTTGAATGTCTTATTCAGGCGGTTAATATAATATATAAACTCATAATTCTATGTAAAACCAACAAATTAATTCTCATTTGTACCTCTCCGATTTTAAATAAACTTTGCAGAATAATTTCTATTATTTTACGAAAAACTACGTATTTAACACTTTGAGTTAATACCGGAGCTCGGAAAGTAGTACTCCAGTGCGTGGCATTATTGAAGATAAAACTAAAAAAACACTTGGTAGAACCTCATCTTAATTTATGAAAATACCTCCCTGCTCCTAACTGTACTGACGCCTCCCTGCCCCAGGTGTATACTGACGCCTCCCTGCTCCCAGGTGTACTGACGGCTCCCTGCCCCAGGTGTACTGACGCCTTCCTGCCCCCAGGTGTACTGACGCCTCCCTGCTCCAAGTGTACGACGCCTCCCTGCCCCCAAGGTGTACTGCCACCTCCATGCCTCAGGTGTACTACAACCTCCTGCCCCAGGTGTACTGACGCCTCCCTGCCCCAGGTGTATACTGACGCCTCCCTGCTCCCAGGTGTACTGACGGCTCCCTGCCCCAGGTGAACTGACGCCTCCCTGCCCCCAGGTGTACGACGCCGCGCGTGTACGCCGAGGCGACGTCGCCCCCACCGAGACGAGCATCATCAGGAAGGCTGGAGAGACGATCTCGCGCGCTGGAGAGTCCATCGCCGCGGCTGGAGACAGGATCTCGCGCAACCTGGACTCGTTTAGAAGCAACGTCACGTCGGGGTTTCAGTCGGCCTCGGTCAGGCTGGGCTCGGCGGCCAAAGACCTCGCGCAAAAGATGAATCCGATGAAGTCCAATCAGTGATGACGTCACTCAAACATTCACTTGAACATTGCCATTTGTCTTGTGGTATCTTTTCTGATCATAGATAATAGACAACATTAAAAATTATCTAGTTAGCTCTGCTTTTCAAAAAATTTCATATGCAGTAACATGATCCTCAGATCTATTTATGTTATTCAACAATGGATAATAACATAAAAAGATACGAGGATCACGGAACTGCTTGTGAAATTTTTTGAAAAGCAGAGCTAACTAGATAATTTTTAATGTTGTCTATTGTCTTTGACGAAATACATACATATAGCTCTGAAAGTTCACGAATAGACCGATTTAAAAATTATCTTGGTGGCTCTGCTTTCTTACAAAAATCACATGCAGTTTGATTTCCAGGTACCCAAGTCCCTGTCCTATTTATTGTTGAAACAGGGACTTGGGTACCTAGATATCAAACTGCATACGATAATTTATGAGAAAACAGACACCACTAGATCATGGGTCTATTGCAAATGGGTCTATAGGCAGCGTGTTTAGACAACAGATGGCACTGTAAAAAGTACAGACAGAGCCACCTAATCTGTGGGAAGGAAGCTTACCTCGTGGCAAACGAGCGTCTGTTGATAGAGTTCATCTCGTGCGCGCGCACCTTCTATACTTGGATCGACCATTTGGGGGGTTATGTACACTAAAAGCGGTGAGAAATGTCAGCGTCACTGTAGCGCCGTGGAAAGACGCGGGCTGGTACGCGATGGTCCCGGGTTTGGTTCCCGCTAGGATCGTTTTTTTTTATTTTGAATTCCCGCATGTTTGAGTTTGCCCACCCATAGAGTTATTTTTTTAAGGTTGCCCAGCATTAATTTTTGCCAGAAAAGTTAAATTACCTGTGGAAATAACTTGCACCTTCATCCTCGCACGGTCTGTGGGTGGGGCTTGTATGCCCTCGGCCAATCACGGCATTGATGAACTCTACGATTAGACGTTCGTTTTGGCAAGGCGTCCAAGTCGCTGCAGTTATATGTTATGTTGCTGCACATATTACGCATTATCAATTCTTAAAATTTACACATGTTTATCTAATGTTTATTCGCCTACAAAATATTAATAATTAAGTGTTCACAATTTCACTGAATCTGATCACAATATTAATTTGCGCGACTAAGTTCTGATTCCGAAATATTTTGAGTACATTTGTTGACATCTGATCGGTTGCTAGGTCACGGCCAATGAGAAATAAAACAGTTGACGATCTTCCCACAAAAGTTGCTAATTTCTCTCACTCGTGGCGAACACTCGGTGCCTATTGCACAAAATAATTATATATATTTTTATTTTTTATCAAATTTAGTGAGATTTTGAATTTTTTTTTCATCACCAAATTATCTCTGAAATAACTTGTTATAGTGTGTAATGCATGCAGCATACAGCTTCCCTACATATCTACCTTTGAACATAAATTAATTTCGTTGATTTATGTCTGAATGTTTTTTTTGTCGCACAAGAAATACAAACATATACATAAATGCAACATAAAGAATTCCTAAAAGCTCCGGAGGAGGTATCTGTATTCAGTAGGGTGAACGAAATTGCAACAATTACGAAATTGCTTCCGAGAGAATAATTTATAGGTACATAAACATTAGACAATAATAACGAGACATGTCAAATCCAGGTCAAAACCGTTGCGTTCAAAACGACGTTACATATACACAGTTTTGTTATGTGATGAATAAATACAAAAATATTACAATAAAAAGAGGGTAATGTGGACCTAGGTATTATATAATTTTACAATACACATTCTTACAATGTAATGTATTTTACAATTTTATAATATTATTATTAGGTATTATGTTACAATTTGGTATATAATTTAATAATTTTTATATTCATGCATGCATTTAAACTTATTATTCTGTATTGTAATGTCTTCTTTTAATTTGTATACTCTAATTTCACTCCCGAACAATAGTCCAGTAATTCTAGTGAAAAAATCAGCTGAACCTACCACTAATTGCAACAGAAGGTTTTAATACATGAATCAATTCAGAAAAGTGTCCTCTACAACATATCCAAAATCGTCCTAAATCGCTGTACGTAAAAAGGGTTTTAATGACTTTTTAAGTTAATTTCCCATTCTCGCAAAACGTCAAATTACAATCAAATAAACCTAAATCTACGAAAACTGACTAAAATATGACTTTTCAATGGGCCATATTTTCCAAACGATGAGAATTAGAGAAAAACGCTCAGAGAGCTATTTATGTTTATTTAGGATGGTGCAGAATTCTGCCAAGTTTCGTCAAAATCGGAGTTACATGAAAACAAGTTATTTTTGCAAGATGGAATTAACTTGTGAAATTAACTTAAAAATTCATTAAAACCTTTTTTCCGTACAGCGATTTTGGGCGATTTTGGATATGTTGTAGAGGAATTTTTTCTGAATCGATTCATGTATTGAAACCTTCTGTTGCAATTAGTGGTGGGTATAATCACACAATTACTGTACTACAAGCGTTGTGTGGGCATGTTATTTGTCGGCAAATAAATTACATGAAAAATTACGCAAAGAAAAAAGTTCCAGATCTCTGCCATCCGCCGCGCTCTCTGTAAATTTCGCAGAGAAAATTTGTACCTTAGAGGTAGATGGGCGGAAGTCCACTTCAATGATTCTTGAGGTGAGCTCAAAAACCTTCATCCATTGTAATGGTGACAGAGTCATTGTACCTACTTGAATTCTACATCTGAGGTACAGATATAGATACTACGAGCACTGCTGCCTATGACATGAATATAGCAGTACATACTGGAACAGGAAATGATTACACCAACCTGTCAGTCAACATTAAATTGCATTTACTTTAAATTGTCTATCATTATCCACTCCAACCTCCATATCCGTCAAAACGTAATGTCACTGTCATTGTCTTCACCCGTCATTACGCAACAAACATTACAATTAAGCCAACAATGAAATTGCGAGTGACGGACGATTTCAATGCCAACTGCAGACCAATCTGTCCATCTACGCTGCGAAATCAAAAGCTGGGGCAGATTCATTTTATCTGTTGGTATCAAGAGAAGTGCTTCTTCACGATGGCTTTGAAATATTTTGTAGTGATTTTGTCAATTTTGTGTGCATTTCAGGTATGTCAAGTGTCATTGAGAGAGCCACGGTACCTACTCTCACGACACTTTCTCTGTCTGTTTGTTTTTGTTTGTTCTTTGTGCCCAGGTTAAAACATTCAACCAATCGATCTGAAATGTTGCACACATACTAATTAGTGAAATACCGGGTGGCGCAAAAAAAATCACCCTGTTTGAGAGGTCCATACATCGAAACTGTAATAGATAGAGTTCTAAAATTTGTACAAATTTTTCAGAAAACGTACCAAAATTTAATTTGTGCAAATTTCAAACATATTTATTGAATAGGAAAAAGTGTCAAATGATTAAAGTTACAATTGAAAAAAAAAATTAAACCAGACGAAATTGACTAGTTTGAAGTAGGCATTAATTTAAAGATTTTTTTTTTATTTTATTTTTTTTATAAATAAAATAAACACAAATGTATGTTTAATAATTTTATGTGAATCTATCTTGAATTTGTTTGAAGTGAGCATAAGTGAGATTTTATGTAACATTCGTATCAAGACACGAACGGAGTTAAATTTCCAATTCATTGTGGGAAATTCAGCCGCAATTCTCTTCACCCCTTCATCTCTCTTCTTGAAACCAGGTCTCAATAAGATTCACAATTTCTTTACTAAATGGAATGTTTTCTGTTAAATTATGACATCAACGCAAACTTACTTATGTGCAAAACAGCTGATTCTTTAACAAACTTCCTATTCTAGTTTAAACTGAATCGCGTGCTATTTCAAAGCTGGTAAACTGTTTTTCAGCGTCCTATAATTCAAATATCTGTACATTTTTTCTCATTACTCAAATATTTCTGAAAATTGCAAATATTTAATGTGTGAAAGTTTCACTGCCGGAGTGATCTCTCAAACAGGGTGATTTTTTGCGCCACCCGGTATAATTAGCGGTCTCGGGCAGAGTTTTTGAACAGGGTCCAGTGATTTTTTTAAATTTAAACTGGAATCATTTGACCGATCAACTTTCATGTCATCGGGACCAATATATTACTAGGTGTTTTGATCGATGCTCAAACTAATCTAACGTTTTCAAAAGTTATTGACAATTTTATGGACATTTTATTCGTGTTTGGAAAAACTTGTCAAATATCTAGCAGGATATGTGAGATCATATTTTATCACTGCTTCTTTGACGCGTTTCAACTCTATCCAAGTTCTGTAGGACAAAAACTTTCAAACGCATATCAACTTGAAAGCAATACGAAGGCTCGCTCATCAACGCGTTACACAGAGCGTTTTCCTAGTAGAGGTTACGGGAAAACGATAGGTACCAGACAACTTTTGGATACAATGAGATAAAGGTGTCTCAATAGCAGCTGGTATGAGCTTGGATAACATTGGAGATCATTTCCAAAATTCGTAAACACTTTTGAACCCCTCAATAGAGAAAAAATTCACATAATTAACACCCATAAAAAACACTTCGTGTAAAAATACCAGCCAAGTCTCTTCAACTAAAAAAAAATATGAAATCTAAAAATTCTGCACTGAAAAGTAGTGATATCAAAAAATTAGCCAAGTCAAAACTTTATTTGAAAATCAAAAAATACTTGGCGCATCGTGTACATAAATAGCTTGGAAGTATAAGCCAATTATAAATTATACATGAAATATACATATACATAGTATACCTATAATGCCCTAAAAAAAACGATGCGCCAAGTATTTTTTGATTTTCAAATAAAGTTTTGACTTGGCTAATTTTTTGATATCACTACTTTTCAGTGCAGAATTTTTAGATTTCATATTTTTTTTTAGTTGAAGAGACTTGGCTGGTATTTTTACACGAAGTGTTTTTTATGGGGATATCACTCCTTTTTTTAGTTTATTCTAACAACTTGTGACACATATGAAATGAACAATTACTAAATTCTTTTAAAAAATCATCACCCTTTACAATTTCGTTACCACTAATGAATAGCAGCGTATGGTCCTAAATAATTGCTTTAAATGATCTTTCACGAAGAATAGCAAAGGTTTCATTCCAATCAGTCAACCCAGTTCCGAGATATGGAAACACTTCGGTTTTCAAAATGGCTGCTGAACTTTCTGCAATGCCACATAGAATTTATTTCTATAAATGATGTGTATCATTTTAAGCTTTCTGAATATGTATTTATTGTATAGGAGGGAATTATAATAATTTATACATTTGAATGACGTCATTTCCGGTCTCATAAATAGGAAAATTCTATTTGTACTGTTCATATTCCATAGAGATGGCCATCCGAATCGTTTGGCGCTAGTTTCATACCGATTTGTCTACCAGTTTTTGAGATATGACGTTACTTCCGGTTTAAAAATGGAGGCTGAAATCTCTGACCCCTTGAAGTATATTTGAAACATGATTATAATTTTATAAGCTGTCTCAAATAGTATATTTATTGCATCAATATAAAAATTTGTGAGATTATTAAAATGTGTGACGTCATTTCCGGTTTAGGTATGAGAAACTGCAAATATTATTGATGATAATACATAAAGTTGACCGTCTAAATTGTTTTGCGCTGGTTTCGTTGAAATCTATTTAGCCGTTATTGAGATATGATGTCACTTCCAGTTACAAAATGGCGGCTTCCGGTTGGTTTTATAACAAGTCACATGAGACGTCAAAAGTACATACGTTACATAAATATCAAAATAATCGGATCAATCTTTGTTGCCAAAAAGCCAATCGATGTATTTCAAATTTCATTACGTCATTTCCGGTTTCTTTAACATAATGTTTAGTCTTTTGCTACTTATCATGCATATAAATGACCGTCTGGATCGTTTGGCGCAATTTTCGTTCCAATCGGTCCAGCCGTTGACGAGATATGACGTCACTTCCGGTTTCAAAATAACGGCATAAAACCAGTTATAGCAAAAGGCACCTCAGACGCCAAAAGTGCATATGTGGTAAAAATTTTAAATCAATCGGTTCAGCCGTTTAGGCTGTGGCCTGTTTACCGGATTTAAATTCCAGGAGACTACTACTACTGAGATTATTATTATTATGAGAACCGCCCTAAAACACTGTTTTCACGGCCCTCTAGCGCGCAAAGGGCGTAACATATTGTTCCCAAATTTGGTATATGTTGTAGGGTGGGCCATAGCTCGAAATTAAGATATATCGCAACAATGTGAGATTTTCCAATTTTAAGATCCAGTAGGCCGAAAATGCCACTTTGATGCTTACAGTAAAAGTGGGTTTGCTCCAGCCTTTTTAAATGAGTGTGTGCGCGCGCCGTACGACTTGGCTGGCGTGGAGCGACCGCTCCACTAGATTACCTAGCTACTTTTTTAGTCGACCATTGCGATTATAATCACAAATATCTTACAATATTGCAGTACTCACGCCTCCTTGTTCCCAGCTGTACCCACACCTCCTTGTTCCCAGCTGTACTCACACCTCCTTGCCCCAGCTGTACCCACACCTCCTTGCCCCAGCTGTACCCACACCTCCTTGTTCCCAGCTGTACTTACACTTCCTTGTTCCCAGCTGTACTCACACCTCCTTGTTCCCAGCTGTACTAACCCCTCCTTGTCCCCAGCTGTACTCACACCTCCTTGTCCCCAGCTGTACTCACGCCTCCTTGTTCCCAGCTGTACTCACACCTCCTTGTCCCCAGCTGTACTAACCCCTCCTTATTCCCAGCTGTACTCACACCTCCTTGTCCCAGCACTACTCACACCTCCTTGTTCCCAGCTGTACTCACGCCTCCTTGTTCCTAGCTGTACTCACACCTCCTTGTTCCCAGCTGTACTCACGCCTCCTTGTCCCAGCACTACTCACACCTCCTTGTTCCCAGCTGTACTCACGCCTCCTTGTCCCCAGCTGTACTCACGCCTCCTTGTTCCCAGCTGTACTCACACCTCCTTGTTCCCAGCTGTACTCACACCTCCTTTTTCCCAGCTGTACTCACACCTCCTTGTTCCCAGCTGTACTCACAACTCCTTGTTCCCAGCTGTACTCACGCCTCCTTGCCCCAGCTGTACTCACGCCTCCTTGTTACCAGCTGTACTCACACCTTGTTCCCAGCTGTACCCACGCCTCCTTGTCCCCAGCTGTACTCACACCTCCTTGTTCCCAGCTGTACTCACACCTCCATGTTCCCAGCTGTACTCACACCTCCTTGTTCCCAGCTGTACTCACGCCTCCTTGTTCCCAGCTGTACTCACACCTCCTTGTTCCCAGCTGTACCCACGCCTCCTTGTTCCCAGCTGTTCTAACACTTCCTTGTTCCCAGCTGTACTCACGCCTCCTTATTCCCAGCTGTACTAACACCTTGTTCCCAGCTGTACCTACGCCTCCTTGTTCCCAGCTGTACTCACACCTCCTTGTTCCCAGCTGTACTCACACCTCCTTGTTCCCAGCTGTACTCACGCCTCCTTGTCCCCAGCTGTACTCACACCTCCTTGTCCCCAGCTGTACTCACGCCTCCTTGTTCCCAGCTGTACTCACACCTCCTTGTTCCCAGCTGTACTCACGCCTCCTTGTCCCCAGCTGTACTCACACCTCCTTGTTCCCAGCTGTACTCACACCTCCTTGTTCCCAGCTGTTCTAACACCTCCTTTTTCCCAGCTGTACTCACGCCTCCTTGTCCCCAGCTGTACTCACACCTCCTTGTTCCCAGCTGTACTCACGCCTCCTTGTCCCCAGCTGTACTCACGCCTCCTTGTTCCCAGCTGTACTCACACCTCCTTGTTCCCAGCTGTACTCACACCTCCTTGTTCCCAGCTGTACTCACGCCTCCTTGTTCCCAGCTGTACTCACGCCTCCTTGTTACCAGCTGTACTCACGCCTCCTTGTTCCCAGCTGTACTCACGCCCCTTGTCCCCAGCTGTACTTACGCCTCCTTGTTCCCAGCTGTACTCACACCTCCATGTCCCCAGCAGTACTCACACCTCCATGTCCACAGCTGTACTCACGCCTCCTTGTTCCTAGCTGTACTCACACCTCCTTGTCCTCAGCTGTACTCACGCCTCCTTGTTCCCAGCTGTACTCACACCTCCATGTCCCCAGCTGTACTCACACCTCCATGTCCCCAGCTGTACTCACGCCTCCTTGTTCCTAGCTGTACTCACACCTCCTTGTCCTCAGCTGTACTCACGCCTCCTTGTTCCCAGCTGTACGAAGGAGCGCGTGTACGCCGAAGCGAGGAAACCACCACTGAGTTCAGCATGAGGAAGAAAGCCGAGGACGCTTTCTCCCGCGCTGGCGAGTCCATCACCAAGGCTAGAGAGACTCTCTCGCGCAATCTGGACACATTCAGGAGCAACGTCACGGCGGGCTTCCAGACGCTCACGGCCAAGATGGGGACGGCGGCGAAAGACCTCGCGCAGAAGTTCAATCCGACCAAGACAGATGAGTGATGACATCACTAACATTCTACTGCATCATACTTATTTGTTTTGTATTTTAATAAAACCTAGCGCCATTTTAATTCATTTTGTCTTTGTTATTTAACCTTGGTTTCACACAATACCTAATTGGCACTTACGTAAGTTCCTGTATTACAGAAGTATCAAGGTAAAATTACACGGTTTACTCATTTTGCTCACATTGCTACCACCTGCTGTCGATCGAACAAGAACAAGCTTGGTCACTATAATTTTTGTGTCTATAGACAGAAAATGGTCGTATTTATAAAGCGTCGACTCAGAGTCAATGAGTAAAACAAATATTTTCTTGCAGTACTTTGTGGCACGATATCTGTGTATCTCAGAGGTAGAAGGGCGAAAGTCCTATTTCTCGTTTCGCGTTTCAAACTTTTGGAATAACAACAATTCAACAACAAATACAATGTCTTATGTCACCATTACAATATGATTGGATGGAGGCAGAAGTACTGGTTTTTGAGCTTACCATTTATAGAATCATTGAAATTGACTTCCGGCCTTCTACGTCTAAAGTATAGATATTAGATTAAAATGTGAAAGCATATATTTTATCTTTAGGTACCTATTATAAACGTTCAGGTTCAGCTAAAATCGAAGTAAAAGCTTTGGTAAAAGCACACCAGGGCCCTGATTCTATAACTCCATTGTAGTCCGGGCAGGATGTGAAATGATTGTGCATTTAGGTATAAAAGCACCAAATTCTTACCACATATACTAGATACCCAACCATTCATTAAAAGACCGGGAGGCATCTCAGATATCGCCCATGTCACCCGTGGCAGCCATTTAAAAAAATGTCGAATATTTGATGTATTGTGATAAATACGACGGAAATATGGCATGCAAAAACATCTTTCCTACTAATTCGATCATGGGAAACTCGAATATAACATCAGATTTCTCCATTTGCTCACCACTTAACAGTGGCGACCATATTTGATATGACGGTCATGGTCAAATAAAGGGGGCAACATGACATGCGGCACCATCTTTCCTACTAAATCGACCATGGAGAACTCGAATATGACATAAAAATATTCGATTTGTTTATTGGTCACCCGTGGCAGCCATTTTAAGAAATGGCACCCACTTAAAAATGTCACATGAATCTAAAATTTTCATGCGACACCATCTTTCCAACTAATTCGACCATGGAGAATTCGAATATGAAATCAAAATACTCAATTTGCTTACTGGTGACCCGTGGCAGCCATTTTAAAAAATGGCACTGAATTACATATAAATCTAAATTTGTCATGCGACACCATCTTTTCTATTAAATCGGTCATGGGGAACTCAAAAATGTCATCAAAATTTAAAAATTTCACATGAATCTAAAATTTGTGACCGCCATTTCTTAAAATGGCTGCCACGGGTGACCAATTAGCAAATCGAATATTTTTATGTCATATTCGAGTCCTCCATGGTCGATTTAGTAGGAAAGATGGTGTCGTTGTCATGTTGCCCCCTTTATTTGACCGTCATATCAAATATGGTCGCCACTGTAAAAAATGGCCGCCACGGTTAAGTGGTGAGCAAATGGAGAAATCTGATGTTATATTCGAGTTTCCCATGATCGAGTTAGTAGGAAATGTTTTTGCATGCCATATTTCCGTCGTATTTATCACAATACATCAAATATTCGACATTTTTTTAAATGGCTGCCACGGGTGACATGGGCGATATCTGAGGTGGCTCCCGGTCTTTTAATGAATGGTTGGGTATCTAGTATATGTGGTAATTATTTGGTGCTTTTATTCCAAAATGCACAATCGGGCCGTTTTCTTGCACATCCCGCCCGGACTATTGCGACCGCTTAGCAATTATTTCATGTTAATCCTTATGGAAGAAATTGCTAAGCGGTCGCAATGGAGTTATAGAATCCCACCTCAGCTTGAGAGTTGAAATGAATTGAGGAAACATTGTATTCTATTTATTCTAACATTGTATTCTAGGTACCTACTTTGGTACTAAGTAGGTAGCATTTTAAATATTTCTAGTATTTCTTCAAATTAAAATATTGTGCTTAAAGTGTAAAAAAAAACATATTATAAACTTTTATATACAGTTTTTCAATACTCTGCCAAATTTTGAACAGTTGAATAGGTAGTTAGAACCAAACAGTCAACCAATAATATTGCTTGAATAACCGTTTATTTAAACTTACATAGGCACTGGTATTTGCAGGGCATTGAAAAACCAGCCATTAATATTGTTAACAAATCGTTAGTTATCAAAATTTTGCCTCCACAAAATATGTACTTCAATCTAATTAAATTCAGAACAAATTCAAATCCTTTTTATCATTAGAAAATATCTCAATCCTACATGTGCCACCATTTGTAAAATAAAATTGAGATATGTTGCCATAACAAATAGGCGCAAGAGAGAGAGGAGGGGAGGGGTTAGGTGAGCAAGTAACCCTCGATATCGAAATATTCTTTGCATTCTAAAGCTGACTGATTGTACTACTAGAGAAGGGGTAGAATCCAGTCTAAATAACATCCAAACCATTCACTTCCGCTAAAGGAAACTTAAAATAACAATGTTGGATAGATTACAAGATAATTTATTAGGAACTTCCACATTTTTAATATGAGTAAATTTGGTTTCTTCTTCCTCATTCAGAAGAAATATTTTTTTTTTTTACACAGGAAGGAAGACAAGAAAACAAATTAATGATTATTTATTAGGTATTTAGGTACCTATTCAATAAAATCAGTAAAAATATGGATTCTTTTCCATCATCTGAAAGAAACCTCATAATGCTGAATATGTTTTAAAAGTAGGTAATTGACCAACTGATACAAATACTGATACTGATACTATCCCAGCAAACACACGACTGTCAGTTCTATGCCGGACCTGTATCATACCGATGACGGAGTGTCGGCAACGGCGATGGTGCGTCGCATGAAGATACCGATTTGATGCCGGCCCACTACTGACAAGCGGATATATCAGCACTCGGACAGTGTTCTGCTATCGGGCCAGTGCCGCACTGGCTGACACTATTCAGATATATCCGCGTGTGACACAATGTCGGTGTCGGGCCGGCGTCTGTTGACAGACACTATTCAGATATGTCCGTGAGGTATCACCATGTCCGTGTCGGGCCGGTGTCTACTGGCGGACACTCTGCGGATATGTCTGAACGGTGTCCACATGATGCCGGGCCAGTGTCGGCGGGAGCGCGCGCGTTTCGAACATGTTTTTTACGTGCCGTCGCATCGCCGTCGGACTTATGCCGGCCCGACACTCGTTGGACACAAATATGACACTCTCAATTCCCTAACACAAACCATGGCGGCCTATAGCATTTTCATGCATCATTTAGAAGAATTTAATAGTGAAACAAAAATCAAGAAATATACCTCATATTGCAACGAAACAGTCTGATTTTGCAAAATAGAGTAGATTTTGTATTTCTAATACATTTTATAACTTTTGATTGAAGTTTTACCCATTTATATTTGTTTTAAATCAGTTTAAAATTTGTTGTGTCCGCACGATGCTGGCCCAGTGCAAGACCGATGCAAAGATGACATCAAGAATCAATTATCTTTCAATTGCACTTTTCAGCACATCAATTACCAAGGTGAAGCTATATACATATATAGATTATTTCATATAGATTATTAAACACCAACAGTTATTTTAGAAAATCGCACAATTAAATTTAAATTAATTGTTTTGTGTTGGCTATTTCAAACTAAAACGAAGGGTAGAGAGCAAAGACTCGTGTCTTCGGCCGTCGCCCTTCGGCCTTCGGGAGGGTTCGTGATGGGGTTGTGAGAGAGGGAGGGGAGGGAGTTCAAGCAGTCAAACTCCAACGGTTTTTATCGTGACTACAAGTTTGATTTTTGACGCTGCACTACAAGAAGAAAGATACTACTGCCAATCAACTGCTACATACCAGAAGACAATTGTTAATTGCAGGGTAAGTACCAATTTCTTAACATGCAATGCAATAATGTAACTGTGTCTCTTAATGAACTAACACTCGTGTAAAAAGTAAAAACGTTCTGCATTACGCGTCACTCCATTCGCAGTTCTCTCTCTTTCCAAATAATTTAAGTTGTTTGCAGCAGATTCTGTACAAGAGGGTAATTGCATTACGGAAACATACAAATAATTTTAGTTGTACCTATTGATCTCCATATTTAAAGGTTTTTATATGTCAATTCAATTTTGTCCTACACAATTTTAATACCATTTTAATTTAATAACATTCAAATTATGTCACCTCTTCGAAATTAAAAACCGATTTTGCTTAAGTTTTCATGGACAATAATTCTACGTCTCTTAAAAATAAAGTATTGGCATGCTAACATATTTCAACATTCATTTCAAGCCGATTTTAACCCCCCAACCCCCAGTCATAGTGTCCTTGCCTGTCTACATAGAGGATGGAAGTGTGGGGAGGGGCGGGGGAGTTGTTTTCTTTCCTCCAAGGTTGCCTTGAGCATTGACCATGCATTGACAATAGAAGGGATGGAGCACCTGCGGTTAAAAATCGAAGTATCAAAATTATCAATAATTGAGAAATTGATGTGGATGATCACCTAGATTTAAGGACAATTAATGTATTCGTTTTTTATTTTTGAAAATCGATCAACAATTACCTAGGTAAATTAGAAGTAAAATGTCACAAATTTTACGTTCATTTCTTTTTATGAACAATGAATGAATGTTTTATGTACGATGATTAATTTAAAAACTATCAACACGGGGGGCATTGGGGGAAAGAAGGTATTTAAAGTTGTGATATTATTATCTTTATTGTTGGTAGTTCAAGTGTTCGTTCATCATCAAGACAAGTTTTCAATTTTTATTTATCGTATGAAAATTGTTTGTGTTTTAGTTGCTGCCCTGCGAAATAAGATCCTACACAACTCTATGAAGAAAGAAGATGTCTGCGGCTGGTGCCTTGGCTGCGAAACGCATCAGACTTGAATTTACGTTCGTAATTTTTGTATATTTGTGTCAATTCTAAAACCAATGAAACATTATTCGTTTCAATCAAATGAATTCTTTCCTCCCTTCGTTTCCCTGAAATAATAAATTAAAAAATTAATCAATTAATTAATTAATTAATTAATTACCAATAAATAATCAAATTATGAATATTTAGTAGGAAGGGGGTGGGGGAAGGGGGCGGGATTCAATGCAGGAATGGTATCCGCATTGCATCCAATATGTAACGGAATGGTGTCCAAAATGTAACAGAATGGCATCCGATATGTATCTGAATGGCGTCCGAAAGATATCAGAATTCTGTCCGCAATGTGTCAGAATAGTGTTCGAAACGTATCGTTTTGATGCCGGGCCAGTGTAGCACGCGCATTTAGTCTTTTAGTGAGTGTCATATTCGTGACGGAATGGACGCGGATATGTGACTGCTTGGTGTCCGCTGTCCGATAACAAATAGGAGGCTGCCCGGCGGACACAATTTTGCCGGGCCAGTGCCAACGTGCGACATCGGACCGGCGCCGTTGGTAGGCATCGGCCCGGTACAAATCTGACACTCTGTGTTTGCTGGGATCTGATATTGAAACTAAATTAAAATTCCATGACATTACTGCAGAATAAAGAAGAATTTCGGTGTCATTCTAAAAACATTACTTCCTCTCTGTCAAATTAAAATACTTTTCTTGCTGAGCAGATAATTACCAGAATGTAAAGTGAACGTTTTCAATTCATTTTGTACACTAAAATTCCAAACTAATTTTTGACTCCTTAAAAAAAATAGACCTTCGAAGAGGTGAAAATGAGGTGTGTAAATTTTAAATAAGTAGGTATAAATATTTTTAAACTGATGTAAATTCATAATATTTATAACTGATTTCTTATGAAACGCATATCAAATTACAGCAACGGATTAACGAATGGAGGCAATTGCTACTTCCTTGGTGACACTCGTGACTTGCGTGCGACCGTCGGTGTGCGTGACCAAGAACACCTTGCCGGCGCAACCCACGGACTCCGACCGACCCGAGACCGAGATGAACTGGCCGTGATTAGGGATGGCGGCCATTGTGGTGGCCAGATGTTGACGACTCACTGCATTCAATTCCTGCAAACATTTCGAGTCGATAACTTGCAGAATTTTGAGATTCATAAGTTGGTACACTAGGCCAAACAAAAATTGATCGTTTATTAAATCTGATAGGCTGATAAATGTAAGATCGCACTATCAGAAGTCAGTCTAAGCGATCTCATTGTCTCACTCTAGTAGGTGACCTCACATTTCAATGATAATAACAAGCTTTGATTGGTTATGGGACATGACCAGCAATCATTCAAATTTGTTCAACGATCAATTTTTGTTTTGCCGAGTGTACCTACACTTGGGCATTTCAAAAATGGTATTTGAGCAAAATACATAATATAAATGAAATTAGAGCTCACCAACTAGAGTTTGATGACGAGTTAGCATAGACTTCATAGGATGATTCCATCAAATCTATTCTGTATGAGCCAATCTGTTTTCTTTCGAATACCGCTTTTAAATTGGCCAAGTGTACAATATTTCCTAACCATGCATATACACAGATAAACCATAAAAAGATGACTAGACAGGTTGGACAAATTCACTTTAAAGTTTAAATGATCAGTTATCACAAATTAAAGATGCTAAATCTTGTGTTGGGGAGCCCCCCTCCCCCAAACCCCCCATTATTTTTGTAAGCAAACGTTTCCCTAACAATAGCCGAGCATCCATTCATTTATTATTTTACAAATTAGGCCACTGAGAGGTCCTACCTAACCTAATAGAAGTGATGTTTGGCCTACCACAAATAACAAAAAATTATGAAATCAATTATTGATTATTTATTGCAAATATTTGGTTAACTTGAAACCCAGCAACTACTGATGCTATTATTTTTGAACGTATTGGAGAGAGAGACCTGTAAAAATTATAATAAACTAATCAGGATCTGCGCAGTAAAGATGCATTGCATTATCCTGGTTTTAATCCCGGATTAAAAGCACGTTTAACATGTTAAAAAAAAGCTGCATCTAAGATAAATTTCTAACATGTGTTGCTGGATGAATGATTATGGAGATGATAGGTAGATGATAATGAAGATTAGGTCCGGTTAAAAAATGGAGGCCGTTGTTATCTCTATAAGAAGGGAAAGTTCAAAGCATTTGCTCCTTGACTGGGGGAAACCACTCTCAGTAAATGACAACGACGGGAATCGAATCTCGTCAATCTTGTCTTAGACAACGTGACTCACCTTGCCTAAGTCATCGACCAGCAAGACGGGCGACACGTCGACACATTGCGATGCGATGACGAACGAGAGAGCGGCCAAATACTTCTCTCTCTTCGACAGCAGACGTAGGGTCTTGCATGCGGATTCGTCGGCCGACGAGAAGTTGGCGTTGATCTCAAGATCTTGGAAGAGAAGAGAAGAGTCGTAACCAGGCGCCTGGATATTGTATTCGGTTATGGAGTAGGGCGGGGGGGGGGGGGGGGGGGGGGTGTCGCGGTTTGTAACAGGGACAAGTGACAAGTTAAGATGTGTGACACATGTCACTTCCCAAAACCACATTTCATCTTTCCTTTTTTTTTTTTTTTAAATATATGTACATATTATTGTGAGTGTGCAGAATTGTCAGGTTGGTAGTGATTTTTAAGGTCACTCATCAAAGGTGTAAAATCTAAATTCGTCAGAAAAATGAAAAGTTTTGTGTTCTTTAAAGTCTTCCTTTCAAATGGTCACGTGACCAACAGCTAAGCCAAGCCCAAGTGAAATCTGATTGGCTTGCTGCTTGAAGTTCATTGGCTTAGAGAAGAAATAAAATAAGAAAATTGAACACATCTCGAAATTTAATATGGTACTTGGTTTATTATATTTTATTCGCAAAGCGTAGATTTTTCTACACTGAAAAACATTTTTCCAAAGAATTGTCATTAGAAGCATTCCCCTCAGACCTAGTTAAGGCAATTGCATATCACGTGACTTTATTTCTCTACATCTGATCAAAAGAAATAGTTATACCTATGAGTACATACCTTACTTCGTTCATATTGAGTAATCCAAGGTGATTTATAAAGGAAATTCACTGCATACTGGAGCTTATCAATATTTGCAGTCAATATTATTTAATTTTGCAGTGATTTAATAATAAAAACAACACAAATCTCGTGTATACGTACGCGTGTGAAGACTGTCAAAACCAAGTGCTGTTCGTTTAAACATTACATATATAATAGTGGATATAATTAATATCTCAACATTTCGTTGGAAAGAGGAAGAAAGAGCGCATGTTATACGTTAGACATTGTGTCAGTTTTTTTATGCATATGTGCCTTTTTATTAGAGTAATGTTTGCTGTTCTTGGCAACTCGTAGAATTTCCTTCAACTTCAGGTCTTGATTTGAGAATATTTAGGTGCAAGGAAGTAAAATCATCTAATATGTTATTTTCGCAGTTCTTTTCTGCGTAGATTAGTTCCAACAGATGTGTCCTAACTTATCTGATGAGGGAGAAGACTTTGCTAAACAGAATCCTTCCAATTGAAAATGTGTAGCTTTTTGGTTGAAAAGTCACGTGATATACAGCCACCTTAAACATCCAAATTTCCAGACAGAAACAACCATATAACACTGTGGTTAAAGGAGAACAAAATACGTTAAATACGAGAAGTATGTAATGTAATATTTATTTCTATGAATTTTAGTGAAAACCGCATATTTTTAAAAAAATCCCTGATTTTTTTATGATTTATTTTATGTAGCGCGCAACGAATATTCATCTCATGCGTGACGTACGTGGTGCGCGGCCATGTGTTCTGAGTCATGAGTCGCAGCGCGGCCGAGCACATGGCTATAAACAAAATCAAGTGTGACACTCATCTGTTCTTTACGCAACACACATGCAGTTCGTGTCCAACACGAGACGTAGAAACACTTCTGTGTCTCATATTGTGCATTTATTTTGTGAACTAATTTCTAATACGCTAACTGCATTATTCTTGCTGTGAATCGTTCACAATACAATAGGATAATGAGTAGAGACAACTATATTACCGCATCAGTTTGAACCAGAATATGCATAGACTGATCTAGACAGTGTTGTTTTAGTGGACGAGAACGATATCACTGTTCAGATTATATTCGGGACGAAAAGATATAATAATTTATGGTGTAAACGTGGAATGTGCAAACTAATGCCGAGTGATTTTGAATGTTTGTGTTCTCAGGAAAGTGAAACATTGGTACGGTTAGACGGCAATTTGATTGTGTCACTAAAAACCTCTTTTTATTATTTTAATTATTTTGTAAGTAGGTATACTGTACTTAACTGTTTCTGTTCCATCCACACATTTTCAAGTTCGTTTTGAAAATACATTTTAATTTGTTGATCAAAAGTAGTGCGTGAAAAACAATTGCCTTTGGGTTGATTGCCCTTCATAGTCTGAGATTGCCAGTGTAATTTATGACCTGCTTCACACGTGGTCGTCACCCCTAGCATAGCCCCCTCGACTCCACCTCTTTAGTTTTTACAACGAGTGCCTCACATTCAAGGCACAATCTAAACAGGGTGGACAAACAGCACCAAAATACAAAATAAAATAAATGTGGAGTAGTAGTTATCACTGTCACTTTCATTTTTACTGTCGGTTTGGAGTCCTCACTATCTGATGCTTCTTCTTCTGGGTCTAGTCTAAACTAAACATCCAAATCTTGCGTTCACTTTCCGATAGTTGAGGTGATCTATTTTTATTTGGGTTGCGGTATGATACCCGAGGCACTTACTTTTCTGTATTATTAAAACCCTAAAACGAACACTGAGTCATTATTAAATCGGATTATACTAATATTATATATTTGAATTACACTTTCTTCACATCCTGACTCAGTGACTGCAGGAACTCGACTGATTTTCATGTGACGAAAAAACTTACGCCCACAACTCATAAACATATCAGGGCCTCTTGGGTGCATTGCTTGGGTGAGGCGTCAAATTCCTGAGAGCTACGCATGCAAGTTTCTCAAGTGTATAATGATCTCATCTAAATTTATTACCTCCAAGCATTTTTATAGTTTAACTCGTAAAACATTCTGAAGATGGAATATTAAACTAAAATAACGCAACCAATGTCGAGTGATTTTGAGTGTTTGAGTGAATGTTTGTGTCGTCAGGAAAGTGAGACAATTGACGAGTTAAGACGGTAATAGAATGCGTATCTATAAACCCATCTATATGAACGTGATAATTTAATCATTTATATCATAAGATCAATCAGTTTGTATAACGCTAATACTTTGAGACGAAGGAAGCTTTGAATGAGCTTTGGATTTAGCTTTCAAAACAGTGAATCGTTTCGGCGCTTTCTTTCTATTAGGGAATCGGTGTTCGCGGCGATGGCATGCCTTTTCCTTACTATTACAGCTGTAAACAAACACTTTGGCATTATGAAATAGTATGATACTATTATTAGATCTTTAAATTGCATTGTACATCCTTAGTTAGTGCATGAATGAATGTAGACTGACTTGCATGCATGCATACGAACTCACGCGGCACCCATATAACCAATGTATAGCCACCCGTGCGACGCCCCAGTGACGTCATCGTTCTCGTAGCGTTGCGCAAGAACGCCTGCCAAGGTGTGTTACGATTTTTTTTCATAACCAACAAGCATGTCTATGTTATATGAACACATACAACATTCTGACACTGAAATATCACTAAACTTATTTTGTTCTCCTTTAAAACTGAAACTTTAAAAGTGATAAGTATATCTGGGAAAATAATGTGGATAGCCCATTGTTTTAGTATATTTGGAATCAGTGTATTGTATCTGTTCTGTATAATTATGAAGTTTCATTGAAATATCATTAACATGCAGTTTTGAAAGGAAGACTTTAATACTTTGTTCTTTTATAAACAAATTGCACCTTAAAACGTCTCAAAATTAATTTCAAAGTGTCAAAAAAACAAAAAATGCCCAGTGACAGACCCAAGCTCAACAGTTAAACCATGTCCACCCCTCCCCTCCTCACAAAACTATGACAACACCTACGAACTTCATGTGGTCATATTTTACCTATTTATGTGGGGCTTTCAATAGCTACGGTGTAAGATCAGTGAGAGGGTACATCATTTTGCGATCAGCAGTGAAAGGGTGAACGCTAAGCGAATTATCTCTCACATCATACTTACGGTGTGGTCTTTGGGCCCCACGTTGCTCGAAGAGCTTGATCTCCGCGCAGCCTTGAGGAACCAGCCGGGAGAAAGTCAGGGAGAAGTAGTTGGCGACCTTGTTTAACGTCTTGGTGAAGATTTGATCCTTCTTCGCTTTCAACAGTCCTGCCACTTCGATCAGCGAGTCTCGCTCCTTCTTCTTCGTTGCGATGTCTTGCAAGCAGTTCGCTTGGATTCGTTGCAACTGGGTATGAAGAAGCAAATAGATCATTTAAAACGGGTGGTAAATAAATAGCAGCTGGTTAAAATACGGATTTATGGGAAATCTCCAATGTGGATAACTCAAGGAACCACACTTTTCCAGGCTTGCAAATCTAGTGGAGCGGTCGCTCCACGCCAGCCAAGTCGTACGGCGCGCACACTCTCAAATAAAGGCTGGAGCAAACCCACTTTTACTGTAAGCATCAAAGTGGCATTTTCGGCCTACTGGATCTTAAAATTGGGAAATCTCACATTGTTGCGATATATCTTAATTTCGAGCTATGGCCCACCCTACAACATATACCAAATTTGGGAACAATAGGTTACGCCCTTTGCACGCTAGAGGGCCGTGAAAACAGTGTTTTAGGGCGGTTTTCATAATAATAATCAGTAATAATCTCAGTAGTAGTAGTAGTAGGCTGGAGCTAAAATCCGGTAAACAGGCCACAGCCTAAACGGCTGAACCGATTGATCTCACATTTTTACCACGTGTGCACTTTTGGCGTCTGATTTAACCTTCACCCCATGAATTTTTTGTGCCGCCATTTTGAAACCGGAAGTGGCGTCATATCTCAACAACGGCTAGACCGATTGGAACGAAAATAGCGCCAAACGATTCGGACGGTCATCTATATGGATAATCAATAGCAACAGACTAAAATTTATGTTAACGAAACCGGAAATGACGTCATGAAATTTAATTCATCGATTGGCATTTCGGCAACAAATTTGATCCAATTATTTTGATATTTATGTAACGTATGTTCTTTTGTGATATTATTTGACTTGATATAAAACCAACCGGAAGCCGCCATTTTGAAACCAGAAATGACATCATATCTTAATAACGTCTAAATAGATTTAAACGAAACCAACGCTAAACAATTTAGACGGTCAACTTTATGTATTATCATCAATAATATTTGCAGTTTCCCATACTGAAACCGGAAATGACGTCACACATTTTAAAAATCGCACAAATTTACATTTTGATGCAATAAATATACTATTTGAGACTGCTTATAATAAAATGAAATCATGTTTAAATTATAATTCAAGAGGTCAGTGATTTCAGCAGCCATTTTGAAATCGGAAGAAACGACGTAATATCTCGAAAACTGGTTGACAGATCGGTATGAAACTAGTGCCAAACGATTCGGAAGGACATCTCTATGGAATAGGAACAGTCAAACTAGAATTTTCCTATTTATGAGGCCGGAAATGACGTCATTCAAATTTATAAATCATTATAATCCCCTCCTATACAATAAATACATATTCAGAAAGCTAAAAATGATACACATCATTTATAGTTATAAATTCTATGTGGCAGTGCAGAAAGTTCAGCGGCCATTTTGAAAACCGACGTGTTGCCATATCTCGGAACTGGGTTGACCGATTGGAATGAAACATTTGTTTTTTTCATGAGAATAACCAAATTGTAAAGGGTAATTTTTTTTAAAGGATTTAGTAATTGTTCATGTGATATGTGTCACACGTAAGTTGTAAGAATAAACTAAAAAAAGTAGTGATATCCCCATAAAAAACACTCCGTGTAAAAATACCAGCCAAGTCTCTTCAACTTAAAAAAAATAATGAAATCTAAAAATTCTGCACTGAAAAGTAGTGATATCAAAAAATTAGCCAAGTCAAAACTTTATTTGAAAATCAAAAAATACTTGGCGCATCGTGTACATAAATAGCTTGGAAGTATAGGCATATTATAAATTATACATGAAATATACATATACAAAGTATACCTATAATGCCCTAAAAAAACGATGCGCCAAGTATTTTTTGATTTTCAAATAAAGTTTTGACTTGGCTAATTTTTTGATATCACTACTTTTCAGTGCAGAATTTTTAGATTTCATTATTTTTTTTAAGTTGAAGAGACTTGGCTGGTATTTTTACACGGAGTGTTTTTTATGGGGTTACATTTTACTGTAAGAATAGAATTATAAATCAGACAATTTCAGGAAAACAAGACTTATGTAACATCTATTATAAAAAGACGTTGAAATAAATAGTGTACCTACTGTATAAAGGAATAGTGCAGAAATAGTCTTCAATTTTTCATTGAACTAATGAAAGAATTATCCCTGCGGTCGTTAAAAATGGCGAAATTGCAGACACAATGGAAAAGCAATCTGTAAGACTTCTATTTTATTTAAATAAATAAACTCAGTATTGATTTAGACAAGTAATGCATATTTACATAATCCAGATATTTTGTGATGATGTAGAATAAGTAAAGATGGACAGTGGAAAGAAAGGGGGCGTGTCTTATTAGTGGGGAACCTTCCCAGCATTTACCTCTTGACTGAGAAAAACCTTGAAAAAACCTTAGCCAGGAATGACGTCCACAGGAATCGAACCCTGAACCTCCGACATGCAAGACCGGAGTGTTACTGACTGAACCAACTTGCTCTGTCCGTTACCTTCTTGTACTTGGCCGGGTCGTGCCGCTGGACATGAGTCATCCCCCCGATCTCCTCGGCCAATGCCAAGCAACGAGCCTTCAGTTGCGTTGCGTCCAGATGCTTGTATTTCTCCATTAACTGCTTCGTCGGCAGCTTCCCATTGGCCCTCAAGCTGCCCGCCTTCTCTTCCTTCAAGCCCTCGAGTGATTGGTGCGCTCGGTCGGCTTCCTTACGTTGATGCTGCAGCTTCATCAGAGCTTCCGCTGCGTTCTCGTGGTTATTACGTTCTCGACTCAAGTCAGCACTGGCTTTCTCCGCCTTAAAACATACAAAATATATTATTTCAGTTTTGGTGATATTTCCGTTATCAACAAATGCATTTTACTGAGGAATGTAACTTGACTCCTAAGGTTCACCTATATTTCGTAGCATGACAGAAGATAAATGGAATCTACACAAATGGACTCAATAGATGGGGTGGTAAAAATTATATTGAAAAGAAAAGTCTCTGAATCATTCAGCAATCAGTTTTACATGAATGTTGACAACGTAACAAGCTATTAAAACTGATAAATTACCCCAAGAATGGAGCCCATATAATAGATTACATTGCCCCTTCTTTCATGATAAAGGTAGTAGCTATGGTAGAAGGTATAAGCACCGTGCACAAGTGTCATTTTTGCTGAGACATTACAGACAGTGCGGCGGGTGGAAGAAATCTGCAACATTGGCAGGATATCAAGGGTGCTGCAGTTACTTTATTTTGTTGCAAACGTTATAGTACACTACAAAATTGTACATTGAAAATTGAATATGAAAATTGTAATAAAGAATACAAAATGTCAATGAAATTGCAAATAGGTACTACCAATATTCATTTGCACCCTTCTTATACATACTAATTTTAAAATATTTGTACGCAATTGATCAGTTTAGGTCATGGCCAATGATGACAGAACTGTCATTCCCATTCTTTCACTAGTAGCGCCTATGGGTATGATTGCACGGTGCCTTAAAGCCCCTGTTAACCTGTACACCATATTTTTTCTAATCGTACCTGACACCAATCACTACTGTTATTGATCAATAGTTTTTGATATGTGACAAGCAAAAAATTAGAAAAAATGTATTTATAAACTTGAAAATTGTGCTTGAAAAGATGACTTTGTGTGCCATTTTTCACTTCATTATTGAGTGTACATTTGAAATACAAACATTGTGTGGTTGACGGTCATAAAGTATGTTAAAAAACCTTCAAAAGTGATCTCATTCCGATCGTAAATTCATCTGTGTTGACTTTTATTCGTCAAGATTCCTAGAACTCGGGTTGCGGGGAGGGATTGTGAGTCAAATTCCCTTGGGGTCAAGAGGTTGAGAGTATGCAGAATTCATAACAAAATGCGATATTTACACTCTCAAGTACTAGCTGGTAAAATATAAAGTGGAGCATAATATGAGATTGTATTAATTGCAGGTAAAGAGAGAAATTCATTTATTATAAAACAAATGACAGCTGTCCAATACAAGGATGACCACTAGGATCCAGCATGCTTACAATAGTATAATTCTAATGGATAAAAAATGTGACAAATATTAATTAAGTAAAGACTAAATATACCTACAAACTAAGATGAATTATTATATAAATGATTATGCAATATACTAGACGAATCTTTTAAAATTGATAAAACTATTTGATCTACGAGAACCAAAGAAAAAATGAAATGTGATTTAAGAAATTTTGTAAAAAAATCCGGAATTGAAGCTCTAGCTCCTAAAAGAAGACCGGTAACGCTCCAGTATTGTTCTTTAATTTTGTATCTTTGAGCAAGATCGGGGATGCAATCGACGTAATGATCTTGTTTTTCCTTGTTCACGTCCTCCGCTTGTGATCCCCCTTGCTCGAATCTAATGGTTGGGTCGAGAATAAGGACTTTTTTCCGGTCTCTTCGAATGGCTATTATGTCTACTCTCTTCAAAGAGCCAGTAGTCGAAACACAAGAAATTTCTTCATGTACCTCCCACTTATTTGCTCGGAACGAATCTGCTAACAGGCTCCTCACTGTGTTGTGTCTGTTAATTCTCAACAGTTCTCCCTTCAGACAACCTCCGAGAACATGAGGTAGGGTTTCATACTCATTGCAGCCTGGTTGACGGCAACGGGTGTTCTCGAAAGATCTTCCTGGTACGGCACGAACGGCGGCGAGATTAACAGACATCTTGATGTTATTTATCCACTGAGAAGAAGACAGTCCCTCCTTAGAGTGTAACCACTTATTGGCTCTTGTCGTTTCTCTGAATACTTCCACTCCACGTCCTTTATGTGGCAAATCAACCCATTCTTGAAATGATTTTTCTCTCATAGCATTTCGTAGTTTTCGGCCAGTAGTTCGATTATCAACTTTAATGCAATTTGTGAGTTCAAGCGTTTCAATACATTGAGTCATTTCTTGTTCAATATTTCTTACATTATGAAAGTGAGGATCATCGGCATTTAATAACTTTTTACAGATATTAAAATTCTGCAGATGCGCCTCCCATGTTGCTCTCATAATTCCAAGGCCCCTGAATTTACGCGGAGAGTAAATAAAGGAATTTGGAGTATCACCTGGAAGACCAATCATTTCTTTAACTCCACTTCTGACAATCTTATCAATATCCTCCAAGAAGGATTTTGGTAATTGATTGGTCGGAGCACACTGTAGAGGATAGATCAGTGTGGGCCATATAAATTGGTTCAGAATATTCAATTTCTGATCAGGTTTCAAGAGAGAAGACGATACTAGTAGATGGATGTCTTTTTCCAGGTTTTTAATTATCTTCCCCTTATCTACTACTATCTCATCATGGAAGTCAATTCCCAGGTACTTAATTCGTTCATCAGGAGCAGTTGCTGGGATAACAGTGCCTGTATTTGAAACAACAGGAAGGTGTGAAAGTTTACCATTCATTATTACAATTGCCTTACTTTTCAAGGAATTAATATCTAGACCAATAAGAGAAAACCCTCTTACCGCCATGGACACTAATTCAGACGCCGCAGACATATTCTTCCCAATTACAGCTAAGTCATCAGCAAAGGCAACGGCCGAGATGTTGTCCATTTCCTTGACCAACGAGTATCCTAGGGAAGTTGATACTGTTTGCTCAGTCAGCTCCTTTATTATATGGTCAATTGCAAGGTTAAATAACGTGGGAGACAATGGAGCTCCTTGTGGAACACCTTTCTTCACAGAAATAAAATTCGATTTTGTTCTGTTTGCTTCGATCTTGATTACGTTATCCGTCACAAGTGAAATAATAATTTCCCGTAGCTTGTTTGGAATCGGTAGACTTTGCAGGCACCGTTTAATGTGATCATGGCCAACACTGTCGAAAGCTTTGCTAACGTCAAGGAAAGTAACACAACAATCCTTATTGTGTAATTTGGCATCTTTCAGACACCCATTAATAATTGAGGAATTGATGTACGTTCCTGGTGAAGAAACAAAGCCTCTCTGATGTGCAGAAAATTGAACTAATGCTCGAAGTCTCTTGTCGATTACCTTTTCAATAACACGACGAATCACAGAGAAAATTGTAATGGGCCTCCAATTTGATAAGTTCTTTTCATCGCCGCCTTTATGAATCAATATCGTTCTCCCTTCCCTTAACTTCATTGGTACATAGTTCAATTCAAACATAGCGGATGCAAGTAAACTGATTGTTTTCCCACAATTCAGCTCTCGAAGTACACGAAGAAGAATGCCATCAGGGCCTGGTGAAGTATGGATGTTGATCTTCATCATTGCTTCGTTTATCTCTTTAACAGTTAATGTCAAATTATAGTTTCTATCCTCGACTTCCGAGCTCTGATTTAAATCACACAAATAAGACGACTTCATGTTTTCATGGCCGAGGATGTCAGTGAAATGATCTTCAATCAGTGGCATGGGTATGGTGCATGACGCAGTTCTATTAGTGTTCATTATTGTGCGGACAACTTTACGTCGTTGGTTATAATATTGAAATTGAGCCAAATCATAGCTATACTGCTGTTTTCTCTTTTGTTTATCACGTTTTGACTTACGTTGTGGATTGTTTGATGATTTGTACGTAATATTATTAAGGCCAATAGCTTTTGCTTTTCTTGCCTTATAAAACTTAATCGCAGGATGAACCGGCCCTGGAAGTTTATGCACTACTTCCGACAGAAAAACAATAAGTTCATCAACGAGAACATCAAGCTGTTCAATAGATTTGTCAGATGTTCGCAAGAATGTATGAAATCTCACCTCCCATTCAGTCATATCAATTTTCGGACCTTTCTTGGATATTCGAACTCCGAAAGTATCTCCTTCTTCCTTTGACGAGTTAATTAAGTCATCTACTTGCTCAGTCTCCATACGAGAGTCTTGACTGTGTGTTTGATAAGTATCAGCGATCATACTTCTCGCAACATCAGGGTGAGCACAGCGAATATGATTACGAAGTCCTCGAGGTTTATAGAAGGCCTTACACTCTGGACATTGTGAAGTTCTATTAGTATTATCGATAGATTCTACCGGAATGGCTTGTATATCAAGAATTTCACTGCTTAAATTTCTTTCATCTTCCGTGACTTCAAAATGCTCAGGATGACACCGATTTAAATGAGTTTTCAGCCTAACGTAATATTTTGAACAATAAGGGCATTGATCTTTCGCTTTTCTTGATAATTCAGCATTACATTTATCAAAATGATCAAGGAATAAAACGTTACGAATATTGGGGAAAGACTCATGACAATTCGGGCATATAACAGTGTGCTCTGTTTGAGTGTTTTGACATCTTGGTTCTGGTATATTTTCGACTGAACTTGAATTCAAGCCATTGTGTGACTCTGCCTGAGACTCGCTTCCTGGATCTTGTGTTG
This sequence comes from Leuctra nigra, assembly GCA_934045905.1. Classification (NCBI taxonomy): domain Eukaryota; kingdom Metazoa; phylum Arthropoda; class Insecta; order Plecoptera; family Leuctridae; genus Leuctra; species Leuctra nigra. The sequence continues at coordinate 6,167,917 of OW203770.1, forward strand.
AATGCGACCGTGTGCGGTGACTTGACATGGTGCATATTCACTGACCTTGCATGAGCTTCAGCTTTTTCTAGCCCTTCTTCAAAATGAGCCGAATCGAAAAACCTCTTCAATATGATTTAAACAAAATAAATCAGGGAAACTAACCTGATCAGTCGATAGATAATTTCGGTGAGATCACTCACAAATACAAAAACACAATAAAATCCAGATAAATAAGAACTTTTAAATAAATTTGCCGGAGCTGTATAGACAGCAAACTTCCATATCCACTGCCTAGCGCTATAATTTTGAATAAAATATGGTTAGGAAGAGGAAGATTTGTTTGTTATTTCATCATAAGCTTAATCCTGGTTGCACTTAGTTTGCTCACACCGAATATTTGAAGATGAAAATGAATGTTACATTGTAATACTGACTCGCCAAGTTTCGCAAGGTCATTCTTTTATGAATCATTTGAAGACCATACGCGTTAGGCTGGATGTTTCAACACTGCGCCAATGTACTTAAATCCCCGAACATCAATGATAGTAAAATTTTAATTTTTGGTTTCACTGGTCCTTTAAGGGGTTTTGGCATAGAGTTAGAATAAGCTAATATTTTTGAGAGAATAAGGGTTGTAGGAATATTTGACATTTTGAATAACATAGTTTTGAATACGAAATCGACCATTTTGAAGTTATCGAACCGTTCAAGTATTCCACACTTTCTAAATACTTAAATATCATGAACCGTGAACTCACAGATTCTTCTGCCTCGACTGACTTGGTCTTCAATGTGCCCAGCCGTGCCGTCTTATCCGCAAGCAGAGTCTTGAGTGACGGCAGTTGATTCTGTTGATCTCTGTAGGAGAGACAAAGGAAAATGTGATTATATTATTAATAATATAATAATAATGTAATTTATTGAGCACATAAAATAGGTACACAATTGGTCACAATTGGTCAATCGAGTCGTTGATCTTCCATACATCCATCTCTTCTCTTCATCTGTTTCAACTCTTCACCGTTTACCTATTTCTTCCTAAATTATTCATAATAGTAATTATACATAGTTGTGCTTCAATATCAGTGGTATTGGAAGAACATCCAAGCATTTACTTTTAAGCTGAGGGAAAACCACTGAAAAAACATTCTCAGCAGGATGTAATCTTGATTCTTGTCTTCCAACTACTTGACTTTCCTACTTTCCTTTCCTTATACCCTCAAGAATGGAACCCTTCAGGGGAGATATTCTAAATTCCCTTGTCGTCTCGTTTCACGCTACGGGCTCACTGCACACTGGAGTGCTATCTACCTATTTAACACGGTAGTGACGCCGTATCAAAGTAAGTAAGTTTATTTCCATTTCAACATTACAAGTAATGTATACAAGCATTGTCAGTGACCCTTAAGCATAAATAATTATGCTTTGTCTTGGGTGTATGGAATTTATTATAATCTAATTTTACCATAATAAAGTATAGTCGCTATGAATAAATTAAAAGTAATTCATTCATTCTCAGTACATGGTTTCATTCATTCTAATACAAATAATAATAATAAGGAAAAAGTCTATTATATTCTATTCTATTCAATCATTCATGTATTCATCTAAAGAGTAATATGCTTTATTAACTAGAAATGTTTTGAGTAAATACTTAAATCTATTAATGTCAGTTACATTTTTTATGTTCTCAGGTAGTTTGTTGTAAAGTTTGCATTTTATATAACTCGAGTTTTTTTGTGTTTGTTTTGTTCTATGATTTGAAGTGTGAACGTGTGTTTTTGTTCTTGTGTCGTGTGAGTGTATGTCTTCGTTGAGTGCGTGTTGTTGAATGTTCTTTTTCGTAATGAGTATGCATTCGTATATGTATATGCTGTGTACTGTTAGGATTTTGTGTTTTATAAATTGGGGTTTGCAGTGTGGCTTGATGAAGGAATCTTTTTTGCTTTTAAGGCCTAAAATTGTTCTTACTGCTCGCTTTTGGAGTGTAAATATTTTTCGTATTTGGCTTGAGTTTCCCCATTGTTCGATTGCGTATCGGACGTGGGATTCAAAATTTGCATAGTAGGCAATTTTTGCTGTTTTTATTGAGCGAGCGAAGCGAGCGACTCCATTTGGCTCTTTTAGCACGGACCTCTGTTTTTTTTTTTGTTTTTTTTTTGTTTTTGTTTTTGTATGCTAAAGGAAGCAATGGAAGTCGCACCGTTTCACCGATCGACCTGAAATTTTGCACACATGTAAAGACAACCTTCTCTGTTTGCAGACCCAATTTTTTTTTGAAATCCATCCATTGGTTCATTGTTAAAATAAGTATCTCCTGATAGCCTAAAAAATGAAAATGGTCTTCGAGAAATGTGATCAAACTCATATTTAGCATGGTCAGTAAGACCAACAATGTCACTTATTTTACAAATTTTCAGCCGAATCTGTCAAGAAAGTATGCACTTATTGACATTTTTAATAGCTGTCAGAAATGAAACATTGAAAATGAATGTCTTTCCAATGCAACTGAATCTGATTTGCTTTAGGTACAAGAGTGTTTTGATGGTATGTACAGTTTTTTAGTGAAAAGCAGATATTTTTATGTTTATTGAGTTGATCAAATTTGAATAATTCAATTTGGATCATAGTTTCCAACAAATCATTTCGAGTTTTTAAGGACCTTGATTGTCTTTTCGTCAATTCGTAGTTCTAATGGCCGTGCCTCCCGTGTTTCTACTTGGCTGATTTTGCATCCAGGAGGGATTAGAAACATAAGCTCACATTTCAATAATATCATTGAGTGGCGTTTGTTCTCTTCTAGCGTTCACACGTCATTCCAAATCTCTCCTGCATTTTGCTTCTTTTCGTTGATAATTTTGGCAATTTGGTGTACTTTGTGAAGGTATTAGTAAAATTGAATCGCTTTTAAAGCATAGATATTAGGTATCTACAGTTTTTGTCCAGGGGATTGATTATTTCAAATTATTTTCTTCTTGGAAACGTTGGATTTATTCCGTTTCTGAGCTTCTGTCTAGCCTGACATTTCCTTGAAGGTTGCTATTTTTTTTTGAAAGTTTTGATTCATTCAGTTCAAAACATTACGTTGTCTTATTTTAATTGTGGAACGTTGGATTCATTCCGTTTCTAAACTAGGTAGTTACTATTTTACCTGATCCGTTTTTTGTGTGGAACTTTGATTCCTTTCGCTTATTAGTTGAAAGGTGATTACTTTATTTTCATATTTGCGAAGTTTTGTTCAAGATTCATTTCGTAACATTACGACATTGAATACATTACGTCTTTGAGCACACATTTCGTGCATTTCAAACATTGATCACACAAATATTATTGTACTTTAATTAGGTAGGTACTCTACTTCTTACTTTTTCATTACCTATCTTATCCCTATTTAAACATGCCGAAAAATGGAAAGACTTCTGCTAGAATGAAAGCCATAAAGGCGAAAAAGCGTCTGCGTGAAATTGAAGATCAAGAAACTGACGAAGCTAAATCTAAAAGGTTGAAACAAAATGTCGTTAATAATAAAGCATCAAGGAGCAAAGAGACCCCCGACCAGACTGCTGCAAGGAGATACTCAAACAATCAACGCAATACCCGCTCTCGTGCAGCGGGTTTTGCCGATTGACCGACCAACTAAAAACTTCGCATGGTAATTGGTAGCAACATTTAAGGTATTTTTGCCAATTTTCAGTCTAATTTGTAGTTATTTTCAAAAGTTTTTGTAATTTTAGGGACATTTTGTGTGTTGGCTGTCAAATTCACGGCGACATCGAATCTTTAGTTCAAGGCAAGGTAGTTAGAGCAGAAAGTTTCAAACGAAATGAAACTAATAATGACCGTTTAACAGATTGATCTGATATTGTGTCCACAGTAATATCATATCATTTGAGTGGTCCCAGGTATATTGTTTGAAAGATATCCTGTGATTTTTGAAACTTAACAAGGAACCGTTCAATCAAAGATTTAATCGATCAACTTAAAACTTAGCAAGGTTATTGGGACCAATATTTTTGGAAATTTTGGAGATATTTATACAAGTCTGTGACGAAATTCAAGAATTATTGGCTTTTAATGACATTTTCGATAAACATAATTTCGGTTCGAGGTGTTGCGTGTATCCGTGCTCGCTCATCAACGCGTTACTCAGAGCGTTTTCCTAGTATTAGTTGTTTGCCTTACAATTTTTAGGGCAAAGCATGCAGAGCTCAGTTTCTTTTTTAGAATTTCACAGTGGCGATTCCAGTTAAGCTTTCCATCAATGGTGATGCCGAGAAATTTTGTATTGTCTACTTTCTTTATTAATGAATTATCAAGATTGTTTCGAATTGAATCAAAGCTTTGGGGGTCAATATTTTTATTGTTAAAGAGAATGAAATTAGTTTTGTTTGAGTTTAAGACTAGCTTGTTGTCTTGGAACCAGTTTGTGGCATCCTCCATAACCTTTTCTGCTTTTTTCTTAAGATCCTCTTTGCTATTTCCTTTTACTATGATGCTTGTATCATCCGCAAAGAGTTCTGCATTTTCTAGTGTATTTGGCAAGTCATTAATAAATATTATAAAAAGGAGTGGACCCAGAATCGATCCTTGTGGTACTCCTGTGGTAGTTAGAAGTGGCTCTGAAAGATATTTTGATTCTTTATTGTGTACATCATTTGCGGTTATTTCAACATATTGGATTCTATTTGTAAGATAAGATTCAAGCAGTTTGTGAGCTATCCCTCTAATGCCGTACCTGTCTAACTTTCTTAGCAGTGTGTCATGGTGTATGCAATCGAAAGCCTTTGTCAGGTCACAAAATATACCCATGACATGATCCTTTTCATCTATCCCTTTGATTACATTATCTAAGAAGTTACCTATTGTATTATTTGTGGACTTGCCCCTTCTAAATCCATTCTGTTTGTTCGTTAAATGGTTTTCTAGTTCTAGGAATAATGTGAGTCTATTGTGTAATATTTTTTCAAGAATTTTAGATACTGCTGGTAACAGGGATATTGGACGATAGTTCCCTAATTTGTTCTTTTCCCCCTTTTTGAATATTGGTATTATTTTGGAGATTTTTAATTTGTCTGGAAAAATTCCGTGTTCAATGCTAGAGTTAAATATGTCATTTAATGGTTGACTAATGTGCACAATGCATTTCTTAATGAGAGATATCGGTATGCCATCTATACCGCTCGAGTGTTTATTTTTTAAGTTGTATGTTATATTTACAATTTCTTTTGGACAAGTTGCATGGATAAAGATTGATTTGCTCGAGGTGTTTTCTAATACCGGCATATGTTTCAAAAATGCGTTATTGTTTGCAAGAGGATTGTCCGTTAGTTTTTTGGCAGCAGTAGCATATTCTTTATTGAAAGCATTCGATATTTGTGTGTGGTCCGTTATTATTACGTCTCTATCATCCAAAATTTTAATGTTTTCTGTTGGACGCATCTTAGTATTATTTTTATTTGTTTGAGTATTAATCGTATTCCAGATAAATTTTGATCGTGATTTTAAGTCGCATCTTTTGATTTTGTTGAGTATGTCTAGATTTTTTGCTGCTTTTAGGACCTTCTTGTATGTTTTTTTGTATGATTTATAATATGATTTTGTGAATTCACTCTGGAAATGTTTGTTCAGCTGAAATAGAAATTTTAAGTTAAGCCTTGATACTTTTATTCCATTTGTTATCCATTTAGATATTATTTGTCTTTGTTTGATTTTTACAATTTTTAACGGGAAATGAAAGTCGAATTTTTGTAGGAATATTTTTTCAAATGCACCGTATTTTTCATCAATTGATACGAGACGACAAGGGAATTTAGAATAACCCTTCAGGAGGGTCAACTGTCTTAACATGTAAATGTATGATTAATGGCAATAAATCAATCAATCAATCGATGATTAGGTCTGCAAAACTAAAATTAAATTGATGGACCAATAGAGCCGAGTACCTACCTATTTGAAGTATCAACTATTGGAAAACAGGAAGTAAGTTTTAACGTAAAAAAGCAGAAATGTTGAGTTTCATCTAGTGGAGCGGTCGCTCCACCCAGCCAAGTCGTACTGTACACTCACACTCACTCAACATACCGTAAAAGCCTAATAAACTGAGGAGCAGACCAAACCCTTTTACTGTCAGCAACAACATGGCATTTTCGGCCTACTGGATCTTAAAATTGGAAAATCTCACATTGATGCAAAATATCTTAATTTCGAGCTATGGCCCACCCCACCCCATATACCAAATTTGGGAACAACAGGTTATGCCATTTGGGAGCCAGAGGGCCGTGAAAACAGTGAAATTACATCACTTTCATCTTCTTTAGATGATGATGATGATATCAGGAAACGTCGCTATCACCGCCACAGCCTAAACGGCAAAACCGATCGATCTGAAATTTTTACCACATATGCACTTTTGGCGTCTGAGGTGCCTTTTTATAAAACCAACCGGAAGCCGCCATTTTGAAACCGGAAGTGCCGTCATATTTCATAAACGGCTGAACCGATCGGGACGAAATTAGCGCCAAACGATTCGGACGGTCATCTATAGTTTAGTTTAAGTTCAAGTTTATTTTCCATAACATGGTATACATACATATATGTTTACTCAAGTCTTGACCCATAAGTACAATGAAAAATTGACTTTTTTAGGGTATTTGGAAGTTATATCAAAATATCAATAGTCGAAATAGACATATACTATTACCGAAACCGGAAATGATGTCATAAAGTTGCCAAATCTGACTAAAATCATCTCTCATAACAATATCTACATTTTCAGAAGGCTTATTATGTTTCATAACATTTAAAGATACAAATTTTAGGTGGCAGTGATGTCATCCGCCATTTTTAAAACCGGAAGTGATGTCATAACTCGAGAACGGCTGGACCGATTGGAAAGAAACTTTCGCTATACTCCATGGCATATTATTTATAGCGTACATATAGTAACAAGCACAACTTTTCTTAGCAACCAAATCTCAAGGGCTTATTTTATAAAGGAATTATATTCTTTGGTGCCACAATAGGTAGATGTTATAAGTTATAGCAATAAACTGAAAAAAGGAGTGATATCCCCATAAAAAACACTCCGTATAAAAATACCAGCCAAGTCTCTTCAACTAAAAAAAATATAAGAAATGTAAAAATTCAGCACTGAAAAGTAGTGATATCAAAAAATTGGCCAAGTCAAAACTTTTCAAAAAATACTTGGTGCATCGTTTTTTCAGTGCACTAGGAAAACGCTCTGTGTAACGCGTTGATGAGCGAGCACGGATACACGCAACACCTCGAACCGAAATTATGTCTATCGAATGTCATTAAAAGCCAACAATTCTTTAGTTTCGTCACAGACTTGTATAAAAATCTCCAAAATCTCCAAAAATATTGGTGCCAATCCTTGCTAAGTTTTAAGTTGATCGATTAAACCTTTATGATTGAACGGTTCCTTGTTAATTTTCAAAAATCACAGGATCTCGTTCAAAAAATATACCTGGGACCACCCATATGATATGATATGTAGTGTGTGTACACAATATCAGATCAATCTGTTGAACGGTCATTATTAGTTTGGACAATGGCTGAAGACTAATAACCTACTCATAAACGAAACAAAAACAAAACACTTAGTATTCCAATCCTCAAAAATGGAACCTGAACAAATCAAATTTAGAATGGGACAGAACGAAACCGAAATCACTCAGGAATACCACACAACTTTCTTGGGAATCACAGTAGACAGTCACCTAAAATGGAATGAACACATTGACACCCTATGCAACAAAATTAGCTCTAATCTGTATGTCTTAAGGAAACTCAAATTATACAATGATAAAGAACTCTTGACAATTGTTTATCATAGCCTAATTGAATCCCATTTAGGATACGCGATTCAAGTATGGGGAAACTCATCCAGGAAAAATATACAGCGTGTGTTTACCCTTCAAAAAAAGGCAATTAGAATAATTATGAATATTAACAAACTACAGTCATGTAAAACACATGCATTTCCACAACCCTGTGAGGAGTCATGTAAGACGACCGACTTTACACTACCCTCATGCAAAGAACATTTCAAAAATCTGAATATCCTGACCCTCCCAAGCCTATACATATATAAAACTATAGTCTATGCAAAAATAACAGCAAATATCACCCAAGAAAATAGCGCCATTCATGACCATAATACGCGTAGAAAAAACGATTCTCATAACGTACAACACAACCTGCACCTTTTCAAAAAAGGACCTAGCTATGCTGGAAGTCAACTCTTTAATCACCTCCCAAACTCCGTAAAATCCCATCTAGGCACTAGCAGTACATTGTTTAAACATCACCTAAAACAACTCTTAAACTCTAAAGCATATTACTCTGTGCAAGAATACCTAGAGGAGTCAATGTAAAGTAGAAGTCAATGTAGGAGTCAATGTCAATGTAACTATCACGACACAATCAAAATGTATATACATACAACGAACTGACTATATTTAAGATATTTAAGACTGAATAATCAGCACTAAGTTTAAGTTTAATATAGGTACCAACACGTGATGCTATTTTTATTATTAATATAATATGTACTACCTACATAACCATCTCATTATCCAATTTGTGTAGGCACATATCCTATGTAGTATGTATCTTTTTAGCATACTCTATTTAGTATGACACTGTCACTTCTTATTACTAATTATTTTGTTACCTATAACTTACCATAATAATTAGTCAAACCATAATAAAAAAGGTAATGATAATGATACTTTTAACTTATGTAGTAGTTATGTAGTATGTATCTTTATAGCATACTTTATTTAGTATGACACTGTCACTCTTTATTACTCATTATCTTGTTACCTGGCTATAATTACCATAATAATTAGTCAAACCATAATAAAATAATGATAATGATACTTTTAACTACTTAACCTACCTATTATAAAATTATCAAGTAGGTAGGTAAAAATAATTACTTATAATGATATTGATACCTAATGTTAATGTTAAAATTGATAATCTATTCTAAAATTAACAAGTAATAATAATTAATTAATTACTTACTAAACTGATATTGATAATGATAATGTTAAAATTACTTATATGTTTAATGTTAAAATTACTATTTCAGCAGGCAGGGTGGAAGAACGCAAATCCTTGCGAACCTCGCCTTTTTCTGTGTATTAAATCTTATGCCTGTACAGTGTATCTGATATAATGCAAAAATAAAGAAAATTCTATTCTATTCTATTCTATTCTATCGTTTAAAACTTTCTGCTCTAACTACCTTGCCCTGAACTGTAGATTCGAAGTCGCCGTGAATTTGACAGCCAACACGCAAAATGCCCCTTAAATGACAAAAACTTTTGAAAATAACGACAGATTAGAGTGAAAATTGGCAAAAATACCTTAAATGTTGGTACCAACATGCGAAGTTTTTAGTTGGTCGGTCAATCGGTTCCAGTTTAAATTTCAAAAATCACAGGAAAAATGGTTTCAAATTTGAACCAATTGGAGGATTTGGCTGAATTTTTTTTTGATTGGGTACAATGTTGGTTGCAATGACTTTGCTAAATTTCAAATTGATCGAATCAACCAATCAAAAGATAATTTTTCTAAAATTTGAACCAATCACAGGATTCCGTTCAAAAACGATCCCAGAGACCGCATAGATTACGTTAGTATGTGTGCAAAATTTCAGATCGATTGGTTGTGCGGTTTGATCTCGGCAGTGCCGACAAAAAAAAAAAAAAAAACACACAGAGAAAGTGCCATAAGAGTACCGTGGTGACGCTCGTTACGCTCGCTCAATTAGATATATTATATGTAGGTATAGATGAGTTTATTTGATTTACGGCCTACTTCTATACTATTTATATGCTCGATGCGCCAAGTATTTTTTGAAAAGTTTTGACTTGGCCAATTTTTTGATATCACTACTTTTCAGTGCTGAATTTTTACATTTCTTATATTTTTTTTAGTTGAGACTTGGCTGGTATTTTTACACGGAGTGTTTTTTATGGGGATGAAGATTTCATGAAGAATTTCATACTGCTCTTCATAGTATGTAGGTAAGTAATCAGATAAGTTGGTTTTAAGTACATATATTGCAACTTACAAAAAGGTTGTCACATTAGATGTAGTACCTTTTATTTAGATCGAATAACTTTCTTTTATTCTGCCTCATTCAATCTTCATTTCTCTCTCAGCAAACAACAGTTTGAATACACACTTCAAACTTTTAGAGAAACCACCTTGCCGGCAAATTGGGAAACTCAACTGCCTATGCAAGTTCAATACGTGGGGTATGTGGACTTCATACCGCACCCTGGTTAAAATTCTAGAGAATTCTAGAGTGTTCTAGAGTGCTGGTAAACAAGATTTGTCTAGAATTGACAAGAATATTATGTTGTCTAGAACACTCTAGAGACTCGGCTCATTATAATATCTGAACACTTCAGAAATGATTAGAAAAATAAGAAATGACTAGAATACTCTAGAACACTCTAGTGAAGTGAACTCTAGAAATGACAAGTATTATTAGAAATTACAAGAATTGAAGAAATAATAGATTCAACTAGAAATGTCTAGTAAATGTAGACTCTAGAAATGACTAGTATTATTAGAAATTACAAGAATTGAAGAAATAATAGATTCAACTAGAAATGTCTAGTAAATGTAGACTCTAGAAATGACTAGTATTATTAAAAATGATAAGAATTGAAGAAATATAATAGATTCAACTAGAAATGTCTAGTAAATGTAGACTCTAGAAATGACTAGTATTATTAGAAATTACTTGTATTATTAGAAATCATAAGAATTGAAAAATGGTTAGATTTAACTAGAAATGTCTTGAAATTGTAGACTCTAGATTTGACTAGAATTCGACACTAAAAGTACCTAGAGAGTGCGCTAGTAAATATAAGATGGACGCTCCCGCGACTACAATCCCAGCGCGTGCGTACTTTTACATACAAGTCACTTAGATGTCAATCGTAACGAGTTCAGTAAAAAGTTATAAATACATCGCGAGATAACAGAAATTGATGCTTACCTCAGTGTCAACAATCAAATACAATTGGCATATTTCATTACAGCACACATTCATTCAAATTCTTGTGAAAACGAGTTGTCTATTCACCAAAAGCAGCATTTTGACAGATTGCAGTTGTTTGAACGATGCGTCAAGAAAAATGTGTGTTCAGAAGGCCGTGAGAAAAACAATTTGCATCTGTCAAATGGTGATTTTCGGTGAATAGACAACTCGTTTTCACAAGAATGTGAATGAATGTGTGCTGTAATGAAATATGCCGATTGTATTTGATTGTTGACACTAAGGTATTCATCAATTTCTGTTATTTCGCGATGTAATTATAACTTTTACTGAACTCGTTACGATTGACATCTAAGTGACTTGCCTGAACGCGCCCTGTGCGCATGTGCACAAGTACTCGTGGTATAGATGCCAACTTTTTCCGCTAGGTGGCGTTTTGCAACTTTTAGTGTCGAATTATTAGAAATTACAAGAATTAATAGTTTCTCAAGTTGTTAACAGAGAACGCCACCATCGCGAATTCATCACATATTATTTAATATCTTTAATATCTCGTATCTGTTCGTCTTAAAGAAGTTATATTATTTCCAAAATCTGGCAAATATTTATAAGTTAATGTAATAACATAAGACATATATTTCTACATGATAGGAAAATTTGTAAAACCCTTTTTGCAGTTGTAAGTTGTTTGCTGTACTGGGTGAGCCATATTTGTTGAATGCTAGCTTTGTCCTCAACAATGTCATTCAACAAAATGCATTCAACAAAATATGTCTTCTCCCATTTCAGCGAACAACGTCCAACACCTACTTACAAATCCATGGTCCAACATAATATGAGGTACTTCCTTTAAAAAAAATCCAGTACAAAAAATTCTCGATCATGATGATCTAGATTACTTACCTAATCATTTCTAATAATTTCTTACCCGAGAGTTCTAGACAACCTAGTCATTTCTGATTATTTCTGACCTGAGAATTCTAGACAAATCTAGTTATTTCTAATTATTTCTCACCTGGATTCTAGACAACCTAGTCATTTCTAATCATTTCTCATCTGAGAGTTCTAGACAACCTAATAATTTCTACTAGTCAATTCTTGTATTTCTAGACAACCTAGTCATTTCTAGTCAATTCTTGTATTTCTAGTCAAGTGCCATAACCGAGTCAATTCTAGTCAATTCTGATTATCTTATTTCTAGACAAATCTAGAGTAAGAGTTGACTAGAAAAATATGTCTAGAATTTTAAACAGGGCAAATAGTTTCACCTGCTATTATTATGAGTACATATTGCTTCTCACTTCATTAATGTAATATGTGTGTTTCATAATTATGTACAATGTCACTAATTAGGAAAAAAATATAATTTACGTCAAGATCAAGAATTCAATAATGAAATGGAGATGAAGTGAAGAGAAATGCATGCACGCTAGATCAATGATTCAATGTTCATAATTAATACCAACTACTAACATTCTACATAAAAGCAAACTAATTTCGAAAGCGGAAAGTGTTGAGGGTTCATATTGCAAAATAACTTTGGTGCATTTCTGTGAAATTTGAACACTCTTTACGCCTATTGTTTTTTTTTTGGTCTTGTCTGGGGCTTAACGTTGCACTGTTCTGCAGCGAGGCTAATGGCGACGGATGGATGATTATGATGATGATTGGGAGATGATGGTGAAGAGTAGGTAAGGATGGAAGGTGGGATGGAGGCGGTCGTGGCCTATTAGTAGGGTACCTTCCCAGCATTTGCCTGAAGACTGAGGGAAAACCACGAAAAAACCCCAGTCAGGGAATCCGCGGGAATCGAACCCGGGCCTCCGGAATACAAGCTGAGAGCGTTAACCGCCTATTGTTATCTTGACATTAAGAGGCAAACGGAAGCGAACGGGAATCGCACGGTTCGTCAGAGCGGTTTTTAAAATTGCGTCTTCCCACTTACTAATTTTAAAAAATCAGATAGTAACGACCCATAACAGCCTAATATACTAAATAATGCCACACACTGGAGTTCAATATGACCTCTGGTGCAACCTCAAAGTGTTAAATACGATATTTTTAATAAAATAATCGAAAATAATCGTATTTAACACTTTGAGGTCGTACCAGAGCCCAGAGGTCATAATGAACTCCAGTGTGTGGCATTATTTAGTCTATTAGGCTATTATGGGTCGTTACTCGTTACTATCTGATTTTTTAAAATTATTAAGTGGGAATTTTAATTTACAATAGAATTCCTATAGATATAAGAGAAAGCGAAACACCCAAGATGTTTAGAAGAGAGTGCTGTAGAATAATAAAAAATAAACTGTTAACTCCACTACCACATGAAAATGTAGGATTCTGGTTATGATAGGTAGATTGCGGAAGTGATAATTTTAAATGTACCTAATAATTTGTATTGTAATGTGTTAATGTACCTACTGTATTAGCACTGTACCTATTACCTACTGTGTTAAATGTATTACCTATTTTGTTATTGAAATGATGATGTATTAGAACAAATAGCAAAATATGCTAAATAAAGAATTTACTACTACTACTACTACTAGACACAATTTCAAAAAACGCTCTGACGAACCGTGCGATTCCCGTTCGCTTCCGTTTGCCTCTTAAAAAATTGATAATAAAATACAGTGGAACCTCTTATGTAAGTTTCTCCTTAATACGTTTTTCACCCTAATACGTTTTTTTCAAAAGGTCCTGGCATTCCCCCACAAGAACACATGTCAAATTGTCTCTTTAGTATGTTTCTCGCTAGTGCGTTTTTCACGTTAGTACGTTAAAAATTCTTATCCCTTGAAGCAAATTACTAAGAATAGTAGGTTTTTGATCCCAATTTCAACCCATGTTCATACATAATTAAGGTCAGAAAACACACCTCAGTTTTTGGAAGTCTGTTTTTGAAAAACACTTTATATGTAAAAATAAACCATGGGGATATGGGAAAAAAACAATTATTTGTCAGGACCAGACTATACTTCTATCTGTTTTACACTTGAGTTGAGTGACAGGTCCTTTGAGTACTTGACATGGGTTGGCCTCAGCTGTTATCTTAAGGGGGAAACATGTATAGTGTGTCTTTTAAAATTTATAACGTTTGCCCCTTCTTAAGGGTGGAATGGGGTGGGTGGGGGAACGCTGGCGGACGGGGATGGGCGCCACGTGCTTCTGGGGTACGAGGAAGCACGAAGCTCGTAAAACAAACACCTTGAACACAATCACACTTGAACAACACTTTTAATAACTCTTAATCCCACAGCACAAGTCGTCGTAAGACAGTCCGACAAATAATAATCATCAACACTCTTTCTCTGTACAAAAATCAGTTGCCTGCGTCGGCTTCTAGAAACGTCTCTCTCTCTGACAACACACAACACAACCAGTTCCGTCGCTCGCCGGTCAACCACTCCCGAGCCCCTGCTCGAGCGCGTGAGGGGTTGTATGACCGGTTGACCTCGGGCGGCCGCCCTCCCTCAGTTTACATGTTACAAACTCCACCTTTTCCTCTTTTAAGAATTTATTTTATAAATTATCTTCTGCTTCGGGCGTCGCATCCGGCTTGAGATCTTGTACGTGCCACCTGGTTGGAAGTACTCGCCCATCTTCCTCCCGCAGCTCGTAGACTAGGTTGGACACCCGCTTGTGGATGAAGCACCGCGTATACTTCGGTGCTAACTTCGCCGTGAAGTAGCGCGCGGCATCTGATTGGGGAAAAGTCTTTCTCCAAACAACATCTCCTGGTTGAAATTGCAGTGGACGGCGACGGAGGTTGTAGATCCGGCTGTTCTTCTCGTGGGCTCTTTGGAGTCTATCAGTAACCTCGGCGTAGAGTGCGGGAAGTTCCTTTAATAGCTTGGCCCGAGGTTCACGTGGACCCATCCTCGGAGCGTAACCATCTTCTTCCAACTTGCGGTACGACGTCCCGGACAAGAAGAGTTCTCGGCCAAAGTTGAGAAAAGCGGGTGTGAAACCCGTCGCTTCGTGTGTCGCCGTACAGATGGCGTGCCTCAACTGTGGTAAATTCTTGTCCCAACTCCGATGGTTATCCTTCACGTACGACGCTATCATCGTCTTCAGGACGCGATTGATTCTCTCTGTCGGGTTCGCTTGCGGGTGGTAATTTGGGTTGTAAAGGATTTTCCCCCCATAGCCGGTAACTTTATCCACAAACTGTTTACTGGTGTACTGAGTTCCGTTGTCGCAGATCACATATTGGGGAGCTCCATACACGAGAAACACTTCATGCTCCATGATTTGGGCTATCTTCTCTGCAGTTGCAGTTCGTAACGGGAAGAGTAAGGTATATTTGGTGAAACAGTCGGCAATCACTAACAGGAAC
The DNA here is from genome assembly GCA_934045905.1 of Leuctra nigra. Taxonomy (NCBI): domain Eukaryota; kingdom Metazoa; phylum Arthropoda; class Insecta; order Plecoptera; family Leuctridae; genus Leuctra; species Leuctra nigra. Next base: position 6,183,288 of record OW203770.1, read on the forward strand.
CGGTTTTGTTTAGAGGAAACCGGGAAAGGGCCCATCAAATCTGTGGAGATCATTTGCCAAGGATTGGTGACTTCCCGTTGGCTTCCCATCAACCCCGCTGGTAGTTGTTGCACAGGCTTGAGGGATTGGCAGACCTTGCACTTCTGGACATAACGACTGATGTCGGCGGCCATGCCTGGCCAGTAGTACGTTTCGGATATCCTCTTGATAGTCTTAAAGGTTCCCAGATGCCCGGCTGTCGGCTGATCATGGTATTCTACTAGAAGACTTTTCCGCAGTGATCTCGGAACTACCATCCTCCAGCCTTCGTCTTCTGGAGTTAGTAGGAACTGTTTTTTTCTTCGTAGTAAACGCTTCCACAACTTATCATCTTCAGCCTTCCAGTTCGGATAATTTTGAGGATAATCCATTACTTTCTTGAGTTGGGCCGTATACCAGTCATCATGGTCGTCCTTGGTGATTTCAATAGACTCCAGAAGTCCCACGGATCTCGACAAGGCATCCGGTACAGCATGGTTCCTCCCGGGTCTATGCAGAATTTCGAACGAGTACTGTTGCAGCCTTATCGCCCAACGAGCGAGCCGTCCTCTCGGGTCTTTGAGGTTATGTAGCCAGATTAAGGAATGATGGTCCGTGATGACTGTGAATGGAGAGCCTTCCACATACGGTCTAAATTTCTCCACTGCCCAGACCACCGCTAAGCACTCCAATTCCGTGGTGGTGTAGACCCGTTCACTCTTTGTCAATGACCGGCTGGCATACGCAATGACCTTTTCTCCATCTTCAAACTCTTGTGAGATAACTGCTCCCAGACCCACTTCTGAAGCGTCAGTTTGTATCAGAAATGGCCGGTTGAAGTCGGGACAGGTGAGGAGGGGAGCTTCTACTAAATGGCTCTTGATTTGTCGAAAAGCCAGATCATGCTTTTCCTCCCACTTCCAGGGCGGATTTCTTTGGCCCTTTCGCACCCCTTTAGTCAACTCATTCAGTGGTACCATTTTCGTGGCGAAATCTGGTACGAAACGTCGGTACCAACTTGCCAGTCCAATGAAACGTCTAACTTCAGTAACATTCTTGGGCGTCGGGTAGTTAATCATCGCCGTAACCTTTTCAGTGTTCACGCGTAAACCCCCCTCATCAACCATGTACCCAAGGTACTTCAACTCTGAACGGCCAAATTGACATTTGTCCTTATTTAATGTCAGGCCCGCCGCCTTCAACTTCTGCAACACCTTCTGTAGAACCTCGAAGTGTGCTTCAAAAGTAGGAGTAACAATTATCACGTCATCTAGATACACAAATACGTGGGGATCTAGTTCTGGGCCTAATACTCGGTCTATTAAACGTTGCCACGTTGCTGGAGAATTATGCAACCCGAAGGGCATCCGCCGGAATTGGAAAAGACCCCGGCCCGCCACTGCAAATGCCGTCTTTTCCTTGCTCTCTTCTTCCAGGGGCACTTGCCAATACGCCGTTTTCAGGTCTAGGGAGGACATGTACGTTGCATTCCTTAACCGGTCCAAGATAGCTGACACGTACGGCAAAGGATATGCGTCACGTTTGGTCACTGCATTCACTCTTCTGAAGTCTATGCATACCCTAAAGGCCTTGGAATCTGGTTTCTCTACTAGCATAATAGGTGAACTCCATGCACTGGTTGAAGGTTCGACTACTCCGTCCCTTAACATTTCGTCGAGTTCCTTATTAATCTGCTTCTGTATGACCGGTGAATAAGGGTAGTACCGTTGTTTGATGGGAGCCGCATCTCCTGTATCGATCTTATGATGCACTAAACCTGTTACCCCTAGCTTATCCTGTGGGAGAGCCATCAAATCTGTCACCATCTTCTCCAACTGAATTCTTTCCTTGGGTGAGAGTCTGTCCTTGATTTGAGTACACTCGGCTACCCGGGGTATTTCTCCACTATCACTAAAGGTCCAGGTACCCTGCGCTACATCGGGGACAAACCTCATTGTCTTCCAAAAGTCGATCCCTAAGTATAAGGCACGCTCCAGTAATGGGACTACCAAAATTGGTAAAACTTTTACTCTCCCATCTAATTCAATCGGCAGATCAGCCTCTCCTAACACTTGACAAGAACGTCCATCAGCAACGCGCACCATACCTGCTTCCATTTTCCGAAGAGGAGGATGAAGTGCTTTGATCTTCTCCCAGCCGCCCCGACCAAGAATCGTTCTTGATGCTCCGGAATCCAGAAGATCCTGCATTGCTATCCCCAACACGTGTACCTTCAGGCTAGGCCGACTATCATTCCCTGCCGATGCCAGGATATGGTCCAGCTTGGCTCGAAGACTATGATTGGCTACCACGTCTAACCAGTCACACCACTCTTCGTTAGGAGGCGAACATATCAGCTTTGCAGGAGGAGTCCGCCCTACACTCGACCCGCTGCTGCTTTTCCCGCACGTTCACGGCAAGGGATACAATTTGGCTTCAAAACGTTTGCTGCACCACAACCATAACAGAACACTGACCTTTTTGCCAAACAATCGCGATAGGTGTGGTCGGTACCTTGACAGTTCCAACATGGCCCTCTGCTGCCTCTCGAGGTCGCTGTGGAGACGTCCGCTAGATTCTCTTCCTGCACCGCACCGACGTTCGGGCCTGGACGATCTGGCAGTCTTCGGCGTCCATGGTAGGCCAGGTCAGGTTCGATAGAATCCTTCTGCTGCACGGGATGCTGAAATTTGCGTACCCGTTGCCGGCTGTACTCCAGCTTCCGTCCCAGGCTAAGAAGGTCGGCCACGGACTCGATCTGCTGCAAACTTAACCTGTCCACATAAAACGGGTCTAAGTTTTTCCGAATTATACTTAGCTGGACGGATTCGGCCAAAGGTGTCTGCAGCCGCGCCATGTAGTTCCTCATGAAGGCGACGTAGATTCCAATGGTTTCCTCCGGTCCTTGAGTTCGCTTCTTAATTTCGTCGAGTAACTCCTCGTCATAGTCGGGTGATAGGAACTCTTCTCGTAGTTTTTGCGTGAGGTCTTCCCAGGAGCCGAGCTGCCGCCTAATGGATCGGTACCATACTAATGCTGAGCCGTCGAATAAATCCATTGCTTCCACTAGTAAGTCTTCCTTCGATCGTAGTCTGGACTCACATAATTCTTCTATGCGTTCCAGGAAGGCGCTTACACTCAACCCACGGCCGTCCCCCGTAAAGGTAACTCCCCAGTCTCTGGCTGGAACATACTTTTTCCTGGCACTGGTCTCGCCGGTTGCTAACTTAGCCAAGGCATCTGACAAAGTTTTATTGGCCGCCAATATAGCTAACGGGTCTGAAAGCAGTTTTTCCTTAAGCTTGTCCCCGCACTTGGCTGCTTCCTGTATCAGCTCCGTTCGTCTTGTACACACGTCCGCGATGAGTGCACTCACCCTTCCGAGCCGGCGCAAGATGTGTCCCAAACGTGTTTCTATTCGTTTGTACTCCGAATCCGCCTTGGACGAACCGCTGTAGTTGGTAATCGCTGTATTCAGGTCCGCTATTTTCATCTTGCACGTTTCAAGCTCCTCTTCCGGATCCAGAGTGGTTTCTTGCGGGCAGGTGCTCTTCCCCTCCTTCTCGGTCTTGAGGGCCTGGGCGAGGACGGTTTTCATTTCGGCAACGGTGGTCAGTCCCTCGCCTAGTCCGCGTATCTTCAACTCATACTCGATCTCGTCACGCGTCAGTCGTGTGTAATCCATTTTCAAAATTTCGGGTCCCACGTCGGGCGCCAGTTAAAACGTTTGCCCCTTCTTAACGGTGGAATGGGGTGGGTGGGGGAACGCTGGCGGACGGGGATGGGCGCCACGTGCTTCTGGGGTACGAGGAAGCACGAAGCTCGTAAAACAAACACCTTGAACACAATCACACTTGAACAACACTTTTAATAACTCTTAATCCCACAGCACAAGTCGTCGTAAGACAGTCCGACAAATAATAATCATCAACACTCTTTCTCTGTACAAAAATCAGTTGCCTGCGTCGGCTTCTAGAAACGTCTCTCTCTCTGACAACACACAACACAACCAGTTCCGTCGCTCGCCGGTCAACCACTCCCGAGCCCCTGCTCGAGCGCGTGAGGGGTTGTATGACCGGTTGACCTCGGGCGGCCGCCCTCCCTCAGTTTACATGTTACAAATTTATTGAAACATTATCATCCATCAACACTTTGGGACTGAGTAGAGGGGGGCCCACCCTTGAGTGTTTTTTCCATTTCAAACGGGAGATAAGACATAAAACCCCAATCTAAAAATATTGATCTTCAAAAAAAAACATTGACCCGCGACTAGACCCCTTTTTTATGAAATTTCTATAGTACGTTTGTCACTTTAGTACGTTTTTTTAACCTAGTCCCTTCAAAAACGTACTAACGAGGTTCCACTGTATATTGAATTAGGGTGGTGGTGAAGGACCCCCCCCCCCCCTCCACCGATTCCTATGTGCCTGCTAGGCGTAATTAACTCAATAAAATGACAATACATTACATTACGTGCCTGTAGTCTTGGAGTCTTGCTCGAGCCTCGACTAACTTCCGTTGAGCCGACCGGGTCTGCTCTTCATTCTGCTCCAGATTCACGTGGGACAAATTCTTCTGTTTCTCAAAGGACTCAAGTTCCCCTTGAAGACCCTCAACGGTTCGTCGAAGGACCAACCGATTTATGCCGTACTGATGCATCTAATACCAAGGGAAATAACAAAACCAGACTGTAAAAAACAACAATGTCGTCCAAGATTCACTCCTCAAATAGGAGTAGGGTTTCCATCACATATGAATCGCAAACGCCTCCATTTCGCTATTTCAACAATGGAGAACAAACAAAATGGGGGAAGTTGGTACCACGAGGAAATCGCTCATAAAAACTAGTTATTCAATGATATCTAGTGGAGCGGTCGCTCCACCCAGCCAAGTCGTACTGTACGCTCACAATCACTCAACATACTGTAAATGCCTAATAATCTGAGGAGCAGACCAAACACTTTTACTGTAAGCAACAACATAGTATTTTCGGCCTACTGGATCTCAAAAATGGGAAATATCACATTGTTGAGAAATATTTTAATTTGGAGCTATGGACCCCCCTACCAAATATTCCAAGTGAGCCAACAATAGGTTATACCATTTGCGAGCTAAAGGGCCTTGAAAATCGTGAAATTACATCACTTTCATCTTCTTCTTCTTCTTCAGATGATGATGATGATGATATCAGGAAACACCGCTATCACCGCCACAGCCTAAACGGCTTAACCGATCGATCTGAAATTTTTACCACATGTGCACTTTTGGCGTCTGAGGTGCCTTTTTATAAAACCAACCGGAAGCCGCCATTTTGAAACCGGAAGTGACGTCATATCTCGAAACCGGCTTGACCGATCGGAATGAAACTAGCGCCAAATGATTCAGACGGTCATCTTTATGGAACATCAATAGTCTAAAAAGAAGTGTACTATTACCAAAACCAGAAATGACGTCGTAAAAATTAAGAATCTGAGTTTAATCACCTCTTTCTACATTAACTATATTCAGAAGGCTTATAATGATACAAAACATTTATATAAGTAAATTCTAGGTGGCAGTGATTTCAGCCGCCATATTGCTAAACCGGAAGTGATGCCATATCTCGAAAACGGCTGGACTGATTGGAACGAATCTTTCGCTTTTCTTTATGTAATATCACTTTAACGTGGCTCAACCGATCGAACATTCCGAAATATTTTTTTTTTGAAATTACGATCATGAATTACTTTTTCCAACATTTCAACTATATTTAAGTATAAGAGAATCATAAAATGTAATTTAACTTGCAACTCCTGTCTTACAGCGAGGTTTTAATTTATTGCCTTTCGAGATTGAACAAAACTTTAACACAGGAGGTATAGGGAAATCATTTCGTTTTTGGTTTATAACTTTTAAAATAGCACACGTTGGTATTGTTTTTAATTTTTTTCCTAATAGAATGTCCAAATATCTATCAGAAAATAAGTTTTTTGATCAAAGTTGGGACAAACTAAAAATTAGATCTTCATTATTAGCCTAAATGTGACACGATTTTACCTGTCTGCCATAAGATAACATGGGGAAGAAAACTCAATTTTTCTCAGAAACTAGACACGAGAAGTGTTTAATTTTTTCAAGGATTGTGTATGGCATGATTATCAATAAGTAGACAAAAAATTATGATAATCTGAGACTATGCCCGATTGGATGAGCCACCTTAAGCATATTTTGGTACCAAACGCAACTTTTCTTAGTATACCTAACCAAATTGAAAATAGCTTATTTTTTCAAAGGAATTAGTCATTGTTGCTCCGATGTGTGTTACAAGTTGTGTAAATAAACTAAAAAAATTAGTGATATCCCCATAAAAAACACTCCGTGTAAAAACACCAGCCAAGTCTCTTCAACTATAAAAAAAATAGAAGAAATCTAAAAAATCAGCACTGAAAAGTAGTGATATCAAAAAATGGGCCAAGTCAAAACTTAATTTTAAAAACCAAATTATACTTGGCGCATCGTTTTTAAGAGTATTGTAGGTATATTATATATATTCACGTAAATTTGATTTTTGGCATATTCTATACTATTTATATGTACACGATGCGCCAAGTATATTTTGGTTTTTAAAATTAAGTTTTGACTTGGCCCATTTTTTGATATCACTACTTTTCAGTGCTGATTTTTTAGATTTCTTCTATTTTTTTATAGTTGAAGAGACTTGGCTGGTGTTTTTACACGGAGTGTTTTTTATGGGGATAGAATAGATACACCAAACTAAACTTAACAACTAAAAACAGTATTCGAAAGAAATAGATTGGCTGATAAAGATTTGGTTGCATCATCCGATGAAGTCTATGCTAACTCATTTTCTAACTCTAGTAGGTGAGCTCTGATTTAATTTATAAACCAGGATTGAAACTTTAGTGCCAAGTGTATATTCCCTTCCCCTTGTATCATAAATATTAGCTAGATATGTCATATAAAAGACTATAATAATGTGTAAGTAATAATAATAATAAGTTTTGTCATGTTTCGCCCAAATTAAATCACTGAACTGTCCCAAGAGATATAATATTGTAGGTATTTACAAACATAGTACGTAGTATCAATACAGTCAGCAACAATACAATTATTATGTAAATACAACCTCTCTTGGGCAGCAAGAGACACTTTTACAGCAAGAATCTCTTACAACAGAGAGGTGAAAGACATGATCACAATAATAGGAATGTAAATAATATATTTTTAAAGCAATGCAAGACAAATCTAGTTAGGAAATTGCTAATTGCATATGGAGCAATTAGAGAATATAATAAGTTACCAGGAAGATGTAAAAAATTTTAAAGATTGTGTAATATTTCAAGATATGGTAACAAAAGTAATTTGATAAAAAGGTAAAAATTGTAAATGTATTATAAAAATGTACTGTAATAGCTAATCCCAGAAAAAAACACTCCGTGTAAAAAAGGCAGCCAAGTCTCTTTACTTTAAAAAAATTCAACACCGAAAAGGAGTGATATCAAAAAAGGAGCCAAGTCAATGACATTTCCAAATATTTAATCGTATCTTTGAAATAAAAGTATAAACACCGAGAAATACTTTACAAAAGGACTTGGCGCATCGTTTTTTTAAAGACATCATTCTATCCTAAAAGTGGAAAGAAATTTACAAGTAGGTACATTTTCCTCTTTCTATTAGAGCCAGAATCTATGAATCAAGCTACTTTTAGTAATGACTATTATATAGTTTTGTCAATGGCGATAGAAGCATGATTTTATGCTGTAATATATAAGTAATATAAGGGTGAAAGAATTACATAACAATTGGAAGTGGTGAGAATGTAGGTTTCTTTGGAAAACATCCATGGAGTCAGGAGTCAGGATCCTCATCAGTGTGTTGTGTCTAATGTCCGCCCGTCCGATCGGGTAGCTCAGTTGGTAGAGCTCTCGCCCGGCAAGTGAGAGGTCCCAAGTTCGTGCCCCGGTTCGGTCGGATATTTTTCACAACACACATCCCTTCATATCAATTGGAAGTGGGCTCATACATATTCTTGCAGTACTGTTAATATGGCGATATTAGACTGGTATCTTTTCATAATTTGATCTTGACTGAAGGAAATCATGAAACGTTGTCAAATAATTACTAACTAAGGGAACACAATTATATATTTTTGAAGTGTCAAGTGTATAAAGTTAAATTTTTTAATAGAAATTCAATATGACTGTCTTCTTTGTGAAATGTATTTTTATAAAATGTGTATTAATAGAAATTGTTACATGATGAGAAGGTATAACGCATGAGACTTAATTATATTCACCACGAAACAATATTACAAAGATAACTATTGTGTATATTTATAGAAAGCATAGACAACAAGTTTCATAGCGTATATAATCATATAGAAAATATTTTACAGAAGGTATGTATAATATGTACCTAATTGAAAGATGTTTCCCTATTATTCTAAACATTCAAAATGACGGTTGTATATAAATGGCACATGCTTATGAATAGAAAAATGTCTTTAAAAAAACGATGCGCCAAGTCCTTTTGTAAAGTATTTCTCGGTGTTTATACTTTTATTTCAAAGATACGATTAAATATTTGGAAATGTCATTGACTTGGCTCCTTTTTTGATATCACTCCTTTTCGGTGTTGAATTTTTTTAAAGTAAAGAGACTTGGCTGCCTTTTTTACACGGAGTGTTTTTTTCTGGGATATCACTTCTTTTGTTAGTTTATTCATACAGCTTGTAGCACAGCTTGTGTCCGTGCAAGAACTTATTTCTTTAAAAAAATACGCCTATGCCGATTTGGATACTTAGAAAAGTTGCGTTTGGTATATAAGATTAAAATAATTATCCAAGAAGAATAGCTTTAAGTTTCGTTACAATCGGTCCAGCCGTTTTCGATATATGACGTCACTTCCGGTTTTAGCAATGGCGGCCGAAAATAATGTCGTCTTGAATTCATAATTATTACTCCTACACATTTCCAAAATTTGGTTGCAATCGGTACAGCCGTTTTTGATATATGACGTCACTTCCGGTTTTAACAATGGCGGCCGAAAATAATGTCGTCTTGAATTCATAATTATTAGTACAACACATTTCCAAAATTTGGTTGCAATCGGTACAGCCATTTTCGATATATGACGTCACTTCCGGTTTTAACAATGGCGGCCGAAAATAATGTCGTCTTGAATTCATAATTATTAGTACAACACATTTCCAAAATTTGATTGCAATCGGTACAGCCATTTTCGATATTTGACGTCACTTCCGGTTTTAACAATGGCGGCCGAAAATAATGTCGTCTTGAATTCATAATTATTAGTCCAACACATTTCCAAACTTAGGTTGCAATCGGTACAACCGTTTACGATATATGACGTCACTTCCGGTTTTAAAAATGGCCGCCGAGAACACTGCAACCTTGAATTTATAATTATTTACAAAGTACGTTTACTTATATCTATTTTAAAGTATATAGTGGTGAATTTAGCGTCATTTAGCATATTTATGACGTCATTTCCGGTATAGGTCATAAAATGTGTGACGTCATTTCCGGTTTCGATATTTGAATCATCAAATATTACTGATTACATAAAGTTGACCGTCTAAATCGTTTAGCGCTGGTTTTGTTCTAATCTGTTTAGCCGTTTTTGAGACATGATGTCACTTCCGGTTTCAAAATGGCGGCTTCCGGTTGGTTTTATAACAAGTCAAATGAAATATCAAAAGTACAAACGTTACATAAATATCAAGACAATCGGATCAACAGTTGTTGCTGAAATGCAAATCCATGTATATTAAATTTCATGATGTCATTTCCGGTTTATTTAAAATAATGTTCAGTCTTTTGATATTGATAATCCATATAGATAACCGTCTGAAACGATTGGCGCAAATTTCGTTCCGATCGGTCCAACCGTTGACGAGATATGACGTCACTTCCGGTTTCAAAATGGCGGCACAAAAAATTCATGGGGACAAGGTTAAATCAGACGCCAAAAGTGCACACGTGGTAAAAATGTGAGATCAATCGGTTCAGCCGTTTAGGCTGTGGCCTGTTTACCGGATTTTAGCTCCAGCCTACTACTACTAAGATTATTATTATGAAAACCGCCCTAAAACACTGTTTTCACGGCCCTCTAGCGCGCAAAGGGCGTAACCTATTGTTCCCAAATTTGGTATATGTTGTAGGGTGGGCCATAGCTCGAAATTAAGATATTTCGCAACAATGTGAGATTTCTCAATTTTAAGATCCAGTAGGCCGAAAATGCCACTTTGATGCTTACAGTAAAAGTGGGTTTGCTCCAGCCTTTATATGAGAGTGTGCGCGCGCCGTACGACTTGGCTGGCGTGGAGCGACCGCTCCACTAGATAATAGCTAAATAAAAGATTTCAAAATATAAATTAAGTGATTTAATTGGGACAAAACATGGCCACCTAGCTTGTGACATGGCTATTCATAGCTTGCACGAACTTCTTTTGTTTTATATCAGCAATGTGATATTGAATTTTCCACCTGAGGACAGACATTTTGTTGGCACGTTGACACGTCAATTTATAATTTTATTAAGATAAATCAATGTATTTTGTAATGTGAGTGATTCCTCTTCGTACTAAAGATATCTCCGGAGCCTATACAATTTCCTAGGTACCCATTAACTATAAAATATCGTCAAAAAACCAGAGAATCACAGCTATTCTGCATGCCATCAAGATGGTGGCAGGCAACAATGATATGACATCACGTCCAAACTATGAATTCTCTGCCCCATTATAGGCTTTCTATACATACATACCTGTTGCATTTCGTCAGCGGAGAGAGGCGTGAAAACTCGCGCGAGTTCCGCCTCGAAACGCGCGATTCCCTGCTGGTGCTCCTTCTTTTCTGCCTCCACGACGAACGTCTTCCAGCGCATCAGCGTCAGAAACTCGCTAGCCAGACCGAGAGTTCTCTCCAGACTGCCGGCTGTCTCAATCTCCAGTTCACCCAGCTCGCATCTGGAGAGAGCAAGTTACATTTTCATTTTCCAGCGACAAAGTTGACCCATTTGGAACTTTGGAGAGGGTCCTCACTTACTACTTGTACCTATTACCTTTTACCTCCTAACGATTATCTGTTAAAAAGTAAAAAAGTTACAAATGTTAAAAAATAATTTGATGTTTAATAAAATTCAATTCAATGAAAAATTCATTTTCAAATTGAAATTCTGATTCAATAAAATCAGAAGTAACGAAATTCCTCATCTAGATAAAACGTAAAAAAAAATATCAAACAAATAGGGGTTTCTTTTATAATGTTTTTCCCACAACTAAGTAGGACTTAGTAGGCACCCATTAACGTAGACAGTTTACCCTTCCTTGTGCTATATAGAAATGATATACCAACAATATGTTTTTAACATTCAGTTCCGAGCCATTTATTGATATTGTATTTTTAACCATATTAAATATTAAATATTAAACATGTACTACAGAGCATAACCTGAAATAAATATAATATTTACTTACTCGATGCTATGTATCTTCTTGGTGCATTTTTGTAAAAGCCTCTTGATAGCACTGATTCGCTCCTGGCTAGCGTTGACAAGTTTCTCAGCATCTTCGAGCTCGACTGTCTTCTGAGCGATGTCGCCAGCCTTCTTCTTAATCTCGGAGTTGACCGAGAGAGCAGTCAGAGAGTGGTCTCTGGGAGTTATCTGCACTCCTGCACTCTGAAACAGAATTCAAGAACATGTTTATGTACAGAATGGACGGGTCCCACCGGCCGGAACCCTCCATAACTACATTCAGTCCCCATTCTGGACTGGCTTTCCCGTCATATACTCCCAGGGCTGGTGGTTGACCTACCTACCCTACCCAATGACGACCCTTTATATGAAACCAAACATGTATAAAGTGTACAATGTGACCTCGCTGTCTGTAGTATCTTACAGAAAAATGAATTTAAAAATTTGCAATCCTTTTATCAAAAACAAAGTTAAAATAATGAAATATATTTTAAATTACGCAAACATTATACTAGAGAACAATTGGACATAGTTATGCAAAAAGGAGTCAACTCACAGGTATCATGAACTGGGATATTAAGGGAAATGCGTTTTACATCATAGTTTCACTAAATTAGTGATTTTTGTGTTGTTTGATCGGCAGATTTTATTAATTTTTTTTTAAATTACCTTCTAAATATTTAAAATACACTTGTGTTTACCTTCAAAAATTTATGAAATGTTGCTTGGTTCCTCTTTGATCAATGTGTTATTATTGTTACTGTATAAATTTAAACTGTGAAAAGGAACCTACCCACATAATTACAAAATTTTACATAACCTCATGTTTTTGTACAAAATACATCACATTATAGCTCAAGATGGCTTACAAAGCATTGAACACAGGAACCAACCCACAAATATGTGGATTGGTTCCGTTTTGCTTATTGTAGGTAGAGATAGCGCTTGTGTAGCATAGAAAAAATTCAATAAAAATACACTACACAGCAAATGTGGATTGGTTCTCTTGGAAAAATTAGCATTTAGAAAAAAATCTATCATCTAAAATCTTCAGAAAAAAGGCCTAACTTCTTTTTTTTAATTTTGAGGGTTGGTTCCTTTTTGCATAACAACATCCAATTTAGAAAAGTGCACATATGTGGTTTCGCAGGTAACGTATCGAATAGAATGTGACTTACATGGCAGAGCAATCCGTCGAGCGACACACACTGAACCCCCCTCTCTGCAGCCACACTCTTGACTTCCGACGAGTCCACTATCAGGGTCTCACCGCACACGTGCAGCATGACGGGCTGCATCCACGTGTCGAACATCAGCGCTTTCAGCAGCGGTCGATCACCCTGGTACAGTAAGTGAGCTTAGATAGGTGGTACTGTAGTAACTGAACATCACTCTAGCAGGATTATTATTCTAGCAGATATTGAATGGTGAATGGACTTTTTTTTGTCTGGGGCTTAACGTCGCACTGTTCTGCAGCGAGGCTAATGGCGACGGATGAATGATTATGTTTGATGATTGGGAGATGATGGTGAATAGTAGGTAAGGATAGATGGTGGGAAGGAGGCGGTCGTGGTCTTTTAGTAGGGTACCTTCCGGCATTTGCCTGTCGACTGAGGGAAAAACACGAAAAAGAACCCACGAACCCACCCCTGGGAAGACCCACGTCTTCCCAGTCAGAAAGACGGCCGCGGGAATCGAACTCGGGCCTCCGGAATACAAGTTCAGAGCGTTAACCACTCACCCAACCTGTTCTGTCTGAATGGACTTTGAATTTGAATTGATTTTGAGAGACGACAAACAGAATCCATGCTGAAGGCAGAGGCGACTGCTCTGCAAATTCCTGGGATGCGATGAGACAATTTGAATTTGAATTTGAATTTGAAAAGGCCCGTAAACAAGTAGCTACAACACAAACAAGTAGTTCACCGTAGCTCAGTTGGTAGAAAGGTCGTGGGTTTGAATCCCACCGGTGGTCAAATCTTTTTAAGTTTGCAGCTCATATGCAGAACAAATAAGCAGAAACCAAGTGAAAATGCTTTTTAAATACAAAAAAGGCTTATAAAAAGTAAAATATGGCTTTTAAATGAGATTAAGGTGGCTGCATATCACGTGACTTTTCAACCAAAAAGCTACACATTTTCATTTGGAAGGGTTCAGTTTAGCAAATACTTCTCACTCATCAGATAAGTTAAAACACATCTGTTGGAACTTATCTAAGCAGAAAAGAACTGCGAAAATAACTTATTAGATGATTTTACTTCCTTGCACCTAAATATTCTCAAATCAAGACCTGAAGTTTAAGGAAATCCTATGAGTTGCCAAGAACAGCAAACTTTAATCTAATAAAAGGGCACATATGCATCACAAACCTGACACAATTTTGCCAACAAAACATGCGCTCTTTCTTCATCTTTCCAATGAAATGTTGAGATATTAATTATATCCACTATTATGAATGTAATATTTAAAATAACAGCACTGGGTTTTGACAGCTTTCAAACGCGTACGTATACACGATAATTGTGTTGTTTTTATTTTAAAACCACTGCAAAATTAAATAATATTGTCTGCAAATATTGATAAGCTCCAGTATGCAGTGAATTTCCTTCATAAATCACCTTGGATTACTCAGCATGAACGATGTAAGGTATGTATTCATAGGTAACTATTTCTTTTGATCGGATGTAGAGAAATAAAGTCACGTGATATGCATTGGCCTTAAATGGCTTATACTCCCAAAGGCCCTAAGCATTTGCATCCCGGCATACCCGGTCAGTCCATACAATAAAGAAAAAAAAATTGGGATAGGTACAATTTAAGTCGATTTATAAACATATAATTATAATATACTCAACTATTCGGATTGACCTGACTTCAAAATAGTTAGTGGTCAAAGTGGTACTTCTTGGCACTAAGAACTGTAAAAACTAAAAATACGTAGGTACCTCCACAAATTTCTCAATGTATTGAACCTTTTAAATTCTCTTCCCTCCTCCCGTGGTACAGTTACAATGCTAACGAGGAGGTTGTGCCGGTCATCCTTCCGTAACACAGAATACACTGATCGTCATCTGGGAGGAACTTACGTCAACAAGAGACAGCTGCATGGATCTCGGCATTCTGTCCCTGACGATGAAGGAGGCTGTGCCAGGGAGATCCAGTCGGTCCATCTCCGCTCTCAGTCGGACAGCGACCTTCTTGCTCTTCACAATGTGATGGAACAACCTAAACAAAGTGGCAAACAAAAATCATACAACGATTTCGAGGGAACAGAAATAGAAAGATCATTCAAATGTATTTTCGAGTTTTGTCACTTTAATAAATATTTAAAGAATAGAGTGCACAATAATTCATGCTCACTAAAGTAAATAATGCTTCATACTGAGATTACAATGTCTGGGTATGTTGTCAAAATAGTTTAACATTTTGAGGACAGACCAGACCTTGTAAGTTACTTGCCCTCTGTGACTTTAGTTTTTCTGTGGTTCCACTCAGTCCCTCAGAAACAAATGCAATGAAGGTTCTCTCCTACTAATAGGCAGCCCCACTGCCCATGCTTACCTGTCACTTTAGCCATAGTTACAGAACAGATTGGCACTGAATCTATGATCATCATTCATCACACTTTACAGGGATTGGAAACTGTCTGCGCATTGTGACGTAATTCCCATAAGATCAATGTTAAATGAAGGCGGCCCGAGGTCTGGTTCGCCGTTTTGCACCCACTGACTTCCTGCACCCGTTCCTGCTGACCTTTCCGGAACTCCGGCGCAAAGGACGCTTGGAGCTTTGCACGGATGAGAAGTTGTTCATATCTTGCCGCCAGATTCAAAAACATTCCACTAGTCTCTTGCACATTACTTGAAAGTTGAAACACAAATTATGGAAACATTTGCATGATATTTGATTAATAAACAAAAGTAACTTATTAAATTACTAGGAAAACGCTCAGTGTAACGCGTTGATGAGCGAGCATGGGTACGTGCTAATTCTCGAACCGGAAATGCGTACACAACGCACAGAAAACATAAACATCCATATTGAATTGAAATACGATCCACTCAATCAACATAAAAGTATTTGCTTTTCATCGAAACTTGAAAATAGCATCTAAGCACCCTGGATAAATATAGTAAATCAGATTCAATTCAAGTGGCACTGGAAAACAATTATTTCGATACTTCATTTCTGACAAGTGACAGCTATTAAAAATGTCAATAAGTTTGCAGACGATGTTTCTTCGGTTGACGCTCCTAGTGTTGATGTTGGCCCCCAAAAGGGCCGTTTTGTAATGTTCTTCGAACTAGGTTGACCACAAATACTATGCAGGATAATTAATAAACATATTTGTGGGTTCACTTCTTTATTTAATAAAGATACATACAGAGTCGTCCATGTTCAATGGCTGTCCTTGACTGACTGACTGTCCGGTCGTTCTCGACTCCCGCTTGCGGTCCCACAGCCTGCTAAACCGATCTGTGGGGGCTATATTTAAAACTTACATAATGCATGGAAACAATCATTATGATAGGATCATTACACATTTAACACGACGTTTCGACAGACGTGGCTCTGTCATCTTCAGGTGAAGACTGGTGATGAACTTAGGGGTTGCCATCAGGTATTTATAGGAGCCAGAGAAAAGATACCCGGCTCGCTATTGGCTCGCGTGGTCTAGCTTAGGTCTCTGGTTGGCCGCTCGGTCGGCAGCTGCACGAGTGTAGTATGCACCTGCTCGCGTGTTGTTTGCAGCTGCTTCCGTTTGCTGGACTCGCGGGACGATGTTGTGGTCCTTGGTTCGATTGATTGTGGTATCTTGTTTATTCATATTGCTCGGTGTTCTTGTTTGTTGTTCGTCGCTCGTAGGTCTTGAAGCTGGCTCGGTTACCGTTCTTAACTGATTGGGATGAAGATTTGTAAAATAAGAGACAATGTTGGTCTTAACGACCATGCAAAGTATGAGTTTGATCAGATTTATCGAAGACCATTTTCATTTTTCAACCTATCAGGAGATGGACATATACCTAGGTATTTAAATTTTAACTAATGAATGAATTTCAAAAAAATTAGGGGTCTGCAAACAGAAAAGGTTTTCTCTACATGTAGGATGCAAAATTTCAGATCGATTGGTAAAATAGTGCAACGTCTATTACTCCAGATAGCAGCAAAAAAATACAGGGATCCGTTACAAAAGAGTCAAAAGGAGAGTCGCTCGTTCAATTACCTTTATTATCTCAAGTTTCGACATATCATGCATTCATAGCTAATTTAGTTTTTGACAGATGACAGTTTGATGTTTGAAATTCGCGTTTTCAAGCAAAGGGGGCACACTCTAGTGTGGGAAAGTATAAGTGCTGTAGACGTAATCGTTTTCGTTTCGGCCACTGCCGCCATTTTTATTGATGTTTGCAATGCCAATATCATTTTAATCAGAAAGGCAGTACCTACCTATACTTATTATCTTCGGAAATTAACCACAATGGTAAAGAATCTGGTGGAAAACATAAATTGAAGTCTAATCACTACTCACAAGTTATTCCACTTCAATCACACTTCAATTCCGCACAAAACGGCCATGACACCAAACCAATGTCAACAACAACAAACCAATGCGCATAACCATGACAATTGCAAGTAGCGGTTGTTATAGACGCATTGTCAGTGCTGGTCAGTGCTGCCATCTGGTCAGCCCGAAAACGCGAATAGCCGCCTCTGAGAATATCCACCGCCTTCTAATGTTGCATTGAAGGGGCAATGAGAAGTTAGTCTGAGAGTTTCCAATCCCTGTAAAGTGTGATGATCATAGATTGAACAGTATGAAAATAAAATGATTGAGTCACACTTACTTCTCTCCGACGACACTCTGAACTGCGACGTTGAGATCTGGGTCGCAGGTAAAGTTGTCGATCAACGTGCCACTGTAGTGGGTTGCAAGTCGATTGTTGCCGCCTGCGTTGATCAGGGACTGCAATGCCACCTTCACGCTGTTCAATCCTTCGATCACGTCCTAGAACAGCACAGATGTGAAAGGACAGGATTTCGAGGCATATTATGTAAGGTTTTAAATTACTTATCTCAGTGAGGCTGAAAATATTGCAGGTCAAAAGTCCATATTATAAAAGAAGTAGGTAGCCTAACCATTCATGTTTACTGACTAAGGGCCAGTTTTTCAAAACTCTGCTGAAACCAATAGTCAAGTTTAACCAGTCATTCAATAGGAAATGTCCTTGTTGCGATGCCATGGCATTATAGTAATAATATATGATCACTTTTATACTTATATATTATTTTAATGAAACATGTGATATCAGAACCCATACGCCAAATAAATAAATAAATAACCAACTGTTTAAAATTTAGCAGAATACAGTTTTTCAATGCTCTGCAATGAAAAGGACTAGCAATAAGAGAAACCAATGGCATTCCTTGAATTAACCTTTAAACTTAACTACGGAGGTCTCGTTTAGCAGGGCATTGAAAAAATGGACCTATATAGTGGACTTTTGAAAATTAGCATATTTTTTCCATATAATAAAGAGTCTATTGATATTCCTTCTAGTATTCTTATTCTCTCTAGATGTGAACAATCATGAAAGTGGGCAATTAATATAATTGTTATTGTATTTAATTGGTTTTCCATGACAATCTTGTATAATCAGAAAAAGGTTGACATTTGGCAACATTGCTTACCTCGGTAGCAGTGGACTGAAGGGACTTCTCTAAATCTCTCAAGTCAATCTCCATTCGCTCCAGCTCCGCTTTCCAATCGTTTGCAGACTGCACATGATCGCTACACAACATTTAACACAGACATATTATAGAGATAGATAAACTAAATGACACATTTTATTATCACTATGTATGATACGGGATTAAAACATGCACTTCTTGCATTTATTTCTTATACAAAGACTTCAATTGGAAGACATATATCTCAAAGTTCATATTTTCAGAAAATGTGAGATTCGTTGTATAAATTGTCATTTCACAATTTTCAACCATAATGTTATGAAAGTCATGTAAAAGGCCTGAATTACTTGGAATTACATGTGTATACATGGCAGTGGCGTGCCGTGACATTTGAAGTGAGGGAAGCAAATTGCCAGGAAAGAAATTTGCCCAGACCCGGAGGGGGGGTCTGGGGGGCTTGCCCCCCAGCTTAGCCCCGCAGGGAATTTTTTAAAATTTGACTAATTTTAGATGGTTAAAAACGATTTTGAAAGTACCTTTTTGGAAGATTACTTGAATTTAAGAAATGGTCAAAGGAGGATTTTCAGACTAATTTTTTATATTTTAATCATTAGTTTTTTGAAGGCAAATACGAGGGCAAATACAGATATACAAAAACTTTGTAGAAATGCGTAAACTGTACTGAGAATCCGAAACTGCAATATTTTGTAGATAATACAAGTTTAGAAATTCAACCGCTCTTGAGCACTGTCACCGACCGATCACATGTTCGTTCCAATCGTGTCAACTCGGGAGTAGTTCGGCTGCGTTCGGACTGTGGATGCAACTCTCCGATTTGCTTCCCTTGGCTAGAATACGCCTGCAGAAATAGACGCATTTTACACAGAAATGCTTTGTGTTTAGACCGGCAAATAATGTTATTATCATGGCAAAATAAGTTTTTATTATTGACAATACTTTCAGGTGGCTGCAGATTAACATATTTGATTGTAGGCAAATCACCTAATGCCCCCGTAACTCCCGTATAGAGAGCGAGGGATTGGAAGCAATTCGAAAAGTGAATCCCTTGGAGCCGGCCGACTGCCGAGCCGAGGCAAGTGTATGCGTGCGCACGCGCCTTGCCCACCTCCCATCTTAGAAACCGCGTTTACTTTGAAATCAGAGCGAAAGTGGTGACATTTGTGTTCGTAATAAGAATTCTATAAGTAGTATTAAGTGATGAATATTTTTCTAAAAAGATTAAATTATTATACATATAATTATTATATTTTAATATTGTTGGAATGGAAAAGGAAGGGGAAGCAATGCTTCCCTTGCTTCCATTGAGTGCACGCCACTGATACATGGATAAACGCATTTTTAAACTTTTATAAAGTTACTTACTAAAATTCTTCAAGAATTAATTAGTAGTTTTCACTGATTAAGTAAATTCATTATTCTTCAATTTATAGTTTCAATTATCGTTTTTACCCATCTGTCGATATTGAGTGCCGATTCAAAATATTATTTTGTGTAGGTATAATACACTTAAGTTACACAAAATATCTCTTAATTACTTTTTTCATAAGGGAAAGGAGATACTAATAAATAGAATTACATTTCAGACTACGCACATTTTGAAGTGACAAATTAATTCAAATAGTACTGTGAAAAATAAACATACCAATTTTAACTGAATTTTTTAAATCATATTTAAATCATACACATAAAAAAACATTTTCTATTACCATTACCCACCTTCTATCTTCCATTGCTTGAACAAGGTTTGCCTCCACCACCCTGATCTCTTTCATCTTCTCCCCCCACTTCCTCCACAGCTTTCCATGGCCCTCCTCTTGCATCTTCATCTTCTCCAACGTCTCCGCTACGACGGCCTCCTTGTCGACGATGGATTCCTCGAACCTGGCAATGCGGCTGTTGCAGTGTGGGACTTGCAATCGCAAGATATTCAAGCTGACGTCGCGGTAATTGGCTCGCTGTGGGACCGTGAAAGTGGAGTCACCGACGTTGCGGCTGAATAACTCGTGGTACTTGTCCATGGCAGCTGAATATCTGTGCGAGGATAGGAGGAAAATCATTCTAACTAGAGTTCATAAATTTACCGGGCAGCTATTCTGCCCTACCAACCATAAATCACCCAAGTAACATGTAAACCTTGTTTCAAGAAAATTTACAAAACGTGTTTCAATCTCTGCCATGCCTTAAAATTAAGTTTTAATATTTTTTTAAAGTGACCTGAAATTTTGTGCTTTATCTGAATATGACGACAAAAATAGGGCATTCCCTTAACCCCTTTTTGGGCACTTAGGGCTTTTTACTTGAGTATTGTATCCACCGTTTCAATGTATACCTAGTTACTTGGTCAAAAAGCATCGACCCCGATTTTTCTGGTGTCAGTACTCATTTAAAAAGCCCTATCTACCCATAGTTACCCCATAGTATTAGTCACTTGGGTGATTTTACCTGTGTACTGAAGGCATTTTTCGATAACGATAACGCCCACAACTTCAAACCATGTTTTGACCCATTGAAAGTTGACTAAGCGTAGGGCTTTCTTAACGAGCACAATACATAGGAAATGATCTGCTGATTCCAACGATACCAATAATTCCATATAATTTCATATTTTCAAAAATGTCACTTGAATGTTTTATGGTTGGTAGGGCAGCATTAATACATTGTTCCCCTCATAATTTATCTTTGGCATTCATAACTGATGCTTGGTAAATTACAGTTTTATTGCTTAAAAAGTAAAATGAGTAAATGTCAAATGACATATCAAAACACAACTTGTAAGTAGTGTGATTCAGTTAAAAACCACCAACTATTGGATCCCTGGTATTAAAATTATAAACACATTAAAACAATAAATAAACCAGTGCATTAAAACAGTGCACTGAATTTAGTTTCCAATTATTTTTAATAATCATGTTAGAAGTCAAAATCACTACCCCCCCCCCCCCCCCCCGAAAATATATAAAATCATACTCATATTGCAAAAGGAATGATAAATCCTGACAAAGACAGAGAAACAGGAAAGTGGCCTCAAATTGCATGTTGAACTTACTCATCTAGCAGCGTAGCTCTCCGCTCCCCCACATCTTTAGCCTGCTCCTTCAAAGCAGCTAACTCTTCTTCTTTGACTCTATGTTCCATTGCCAGTTCTTCGAGATGCTTCTCGTAGGCTGCTTTGTCACCAGTGAGAAATTCCTCCTTCTCTTGCAACGCAACCTGGAAATAGATTTAATCAAGAGAATAGAGGAGAGCCGGCAAACTAATCACTTCACAACAAAACACTTGACATTTTTAGTACAACTACCCCCCCCCCCCCCCCCCCCCCCCCTGTCTGTGAGCGTTTGCGTCCTGAAAGCGTAAGTTTCAAGACTTGGCCTCCAGGCTCTGTTGAGAATATAGACTTAATACAGACTTAATAAAACAAACAATTAAAGCAAATATTTATATGTAGGTATATGTAGCCCATGTCATACACTATTTACCTAGTACCACAATAGCCACCAGAGCGCAGTCGTGTTCCTTATTTTCTCAAATTAAGGTGATGCAAGCGCTCGGCCGTTTAAGCAAATTGAGAGAAATAAATCGCTTCATAAGTGGGTATAAATTTTTTTAGAAGCACTTTTCATTTTTGCTTCATGTCACTCTTGTTAATTAGGCGCCGGTTATTCAGCAAAACCGCTCAAAACCATGCAATTTCCTATACGATTGGAGAAGCAACCCGTGAACCAATTGATCTCAAATTTTAATCATAATAGATAAAAGACAAATGGTTATCACTTGGCACGTTTTTTAAATTAAATTTCATACGGTACCCAGCGAGACAAGAAAATATACCATTTTTCACCATAAATCAACTAATAATAACCTACTAATTAACAAAGCAAAATATTAAAAATGTACTAAGTGATAACCCTAAGTTTGTCTTTTATCTAATCGCGATTAAAATTTCAAATCATGTCGTCAACCCATTTCGTCTCCAACCGTATCCAAAAAAGGGCCTGTAACAAGCGGCAAAATCGCTCCCGCTTGCACCAACTTAAGAAGTTAGTGAATCCCGTTGGCTGTGGAATTCGCACCAACTGGATAGTCCACTAACTATCGATAGTTAGCTAATCCAATGTAGGTACTAGGTCTTACCCGGCCTAAGAGTAAGATTTGTTTGTTTACACAATGTATTGAAAATGGAGTGTACATATAACTGTATTGGGTTGGGACTACAATTCACGACCTGTCACTTGATTAAAACATGGACATTTTATATTAGTGATAGGTTGGATCCTTGAACACTGTATAACAGCACTCTAGACCCTGAATAAAAATGTCAAACTTCAATTTTTAACTTAGGTACACCCCTTTAACCCTATCAAAATGAGATATTATGCACACATTTACTATTCATTATTCATTGTATTTCATTTGTATTTCATTCATTGTATTTATTCATTATAAAGAAAAAATCCCAACGTTTAGTACAAAAGAAATAAATTATTTTAACAAAATTTAATCGTGATCATATTCGGAAAGTGCCTCCAAACACTTCCACTTACCTTCTTTGCCATCGCATGTTTAATTGCGTTGACATACGTCTGGTAGGAGACGTACTGGTCGGTTGTCAACTGGCGGAGGATATCCGCCAGCTCTACACCGAGAGAGAGATCTCGCAGCTTCTTCCTCGAGGCTTCCACACCCCGTTCCGCGCCAGATAGTTCCGTAGTCATGGCATTCACGTCGGGCAACTGCAGACAGATGCAAACAACACGTGAATTATAGTGGACCCAGCGAGCGTGTACCTTTCCTTTCATAAGACGAGCAGTATTGACCCTTGTTCGACAGTTAAGCTCTGACAAGATACAACCTGTGTGATGACCTGCCACCCCCTTCCACCTGCACTGTTGCTATTATTTTATACATCTTTCCGTAAATTTTAAAAGCCGACTGTATTGAAAGATATTTGGCACCCCAACAAAACAACCCTTTCCCGAACACCTGCAGTAGTTGAGAGATATTTACAACCGGACACGCGTCAAAACACTCAGAATTACAAGCTAAGCCCATTGTTGAATTTTACATAGCATTTACTGAACTGGCTCCACCTCACTGGGTCCACTTTAGCAGAAGTATACATGTTTAAACTCTTAAGCCGGGTCCACGTAGACCGTTTTGAATTTTGCATTTTTTTCTATTAATCAATCACAAGTCTACCTTTCGCGGTTTCTGGACTTGTCATTGGTCGGTAAGAAAAAACAGAAAATGGAAAATGCAAAATCGGTCTATGTGGATCCGGCTTTATTCTTCAAAAATTAGTTTTTAAACATGTAGGCTAATATAAATGATATACTATAATTGACCAGGTAACCATTAACCCTTTAACGAGTATGCCCATCTCTTACAATTGGCATTCAACATGATCATAAAACAATTTTTTACCATTTTTTTTTTTTTTTTTAATTTTAATCTGCTTCCTTACTCATTCCAAAATGGAAATAGAATTTTTACCTCTACCCACCATTAAATTAACTCACTCATTAAAGGGTTAAAAGTTTATAACTATCAAATATTGCCAAAGAAGCACAGAATCACAGCTATTCTGAACAGTGTTGCAAATGTAGCAGTTTCGCTGCTAGATCTGGAGTTTTGAGTCGTGGAAAAGCAACAAAAATCTGTAATTGTGCTTAGCGGCGAATCTGGCAACCAAAAAATCATCTTGTACATTATTGACCATTTCACCAAATTTTCACGGAATAAATTTGTGAATCAGGGTTTTAGCGGCGGAGGGGTCAAATCTGGCGGAATTTTGTGAATTCATGACCTAGTACTTAGCGACCTAAAGTTTATCGAGTTGGCCACACTGATTCTGATGGTGCCATCAGTCAACAATGAAGAATTGCTTTGTCACATGACGACAATGCAGAGGTGTGTGCGTCACGTAGAGTGTTGGGATTTCCCATGAAATTTTTCATGAAAATTTTCAATGTTTTAAATCCTGAGGAAGATAAATTTTTATTTTTATTTTTTTTCTTGTAGATGCACTGACATTTTTAAACGTATTTCTATCACGCATAATAATGTAACACACCTCCATTAATACTTTACAAAATAAAACAATTGAAAATATGCTGAAAGGTCCTCTGTAAATAAAAACCAAAACGGCTCTGTAAACAGGTCTTGAAAATTTTCAAAATTTTTACTTTGAAAATTTTCAAGTCTCAACACTAGTCACGTACCATGGCTATCTCCTGGATGATCTGGTCGTATTCCGAGGCGATGACGACGTAGTTGCAGGCACGTAGGTTCTCCTCTAGCTCCGACCGCTGGTTGAAGTCAGCTAGGTTGGCGGTCATGAACGACAGTTTCTCCTGAATGTCCTTCAGAGATGTGTTCGTCATCAGTTCGATGTTAGCGTCCGCCGCTGGACAAATTAGTACATTAGGAAACAATGCGTGAATTACCAGAAGTATACAATATGTTTAACCCTTATTCGTATTTTTTAAAAAAGATAATAGAAGAATACAATATGTTTAACCCTTATTCGTATTTAAAAAAAAAGACAATAAAAGAATACAATATGTTTAACCCTTTTTCGTATTTTTTTTTAAAACAATCCAGACAAACCAGATAATAATCAGTAGGTAGATACAATTTTCCATACCTACAATTATATTGCCTTGTTGAAGTGATAGATTTATTTTTAAGTTTTATATTGTAAAAAGCAGCAGGTTCCAAAAAACTCGAAATTGAAAACTAGGTACAGCATAGGGAAGTCTCATCTAATTTTATTAAGGTAAATTCGTAAATAACAACACAAATAATAATCACAAACACTCTTATCACTTGAGAAATAGAACGTTTTCATTCATAAAGATCAATTTCAAATGTCATGGGACATTTTGGCAGGAAAAATGACATTCTACCCCTCCTGACCTCCTACATCATAGTTCACAATGCAATGGCAATCACCAAAACCCAAGGAGAGCGCCATTTTGTTTTGAAGGGTCACTTTTCACTCGAATATCTTTCTCCTGTGACTAGATACAGTAATGCGGGTTGTACTGAAGTGTTCATAAAAGATCGCTCTCAATGTTTCATATGAGTCATATGACACTTTATAATGACTGTAATGAAAATGCTTCCCTGAACCCAAATAGTGGGGGGCGAAATACGGCAAAACATCGACCACATGGCGCCTGTCAGACAACATTAAACTGGACAATACGAAATAAATAAACACATACCTGCAATTCTAGATGACGAGTATTACTTATTTTCAACACGTTTCTTCCTGGTATCAATTACACATCACGAAACATCGCCAACTCGTCTGTGCCGTCACTCTATTTATTACGATTGAACATCATATTTAAATTTTGATTCCACTAAATTGTTCACGATATCAATATTGTCTGCATGCGCAAGTAAAAAATAGATTTCAGGAAAAGCTACTCTTCTAATTGTAATAGGGGTGTGCGAATATTCGATTCAGTATTCGAAAAAAAGTATTCGAAATTTCGAATACTTCGAAAATTCGAATATTCGAAAATTTTCGAATAGTTCATGTCTTTTAATTCAAAATAATCCCGCCATTTCTCATATGGGAGTGTTTTTCAATGCTTCCAACTGCTGCAAAGTCTAAAACTTCAACCGAAAATTGTCATGGCCGCCATTTTGATTTCGAGGGATATTATTTGTAGGTTATTGTTCCTCCAGGTAGACCTTCCTCATACTCCATTTGTTTCTGTTAATTTCAATTTTTGTGATGATAAATGACAACAATATAATCCTGGCATATTACATCATAATCAGTACATTCATTTATATGGCCACTCGTGTGGAGGGAATCTCGCGACATGTTTTGTTCACTCGCTCCACTACGCCTCAAAAATCCTGATTGTTAACTGCCCTCAGCGATTGAGTACGTGGCAGCGGCATGTTCAACAAAGTTCACCCAGAATGTTTACACATAATCAAATGTCACTAAAAATCACTTTAAACACGAATTAATAAATGTTCACACAGAATATAATCACTAAAATAGAACTCTCACAGCGGGTGGAGGTTCGACCACGTTGTGCGCCAGTTGTGGTGTTCAGCCAAGATGGGGAGCCTCACATAGAAATAAGACACTGGGTATAGAGAATATACTTGTCTTTATTAGAATCCTGACGGTGCCGGAGGCTACCGTGTACAGAGCTCAGGTGCGCTCCGGGAGCGACCTGTACCGTTGAATGTCCAGAGGATCACTGCCTTGTTCCTCCCCAACCCAGACGCAAAGCATTGCAAGAAAACCATCAGCTGTATGAAATGTAGGTTAGGCTGGCTACCTGCCCCCTGTACGTGCCGCCAACACAGGGATGAGTTCTACTAATTGACATTGCTATTTATGACATAGAATTGAGTTGATACAATGACAATAGCATCTTCTAACAGGTAGTTGAATGTGAGTTGAACAATACACTGGGGTTGAGATGTGCATCAGGGCGGCCTTCCCACGATCTCTGTACAGTACAAAGTTTGGGGTAAATTTTTTTTATTTATTTTTATTGATAGGTATTATGCATTTTAATGTAGGTTCCTACTATTCGATATTCGATTCGATATTCGAAATATTTTTGTCAATTATTCGATATTCGTATTCGAAGTCAAAAATCACTATTCGCACACCCCTAAATTGTAATATAAGTTGTGAAATACTATTATTTAATGTATATTATTCTTACGTGTACAGATATTATCTGAGTTGAAAAAAAAACAATTGATGAAGTCACTGCCACCTGTATATTGAATTTATGCTTCTTCAAAATTTGAATAGTACCGCCAACCTGACATAATGTATTCATACGCCATGACGTAGGGCTCAGATCAAAAACATTCAGTGAAATTTAAATATGGTGATCAATCGTAATAAATAGAGTGACGGCACAGACGAGTTGGCGATGTTTCGTGATGTGTAATTGATACCAGGAAAAAACGTGTTGAAAATAAGGAATACTCGTCATCTAGAATTGCAGGTATGTGTTTATTTATTTCGTATTGTCCAGTTTAATGTTGTCCGACAGGCGCCATGTGGTCGATGTTTTGCCGTATTTCGCCCCCCACTTTTTGGGTTCAGGGAAGCATTTTCATTACAGTCATTATAAAGTGTCATATGAAACATTGAGAGCGATCTTTTATGAACACTTCAGTACAACCCGCATTATTGTATCTAGTCACAGGAGAAAGATATTCGAGTGAAAAGTGACCCTTCAAAACAAAATGGCGCTCTCCTTGGGTTTTGGTGATTGCCATTGCATTGTGAACTATGACGAAGGGTAGAGTGGCCTTAATGAGAATCTGGTTTGTGTTGTGATGTATTTTCTAAGTCCACAACAATGTGTTACCATAGTGATATGCTTTGTTGCCATGGCAACATATGAGTTATGACATCAATATCAATTTTCCTAAAGTAAGAAGAAAAATATCAAACTTTGTAAATCAATTCCGAGAGAACTATTGAACCCACCACAACCATATAATAACGTAGCTGTATTCAGCAACATCTCTACCATAATAATACAATTATTTGGAAATCTAATTTAGATGAGAATTCCCTTAATTCAAATTCAATTTGTCAGTTTTGTGAATGTCACATGGTCACATGTAGAATTGGGGCATAAATAATAATCCCTCCCTGGTCCTAACACATTTGGTCATATTATTGAAGTAAATTATGCACCTTTTCGAATCACACTTCAAGAATGCTCTTTTAAAGTTTTGTTGTCCACACTGAACTTGCGGAAATGAGTTCAGGAAAAGTGATAATAATGCAATTCTAATTTAATTAGTAAACTTCAGGTTGTGCAGTTTGGTACATTCAGTGGAGAGTGGCTCTTTGCTAGAAGAATGAATTAATTTTACTGCTTATATTCGAGCGGCTATATAACAGCTGAAAGTATTTTACCCGATTGTACCATCGTCCATCATGATATTAAGATTAATTTGCAACATTTTTACCATTGGAGAAGCAAGTTAAGAACCGGACTGAATTCCCCTTACAACTCAACTTACCACCAAGGTTGCGTTCAAAGACCGCGACGTTTTTCTCGCAAACACTCTGGCCGGCGAAAGTCTCGAACTCTTGCCATCGCTTGAAGTCGTCCAGGCCCGCGTAGCGTTCCACCACGCCGTCGTTCAGAGAGTGGTACGGGTTGGTGCTGGAGAATCCCACGCTGACCAACAAGCCCGATATGGCGTCGCGCGAAGACTTCCGATCGTCCACGCACAACTGGTCGGATTCCATTGACATGCGGCGCGTGAACTTGTGCCATTTCTTGCTCTGTTAAAAAGAGTACCTGTTAGGGATGTCGGCGGGTACCCAGGTACCCGGGCGGTTCCGGGTAATCAAGTACTCGGGTAATAAATAATAATCGCAAATACCAAAAAAAAATAAAAAATTATTTTTTATATTTTTTTTTACTGTGTAGCTGAAAGACATTTGTTTACGCACAGTTATCAGCTTCGTCTCAAGGGGAAGCTCAACGACCTTGCTTGCTCTGGGTGGTGAGAGAGGAATGGGGAAGGCGGGGTGAAATCATGTGTCGGGAGTAGGAAGCATGGGAAAAATGCGTCTGTATTTTTTTTTCAATCACACTGTAGCACAGTGAAAAAGTTGAGTCCTGGGTAGAAAGGTACACAAATTCGTGTTTTCTTATGATTGAAGTTGTTAGTTATCAAAGAATGTTATTATGTCCTGTCCTGTTTTCTCAAATTCTTTTCAAGGACAAGCACACAGATGGCCCTGTGAGAGGGTCATTTTCTCCTCTCACGCAGCTAAGTGCCACGTGTTTAATACCTAAACCCCTACCCCCTTACCTAGCAACCCTCCACCAAAAAAAAAGAAATAAAAAAAAAAAAAATTAGGGGGGGGGGGTTCAATTACCCGATTCCGACTCGAGTATTTATGACGGGTACCCGATTCCTGATTTTTGGACCCGCCGACATCCCTAGTACCTATTGCATTGTTGCACTGTGTTTTGCATCAGGACCTCCACCATTGTTATCGTGTGTCTTGTGGCCCCCTCGCTGACGTTAAGGCTGTTCAAGCACTGAGCAAACGGGCTTAAATTTTGATTTGACAAAGTGACCTAACCTGGATACTTACAACAATATAAAAGGTATCAGTCACTCCGGGCATTATCAGGCTATTTTATGATATTAGTTCTAGCAACTTGCCCTAATTAGAGGTGATAGGCGGCGAATGAGCAAACTTGAGCAAATATTGAGATACGCGGCATTTAATTTGCCGCGTATCACAGTTTGAACGGCTAGATTGATTTTTTTTGTGCTATTCAGAAATAATTGTAATTGGTGACTGAAACATTTTAAAATGTTAATTAAAGCATTATTATATAAAGCAAGTAACCAAATTAATACTCAAATTTAATTAATTGTGATTATGTTAGTGTGGCATTGAGATATGTCAGCATTGAGCTAAATCACCTCCCCATCCCAAAGATTTCATTGTTTAGTCACATTCAACTAGGTACCTATGTAATTTAAATAATCTGTTTACGAAATTTTGTCGGCCATTTAAGATTGAACATACACCATTTTTATATTTTTGATTTTACCAATGAATACCTACATACCTTATTAAAAATCGATTGTAAAAATTTTTTGATTTACAAAATTCCGTTCATAACTGGGCACCTACAATTCACTTCAATCACTCGTAATAGAGTAGGCCATGATACAATTTATTTCATCCAATTATGAGCCAAATTTTACAAATAAAAATGCGATTTCAATCTATTTTTACTTGAAGTCAAAAATATAAAAATGGTATTTGTTAAATAATCTACAAAATAATCAATAAAAGGGCAATAATAATAAACCTTTGTTGCCACAACCTATCTTCAATGAATAGTAAACAAGCCTTGTAATATTGAACAAGCAAGTTCCAAGTCAACAGAAAAAGGTTTCCGAAGATGTAGAATCAGCACAATGCAAAATTCTCACATTCTACCTACCATAGCGCAGAAAATCCTTAAACATGGGACACTTAGAAGAGAGCTGAGTGAAGAGCAGCTCTCTCATTGGCTCATTATTACTTGTTAGGTAGTATTAATTTTAGGACGGAACGAAAGGATAACTTAAACGGAGGTGGAGTCACTGGCTGTAACCACTGTACGGAACTTTGGGGGCTGTGAATAAAGGACGTCACGCTTCAGGGGGGGAGGGCGGGTTGCACCAGTATGTGACACAGTGTGACAGGGGGGAGAGGGGGTCTGGAGCCAGTGGGACTTTTGATATAGACATTTTGAAGCATTTTAATTTCAGTTGATATGTTGGGACCTGAAATTTTGCTAAAAACAATAAACAATCTACATTCTGATAAATTTTGAAGAGTAAGACAAATTTTATTTAGGGGGGTAGAGATAGTTTTGTGACATCCTTTTAGGGGGAAGGGATGCAAAAAGTGTGACAGTGTGACAGGGTGGGGGGAGGGGGGGGGGGGGGGGGTGCCAATATAACAAATTTTGAGCGTGACATCATTTATGCACTGACATCCCCTTTTAAGAGCTGGCTATTTTAAAGAATAAAAACAAGTTTTGCCCAACACTGTCTCAGGTAAATGTGGATCAGTTCCAAAAATGCAATAATAAAGTGAGAGCTTTGGTCAGCAACACGTAGCATGAGAGAAAGAGAACTGAATCCATAGAAAAATGTCTCCATCTCATAGCTGTGAATTTACACAGGACACACTATTAATAAACACAAAGAAGAAGATAATATACCAGGAAACAACTTAGTAAAATACAAATATTTGAACAGAAACACTGGTATTGTCAAGAAATAAAAATAAAAAGAGTCCGCAATATTTCGCCGATGCGTTCGACCGGCTTTGTCAAGCGAGACGCGAGACCAGTCTCGCTTGACAAAGCCGGTCGAACGCATCGGCGAAATATTGCGGACTCTTTTTATTTTTATTTCTTGACAATACCAGTGTTTCTGTTCAAATATTTGTATTTTACTAAGGACACACTATCATGTGCAGATAAAAGCAGAGAGTGGAGTGGAGCTATGTCACTGGTTAGCTGTCACGTGACAGCAATAGGCCAATAGCCAATGAGAGAGCACTACAAACACTTTGCTTTCATCCACACTTGATAGTGTGTCCCGTGTTTCAGGCAAATATGTTTTAAGTAGACTTCTTTTTAAAAAAAAAAAAAGTAACAAAGTAAAAAAAAAAGTAACGTTTTTTTGCAAGTCAAGAATTGAGCCTTTTGTATGGGTCCCCGTGCTCCCCCCCCCCCCTTTACCAGTGATATCTGGTAGTATGAAAACACCGCGTAAGTTACCTGTGTGCGATCATTTTCCTTCTCGATGTGGAAGAGGACATGAACGGTGGCAGTGAGACATGTCGCTCCCGCACTCTGGTGCAGGATGTGGAACAACGCACATGCATTCGGAACATCGTAGTCGCCACTCAGCACAAACCGCAGAGCTACAAGTAATTTTATCGTCGGCGGTAATTACAAAGTCTCGCACAAACGGAGTTTAAAAATAAATTGGAACCTTGAAATTTGGCAATGAATCTGTTAACTTTAGGTTAGGTACCTACTTTAAAAAATTATACAGAACCAGCCTAGATAATGAGGGAGGTTATCATCAAAAATCATATTTCACAAATTAATAGATAACTAGTTACCTACCAACCTAATTAATATCTGGACACAAACATTTAACACAACATTTATGAATAAAGGTACGTTTACACAATGTATGGTTGAAATGATAATCGAAGAGCATTGGTTGGCGACGGAAAGAAGGTACCTACTAGGTAGTAGGTACCTACCTACTTTTAGTAAGAAACATGGCATTTGTAACTCACCATTGATAATGCAGGTTTTCCCAACATCCCTTCTACCTACGAACAGGTTGTGAACACGATCCAGAGGCCCAATAGTCACTCGTTCATTGAAACTCTTGAAGCCCTCAATGTCAATCTGAAACAAAACAAGGACTCACAAATATTTGCAGGTTATGTAGCACAAGATTTTCATTTCCTTCCACCAATCACACTTCAATTTACAGCAGAATCTAACGAGATTTAGCTGTTAAAAAAATGGAATTACTGGACTATGCTGTATGTTAGATGTATGAATTCAACTAGGTAGGTAGGTACATAGAACATTATAAATTTAAAACGAAAACATTTATCACTGACAGATTGGATTGATTGAGTCAAAAGTTTCAGTGTTTTCGTAACAGATGGCGACAGTTGTACAAACGCTTTCCACGACCCTCTGTACAAGCGTGAACGGGCATCCTGTTCCACCCTTTCCTAAGCGGTTATATTGTTTAAACTAGATCCATCCAGACATTATAGCTTGAATTTACTGAACTATAATATATTATCAATATTAGGTATCAATATAATCAACAACTATTTATTAGTTTTTATCATAGTTTATAAATGCCACACAATAACAAAATGGCACAAATAGTAATAAAATCATGCATGCTTTATAAATAAATATTTACCATCACTAGACTGTTTGCAGCCATGATTTCTAGATCTTTCAACTTGGTGATAACAAGTAAATAAAATTGATAAATTGAATATCGAATATCTTTATTGGTAACGCCTTTTTTCCGAATTAATATTGTGTTCAGAATTTGAAAGAAAGTGCTATAATAGGTGTATGGGAGAGGGCAGTGTACATGGGACATCAATCCATTTAATGTTCGATATTCGAATGTATTTCTGTCCCTTGACCATTCCTCCCCAACCCCTACATCTTTCTCTAGTGCGAGTGGCGACGTACGTAATTATGGAATCATCAATCGGCCCCAATAAACTCACGTCTTCACCAAACTCTCACCAAAGACAAGTAAATATAGTCTGAACGCTATTATACTGCAGTCCATACTTCCCAATTTGGGAGTCGATTGTACAATTTATGATATACAAACGTGAAAATGTGTGTACTCACTAATGCGACCATGATAAATCCAAAAATGTATGGCCCCAAGCTGTATAGGAATCCTGTTCGTGACGTCACAGTGGTAGAAAAATGGAGGATGCTCTGGTAGGGGAAATATTGTGTCAAAGCTATAAATAATAGCTATAAATCATATTTCTCAGATGAATATTTAACTTGAACATGTGTATGGATAACTATTGCGTATTATTATTAACTTGTACTTACTTAAATATCATTCTTTCACAAGTAATCACTCTAAATATGAGATTTGGATTGTCTGTCAGATTTGTTTATTCCCTATACTTTTATGTAGGTTGCTATGGCAATCTTTTCTCACGCAGGATGCCTATTGCTGCAACTTTCAGAGTAATTAATTAAAAAAATTATTTATTTTAGTAAAATGTCAAATTACACACTCTTTTCAAATATAAGTACCTACCTTGATACAAGCACGTCCAAATTAAGGATTTGGAGATTGATTTTAATTTCTTAATAATTTAATTGAAGTCTGAATAAATCAGATTTTAATAAATAAAACAATTGTGATATTTGACATTTAGAGGTTTAATTTAAATCAACTCCGAAAGTTGTAAGAATTCAGCTTGGCGCCATACATTCTTGGATTTATTCGTGCTAGTATAACATTGCACAATTGTTGGAAGTTTCAGTTTCAGTTTTATTTCCAATAAACATTTTTACATGTAATGACCCTAGAGGAGCATAAGTTTGCCCTCATGTGTTAGGATTTTTTGGAAAGTAGGTATTGTACTGCATTGTGTTCAATATATTATCTATATCCAACACAATACAATGCATTTCATTACAGGTATATTTAAGTTAACAATTTATAAAAGTATAATATATACGAATTAATTATAACTATTACTATTAATAAGCTAAATAAACAGATAGAATACAGGATAGGAAAGTATTCATTATAATAATATGTTGAACTATATAGATCATAAATTATATCACCTATTCAATCACTCAATTTTAGACTCTTTAATGTATATTATATTTAACATTTGTTTTACTAAAATATATCTATTACTATCTTTTCCTAAAGATATCTTTTGGCCTCTTCGTTGAGATATTCGTCTAAGGAATAATAGGCTTTTTTTATGAGAAACATTTTTAGTTTATGTTTAAATATGTGTAATTCTTTTTCATCTCTTAAGGTGGTTTGAATAGGTCAACCCAATGAATGGAAATATCAACTTTAAACATTTGTTGCTACACATTCAGAAGCCTGATGAACTTACACAATGTGTTATATCCAGCGGAATTTTACTGGCTTTGTAATGGAATAATTTTCAAAATTGTATTACCTCAAATTTTGGAGAAAATGCGTATTAAATCGACACAAATCGACGAGATCTTAATCTCTGATTCTATGCAAAACTTGCATTTACGGGGTTGATTAACTGGTCAGAGCGATGAGAAACATGACCACTCTCTAAGACGGTCTGAGCCAGACTAAATGCAAAACCCGAAATACACCGTTATTTTCAAAATGGCGGCCTTCAGAGAACCTTAAGATGAAATCTCTCATCTCTAGGTAGATTATTTTGTATAGTTTCAATTTTTCGTAGCTCGAGTTTTTTTGGGTTAATTTTGTTCTGAATTTTGTGGTATGAACCTTTTCTTTTTGTCTTGTATTGTGTGTGTGTATGTCCTGGTTTTGGGGAAAATTTTGAAGATTTTTTTTATAGTTACCGTTGATTCGTATATGTATGGACTATAGAAAGTTAATATCTTATGTTTAATAAAGTGTGGCTTGCAGTGTGGTTTTGCAAACGATTTTTTGTCTTTGTGGTTATTTTACATATATCCGAGTGTGTATACCTATAGTCTCACTCTTCACTAAATGCAGGGAATGGGATAATGTTGATAAATTCCAAGACTTTTATTTCGATGTTTGTTCGTGCATTTTACATCAGCAGCCAGGGGCGGATCTAGCCTCTCGTCATGGGGGGGGGGGCGATTTTGGAAAATATGAAGGGGGTCTAGGGGTATACCTATCCCCAGCCACGGGCGTCTGAAGATTTTTTGCCAGGGGGTGGGGGTAATGCAAGGAAAACAATTGTCCCACGGGTTAAGGGGCGTGTGGGGGGCGAGCCCCCCACCCTGCCCCGCAGGGCGTTTTTTGGTTTTTGGACACTTTGAAATCAAATTTTGAGACGTTAGGAGTGTCCCCACCTAGCCCCGCAGGGTATTTTTTGGTTTGACCACCAAAAACACCACCAAATTTGTATGCTATCCTGACATCCTTGCCCCCGAGTCACCCCTGTGGACGCCCATGTTCTCAGCCGCTAAAGACCTATCTTTTCTGGCAATTTTTTTTTCAAAATATTGAAGAAAACATTTAGTTTAAAGGCACTTTTAGAGCAAAGATTAATCCTTGCCAATAAACAAGCCATGATTACGATATTTTTGTAAATTTGACGAAATGAAAATTTGAAAAATCAATCTGCTGATCTTAATAGAAGGTGGAGGAAGAATCATGGGGGGGGGGGGGACGATCGCCCCTTCCGCCCCTCCTTGGATCCGCCCCTGTCAGCAGCAGCAGCTGCTATTCCTACCTTCGTTGGTTGGTGTCCCACAGTGTCCCATCACACAGTTGAGCGAGCCGGCTATTGCTGGAGTTTTGTTACCTATGTTTAGTTTTAGTTTCCTTATATTTGTGAATGTCAGTAGGTAGGTATTATTATCTGAATTGAATAGTGCTGAAGCATGGAGAGATATGTACAAGAAATTTACCTACCAGCTACTACAACCTCACATAGTTATGAATATGATGCACACACACACACACATGTACACATTTATCTATCTTGTCGTCTTATTGCACTTACATTGTTAGACACACGTTTGTCTGGCTATAAATATATAAGTTAACTTAATACACAATATCAAATATACCTAATACATTAATGTATAACCTAGCGGTTGCCGGTTATAATAATGTATTTGCCTATATTTGCCTATACAAGGGCAGTGTACTATTTAAACCTCCATGGTCTAGTAACACTTATATGCAGTTTTAGGTAGGTACTACCTACGCATCTAGATTAGATTAGATTATTGTGGTTTAACGGCGCGTCAACGACGAGGTTATATTGCGCACATTAATTTTTGCATTTTTGCATTTAACTTTGTTGATATAGGTGGTGGACATGGGGAGGGGTCGTCCTAACGGGCCCGATCCGGGGGAGTCCAACACTGGTGGGGAGGCCAGGCCGGAATGGGGACGGACCGGGGGGTGTGAGGATTCGGGCCGGCGGAACCCGATTTCAGGGGGATCACCATCTCGAGGGGGAAAGCCGGCCCGAGGGGCGGGGAGGGGACCGCAAATTCAAGGGAGGACATGGTTAGGCCAACCCTGGCTGCTCTTTGTCTGGACCTCACCACCCTACGCATCTAATCTTCCACAAATTCTTATACAAGATAAGAATACACAAAGGAAAATATTACTGGTAGTCACTTCAAAATACTATTACCTTACCTGACAGACTATATATGCACATTTTAGCCAGTTGCTGTTATAGAGAGAATATTTCTATTTTCTATACACGCCTTGTCTGATTACTGATCAAAAAATATAAAATATATTATGATTGATGTCCAGGGACTGAAATACTTGGACGTGTCTCATATAACGTAAGGGTTGAGAGAAATACCGCGCCGTCAGTAATAATAATTACGAGGTAAAATAATACCTAGCTACCGCGAAATATGGACACCTGACTCGACCACTTGGCTCGCCCAGCTGTGCCAGCTTGACAGCAGTGTTTAACGTCTCACGGCTCTACAACTAGGCTAATGGCGGCGGGTTAATGACTTGATTGAGAGACGAGCATGAGGAATATTGTAAAGATGGACTCTGTGAAGATGAAGTAGTTAGTGGGGAACCTTCACAGCATTTGCCACTTGACTGAGGAAAACATAAGAACTCAGTCAGAAGGACGAATGCGGGATACGAACCTGGGACTTCCTGAGCCAACTTGCTCAATTGAAGTTTAATCTACTTACTCTTCATTTAATCATTGCAAAGCTTTCGAATCAATAATTCAATGTAATTTATTAAGCGAGCGGAGCGAGCGTCTCCACTTGACTCTTGCGGCACTTTCTCTGTGTGTGTGTGTGTTTTTTTTTTTGCTGGTTCAACCCAGGCCGCACCGGTCGACGTATCGATCTGAAATTTTGCACACACCTTCATCTCATACTAACTTAGACCTGTATAGTTTTTGAGAAAGATTCGTTCACAAATAAAAAAATCGCGTTTTCCCATATAAATAGCATTGTAGGTTCGAGGAGTCCGTTGCGGCCGCCTGATGCGCTCCATTCAAAACAACTCGGAAGCAAGCAGCTGTCTATAGTAGTAGTATCCATTTATTTAGCTTTACAGCTATTGTACACGTTACATACATTTTCACACAAATACAATTACAGAAATAGAATAAATTAATTTATATTAGATAACAAACTAAGTTAATAAACAGTAATTTAATTTAATTTAGTTAAATCAGTTCTGTTCTATTTCTAGATAGAAATACTTATATTTCTAGTTAAATATACTTGTTTTGAAATATCATTAACAGGATTACAGAGATTAATATTTGAGATTTTATTAAAAATTATTAGACAATTTGTTTGTTAGCAAATTTTAGTTAAAGGAGCAGGGATAAAAGATAAAAGATGTCATGATTATGGTATATACCAGAAACTATTTATACCAGCAGCATGGTCAACTTTCCATACATTAGGATTACGAATGGATTTTAAGCACTCGCGTCTAAATATTTTAATATTGTCTGAGTTTCTAACATTTATAGGTAATTTATTATAAAGTTTAGCTCCCTTTGAAAATAGCGAGTTATTCCCGAACGTAGAAGATGATCTCTTAACGAGCAGATCATTTACCTGCCTTGTATTGTGAACATGGGAAACATTCAAGAATTTCTCTGTAAGGTACGAAGGTCCAATTCCTCGACTGATTTTGAATATAAATGAAAGGGTGTTGAGCAATATTCTTTGTTTTACTGTGATCCAGCATAAGGTTTCACACATTTTAACAATTGAGGTGCGTCTGTTTACCCATAATATAGATCTCATGATTTTATTTTGAAGTTTCTGTAGTTTATTGATATGGTTTTGATTTAATAGGAATAATATCGAACTGCAATAATCGAAATGTGGCGTTATTATTGCCTGGCAAATGTGTATTTTGCTCATTATCGGCAAATTAGAGCATTTTCTTTGAAACAGGCCAACTTTTTTGTAACTTTCCTGATAATATATTGACCATGTTTGTTAAAGGTCAGATTCTCATCAAGAATAATTCCTAAATATTTAAATTCAGATACATTTTCAACTAGTGTGTTGTCAATTTTGAATTGGAAATTGGCAAACGTTTTGAATTTAGATCTAATTTTGTTACAGCAAATTACCATACTTTTTGTTTTGGGAACATTAAGTTTGAGTTTATTAGAGATCAGCCATTGCTCAAGAGTCTTGATGTCTTCCGACGTATTTGTGTGGACTAGTTGAGGATCAGTGCCACTGGTAATGAGCAGGGCGTCATCCGCGTATAAATGTATGGTACTATGCTTGAAGATGTGTCCTATGTCATTAATATATAAGATAAATAGTAGTGGTCCTAAAATAGACCCCTGAGGGACACCAAGCGAATTGTCCCGTTGTTCAGACTGCATACCATTAATTGTCACACACTGGGTTCTATCTTCCAAATAAGACATTAACCATGTTAATACAGTGCCCCGAAAACCATATTTATGAAGTTTCATAATGAGAATATTACGATCGATGGTATCGAAGGCTCGTTTTAAATCTATAAACATAGCCCTAGTGTATTTCTGGTTTAATATTTTAGTCTTAAGGTCATCTATAATGAATTGAACGGCTGTTTCACATCCATGGAGGCTTCTGAAACCGGATTGTTCCTTAATAAGAATGTCATTTTCTTCAATGAATTTGAGAAGTTGATCCTTAACTACGGTCTCAAAAACCTTGTCAACAATGTGGAGGGTGCTAATTGGCCGAAAGTTTTCACCGTCTATGGCACTCTGGACTTTCGGAATAGGCGTAATAACAGCTGATTTTAATCTATCAGGATATTTGCCGCTTTCAAGAGAACTATTTATCATATCAACGAAGAACATGCTTATCTTAGGTACGGTAAGGACCAACTCCAGTATTTTTTTGGAAATTCCATCTTCTCCAGGTGAACAATTTTTAAGTTTCAATAAAACTGATTCAACTTTTCCGGGAGTGATCAGTTCAAATGTATCTAATGTAGACTGATTCTTATTTAACGTAATATTTAACATAAAATGGTCAATATCTCCTTTTCCATCAATCCCCTTTACAATGTCACTGACACTATTGATAAAGTAGTTGTTAAAATGTTGAGCAATATTCAGATCACCAACAATTTTTCTATTATTGAAGTATAGTTGGTTGACATCACAAGATTGCTTAGTTTTATAAAACGACTTGAGGATTTTCCAAATTTCCTTAGGCTGTCCTCTTTTCTCAAATATTTTATTAGTGTTGTTGTTTGAACATTGTTTGAATACGTAACAATTTTATTTCTTTGCGGTTAGATAATAGTTAAAGCAATACATGCGAGGTTATACTTAGGGTTTATTCTATTATTTTTGAAGATGTAGTTAATTGGTATAGGTATTTATTGTTTATGAGAGTTTTAACATGCAGTCTTACTTCCAATCTTTTCAAAGGCTGAGCAAATTATTTGTAGACCGATGAAATGTCTGCTTGATTGTAGAAATAGATTGGTTGGTTGATAATTGAAATTATGTTTATGAAATATTTATTTCATTTGTATCAGATACAATGTGTTAGGTTTGTGTTAGGTAAGCAATGTGCTAGAAGAAATAAGCTCTTTTATACGGAACGGCAAGTAACTGTTTGGATAATGTTTCTTAAATTATGTTTGCTCATATTAGCACTTAGATAATGGCCTATTTTGTGGTTTGAATCTCTGTATTTTTTATTTATAATAATTCCATAATACCTACGTACCTAAATACTGAAATAAATACACATGAGTGTGTATCATGTTGCAATGACTTGCAATAACTGTTGCAATAACTTGCAATGAGAAG
This sequence comes from Leuctra nigra, assembly GCA_934045905.1. NCBI lineage: Eukaryota > Metazoa > Arthropoda > Insecta > Plecoptera > Leuctridae > Leuctra > Leuctra nigra. Next base: position 6,223,624 of record OW203770.1, read on the forward strand.
CAAATTCAGCTATTTTTTATATAATTTAGTGGATCGTGCTTCTAGATTTCAGTTGATTTAGGTATATTATTGCCGGCTTTTAAGGAATTATGGTTCGAGGTTTTGCACGTATCCGTGCTCGCTTATCAACGCGTTACACAGAGCGTTTTCCTAGTAATGATATTTTCGATAGACATAATTTCGGTTCGAGGTGTTGCGCCTGTCCGTGCTCGCTCATCAACGCGTTACACAGAGCGTTTTCCTAGTATAAGAAGGTTCATAAGCAGTGGCGAGGCGTGCATCCCAACATTGGGGAGACACAATACAACGCAATAATCACAATTATCTATAATTAAAAATTACATGATTGTGAACAACGTAGGTAATTTCATTGGGTGAAGAATTAGTTTTATGTCAACTCAAGATGTCAACTTAGATTTTATAGTTTATTGCTATTCTGAGAATTATGTGTTGCCGCGCATGGGCTTTAAATGCGCGTATGTGTGAGTGAGTGAATTTCGTGTCGGTGTGAGACGAGTACAGTCGAAATGAATCGCTTGGTACTGTGGCGTGGCTACGGGACTAAAATAGCACAGCAGACATGTCTTTTATTTCACTATATTAGCAAACAGACTACCCACATGCGGTATAGGATCGCGCCTTTGGCTTGCGAGTGCGAGTGAGAGAGAAAACAGCCAAAGCTGGAAACAACGAGTGGAAGAAGGATGAGAGATAAACGAGGTAGACGTATCTGAGAAAGTCTCCCATGTTATTGGGATACCCGATTGGAATTGCGCGGGCTGAGCCAAGCTTCATAACAGCGCCAAATTGAACACGATTTTCAAATGACACTCAATGAGTTAAAATCAAATACTAATTGATATATCAAATGAAAATAAACAATTACAATAATTTCAGGTTAATAAAATATATATTAGCACATTATATCATTTTAACAGGGGAGACAGTGTCTCCCCTGTCTCCCCTGACGCTTCGCCCCTGTTCATAAGAAGGCTCTACTGATACGAGTCAATAGTTAAAAGCAAAAATGCTTGAAAACGCAGGTAAAATAATCACCAGAAAATGGCGCCTTTTTGTAGGGTTGACAATTATCATTAACTCGTAGAATGATTAATGAATAGTCTAAATTGGGAGATACCACGGGCCCTTCTATAACTTTAAAATTCCCAATTATGCTGGAATACCCACGAATAATTTTATTTTAGAATATGCATATTGATTGTCATATATAATATATTATTTGAATTTTCTTCATTCAGGCTCGTGGGTGGATGTTTACTACGATCTTTATATGTATGTCTCCCCCCCCCCCCCTCTCGTTCCGTTCGCGCCTTTACAAATCTTCCGACACTTCTGAATTCAACCCTATGTTTATAAATCGCATTGTTTTATTCTTGCATAGGATGTTTTGAGATACAGACTGTCACACTCTCAGACCTTCACTAATATATTAATATCTGATTTCTTAAAATGATATAAAAATATAATTGCAAATATTTTATTAACGTCTTTTTGTGAATCTTTCAGAATCAATACCAGTCTACATTATTTTAAAATAATTTCAACGTATTAAAAATCCCATATTTATCTAGTAAATAAAACTAAAATCTCTCCAATGAATCGAATTTCCGGAGACAGAACGACTACGGAACGTTTGCACAGTTCCTCGTAATAATTTACATTTTAAATACAAATACTTAAAATTCCATTAAGTGTAAGGATAAACATAATACTGCATTCAAAACTAATGTATTAAACAATTATTATTGCCTTACCTCTTTGATATGAACTCGCATAGTGTGCAGAGTCGCTTCGAGTTTCCTTGGCAATAAAACACACCCGGCCGCCGTGTCTGTCGCGAAACAACTGCCACGTGTGTAGTAATTCAAGGCAGCATAGACCTCGCACAAGTAAGATTGATAATAAATAACGTGTACGCTCGGTAGTTCGCTATGTAATTGTTATATGAGATTAGGAGGTACAGACTGTATTTATTTTCTCCCCCTTATAAGTAAGTTGGTCATCAGACATACTACGTTGTTTGGAAGGAGGGGCGGGTGACAACGTCGAACATTTTGACACTTTTTATAGTGTTATGTGTTTAACACTTCGTGTAAAAGGATCAGCCTCTTTAAAAAAAGACAAATGAATTATGAAAAGTAAAAGTATAAAAGAAAGTACCTAATACCAGGCGCGTAGGAACTTTATTTTGACAGGGGGGGTCAAAATTATAGGGGATCGATGGATGTCAGGAAAAGGTAGTTCACTGCTACAAGGGGTCTGGGGGACTCACCCCCAGTTAGCCCCGTAGGGCCTTTTTTGAATTTTTGATACAAAATAATCGAATTTTAAGCTATTCTTCTCAAAGAAATGTAAAATGTGTGATATTATGCAATATTCTGTGGGAACCTAAGAAAACTTGTTTTTATAGAATTCCCAATGGCCCCGCAGGGCATTTTTTTTACATCTTGATAAAAAAAAGAATCTAATTCGACGCTTTTTTGGCATCTTTTTTAAAGAAATTTAAAATGTGTGTCCTATGCAATATTCTGAGGGATACAAGATACAATAAAATTGTGTTATTTGACAAAATCCTAAATGTCCCCGCAGGGAAATACTTGAATTCTAGTGAAAGAGATTCGATTATGAATTGATTTTGGAATCGACCTTTGAAAAAGGTTGCAAAAGCAACAGCAATAAGCAATCAATAAGAAAAATCTGTATGTGCTTTGGAATCTATTAGTTTCATGTGTAATTATTTAATTTGATTCATGAGGATGATCATGTTGGACAAATGAGTAAATGAGTTGTCTCATTGGATAATACCTCTGTTCAATAAGTTTTGCAAAACTAGAGAAAATTTTGAGAATTCAACCTCATAATGGAGCAACTGTGCAACACTTAATCAACATTTGTGAATATCTGGATGTGTTCAGGATCTCTAGCAGGGGGGGGGGGGGGGGGGGGGTCAGAGTCTCTAGCAGAGGGGGTCAGGCTCCAGACAGGGGGGGTCCGTTCCCCCCTTTCCCCCCCTATTCCTACGCGCCTGCCTAATACAATCAAAAAGGGCCCATCATTTCATTCATCATCTACCGATTACGATACACTCAATCGAAAATAATATCACACAGTGTTACTGATTTTCATTGCAACTTTCCACTGCCTATACACTCTGGAAAAATTTAATAACAACATATCACCATGCATACTATGATACTACCTATTATACATTAATCAATCGCTTTTGGCAGCTATTTCAAACTCTTAAAATGGAAATAGCTCCGCAAATATAAAATATGAGATTGATTGATTGATTGATTGATATATTTTATTTAGCAATTTGCTATTTAAGTACACTTCAGTCAGATTACAATGGATACGTTACACAGTAGACATTTTAAAATCAACTTTCTTAATAAATAATAATCCTAGTGAAATTTTTCTTTTACAAACTTAATACATTCAATTCTAAATAATACTTGACTGCTCTCATTTTTAACACTTTTCGGAAGTTCATTGTACAACCTAAAACCAGAATAAAACAAGGTCTTTTGGTTACTTGTTTTGTTTCTTCTTGCAACAAATAAATTTACGGAACTGTTTCTTGTACTGTACTGATGATTATTACCAACAAACTCAATCATATTATTTAAATATGAGGGCATAAGCCCATTAATCATTTTATAAATAAACACTAATACACTTACAGTTACTCTCTGCCTTACAGTCAACAACTGTAAAGTGTCCGTCATATCCGTTATCTTACTATATCTATTCCATCTTAATATTATCCTCATACTTTTATTTTGTAGTACCTGAAGCTTAGTTAAATCCCGTCATTTCTTCCCCATAACATGGTTTGAAATGTCGTGCAAACATACACCATTCACCATGCAAAATTTTAACTTAAGTAGGAAATTTAAATTTTAAACTTGGGAGGATTTGGTTTAAAATGTGTAAAATGTGACAAAATGTTTGTCTCAGGGACCCGAACCTTTATGAATAAAGGTTCGGGTTCCGGTTCCGGTTCCACAATTGTATTTTATAAAGGTTCGGGTTCCGGTTCCGGTTCTGAAACAAATATTCTTAAAGGTTCGGTTCCGGTTCCGGTTCTGCATAAAGGTTCCGGGTTCCGGTTCCGGTTCTAAAATTTTAAATCAAACTATATTATAAAACTTCAGTATTACCAATGTCAAATTTAATGGAATTATTGGATTTGGATTTTCCTATGAATGCAAGCACAGGTGTAGGCAGTCAGTGTCTGTCTAAAATTCACAGGATGGTGCGCAGTGTAAATATCAGAGGATACAGTATAGTGGCTGCAATTTTCTCCATAAGACAACGTAAACATTCATTTTTCCTGAGCTATCATATTCAAATTGTCGGCAATGCAGTTCTCATAGCAGTAGTCAGATTCGAAAATTGAAAACTAAGCAGCGTTTGCATAATGAAGAATTATTAATTCTTATCAAGAATTAAAAATTTCTACAAAAAATACATTTGGAAATATTTTCAAAAAATAAACTTTATACAACTTTGTGAATAATATTATATCCAAGTGATATACATGATTTTTTATTAAAAAAAGGAACCTTAAAGAACCTTTAAGAACCTTTAAGAACCTAATTGTTTATAAAGGTTCGGGTTCCGGTTCCGGTTCTTTGGGAAAAAAGTATAACGGTTCCGGTTCCGGTTCTGGTTCCGAAATTATAAAGGTTCATACCGGTTCTAGGTTCCGGTTCCGGTTTCCGGTTCGGGTCCCTGGTTTGTCTTCTACTTGTATAAGATTTCAAATTGAACTGATCAACCAATCAGAAGATTTTTGAATATTATTCACGTTCAAAAAATTTCTTCACAGTAGTACCTACGTATAATGTATTCCAGTGAATGACGCTATTTAGCATAGTGAGTAAATTTACTTATGTGTACTAAATTTTAGTAATTTTTATATTAGCAATTAAAAGTAGATTTAGTACATTGACACTTTCTTTAATTTTTTAAAATTCTATTTAAGAAAAAAAAATAATACTTGGAAAGACCATGTGCGTTCTGATACCTTGAACATTTCAAGCTCTATGGTCTTTGGGAATATGAAGAGAACAATGGAATCCAAAGTTAGCGGTGACGGACGAACAGTCATAGTTTGCACAATGCGTTTATTTCTACTAACTAATCACAAGCTGAGTATAAAGGTCAGCCCGTTCAACTATGTCACAAGTATGCCGTGAAAGGTTTCTGGACTTGTAAGTGGTAATAAGAAAAATAACACCAAATTAAAAAAAAAACATTAGAAACATGAATATATGGATAATTAATTGATGAATTCGTGAAACTACTTGATACAACATTATTCAGCAGTAGATTTTATACTGGTCCCTAATTGTCCGCCCAGCAGGCGCGTAGAAACTTTATTTTGAGTGGGGGGAGGTCAAAATTATCGGGATCAATGAATGTGAGGAAAAGGTAGTCCGCCGCTACAAGGAGGTAGGAGGCTGCCCCCCCCCCCCCCCCCCCCAGTATGTCCCGAATGGCATTTTGTGAATTTTTGATACCAAAGAATTGAATTTGAAGCTATTTTGGCATTCTTTTCAAATAAATGTAAAATGTGTGATGCAATATTTTGTGGAAACTTTAGTCTAAGTAATATAATCTGTAACTATTTGCTTTTATTCTCCATTGGCCCTTCAGGGCATATGTTTTTTAGTTTTGATACAAAAGAATCGCATTTCAAGCAATTTTGACTTCCTTTTCAAAGAGATTTAAAATGTGATGATATGCAATATTCTGGGAGCAAATTTGAGACAAATGCAATATAACTAAATGTTGTTATTTGATAAAACCCCCAATAGCCCTGCAGGGAATTTTTTGAATGTCTGGAAAGAGAGAATCGATTATGAATTGATTATGGAATTCCTTGAAAACGGTTGCAATAAGCAACAGCAATAAGAATAAGAAACATCTGTACCTATGTGTTTTGGTATAATAGTTTAACGTATTATTAAATTTTATTCATGAGGATGCTCACTTTGGAAGAATGAGTCACTGTCTAATTGGATAATACCTCTATTTCAATTAGTTTTGCAAAACTTGAGAACATGTTTCCTCAATGGAGCAAATCTGTGAATTTTTGCATCTCTTTATACACATTTTTGTCTGGGGGTGATATCTGGGGGTGTCAAGATGAAAAGTGAGGGCTCATTGACCCCCCCTCTTCCTATGCGCCATATGGGCCATTTGATTTCTCGCAGTGCAAAGATAAAAGTTGTGATCTTCCATCAATGTTCAATCAAAGTACCTTGGGCAATTATCAACTGGGCTCTGATATGCCAACTGTTTCTTGGTGTCTATGATGTTTATCAGTTATAAACATAACCGTGTTCTAACCAGTACAATAACCTTCATTAATTCTTCTTTTTCCTTTAATAGACAACATTAAAAATTATCTAGTTAGCTCTGCTTTTCAAAAAATTTCACATGCAGTACCCTGATCCTCATATCTATTTATGTTATTATCCATCGTGAATAACATAAATAGATATGAGGATTTCAGTACTGCATATGAAATTTTTTGAAAAGCAGAGCTAACTATATAATTTTTAATGTTGCCTATTCTACATCGAGCTATTTATTTCATAACAAGTTCGGTTTATTGTATAGGGGTAACCAATACGGCACTGGAATGAGGGATTTTCTTCAAAATAAAAGAAGATTGTGCGTTATATTCCATACGTATCATTTCTCGTTATCTGTAATAATGCTATATTTTTTAATTGTGAAATCAGGAAATAGTGATAAACCAGTAATATTCGATGTTCCGAGCAAATGTGCACCGTGCACAGAAGCGCATGGAATATGCACGGACAACAATAGTAAATGCACATGTTTCGAACAGTGGGAAGGAGATAAGTGTAGAGATCAGAAAGACTTTTGTCCAGTGAAACCCTGCTTGAATGACGCCTCATGTGAGGGTATACCGGGAGGTTTCTACTGTCAATGCACGGGTGAATATTTTGGACAACTATGCGATGATCCTAAGCCAAATGGTAAGAATGAATCTAAGGTAATATCGAAGATGGTAAATCTGATTTGAAACTTTGATAATTCGACAAGGTCTAATTTATCGACCTTATATAATGTGATAACTAATTTGTAATAGGTGAGAGAGAAACAAAATGCGGTATAGGTAAGAACATCTCATTTTGCCAAGAAAATGTCTAAAAATGTTTTAATTAATAATTTTAATTTTAACTGATTTGTTTATGAGAAAATTACAATCCAAACATCTAAACAACATTATTATTTTATTAAAAAAAATAGAATTTAAATTTCATGCATAGGTATAGGTAACAGAAATAAGGTACCTACCTATGCGACATGAAACGTGTAGGTAACTATTCGACACTAAAAGTACCTAGAGAGTGCGCTAGTAAATATAAGATGGACGCTCCCGCGAGTACAATCCCAGCGCGTGCGTACTTGTACATACAAGTCACTTAGATGTCAATCGTAACGAGTTCAGTAAAAAGTTATAAGTACATCGCGAAATAACAGAAATTGATGCTTACCTCAGTGTCAACAATCAATTACAATTGGCATATTTCATTACAGCACACATTCATTCAAATTCTTGTGAAAACGAGTTGTCTATTCACCAAAAGCAGCATTTGACAGATTGCAATTGTTTGAACGATGCGTCAAGAAAAATGTGTGTTCAGAAGGCCGTGAGAAAAACAATTTGCATCTGTCAAATGCTTGCTTTTGGTGAATAGACTACTCGTTTTCACAAGAATTTGAATGAATGTGTACTGTAATGAAATACCCATAAAAAAACACTCCGTGTAAAAAAACAGCCAAGTCTCTTCAACTAAAAAAAAAAATTATGAAATCTAAAAATTCTGCACTGAAACGTAGTGATATCAAAAAATGAGCCAAGTCAAAACTTTATTTGAAAATTAAAAAATACTTGGCGCATCGTGTATATAAATAGCTTAGAAGTATAGGCTAGATATAAATACATATACTTATAGTACCTATACCTACAATGCCCTAAAAAAACGATGCGCCAAGTATTTTTAATTTTCAAATAAAGTTTTGACTTGGCTCATTTTTTGATATCACTACGTTTCAGTGCAGAATTTTTAGATTTCATAATTTTTTTTTTTAGTTGAAGAGACTTGGCTGTTTTTTTACACGGAGTGTTTTTTATGGGGATATCACTTATTTTTTTAGTTTATTTACACAATTTGTAAAACTTATTAGGGCAACAATGGCTAATTCCTTTAAAAAAATACGCCATTTCCGAATAAGTTACTAAAAAAATATTGTTTGGAGCTAAATTTAAACTTAAAGTGATATGCCATGAAGAATTGCGAAAGCATCGTTCCAATAGGTCCAGCCGTTTTCGAGATATGGCATCACTTCCGGTTTTCAAAATGGCGGCTGAAAGCTCTTACACATTGTAGGTATTAATATGTATATAAATACTAATATTTCATAAGCCTTCTGAATATATAGTTGGTTTTTATATAAAGGGAAGTGAATTTAAGCAGATTTCTCTAAACTATGACGTCATTTCCGGTTTCAGTAATTAGAAAACTTTAATTTAACTATTGTTATTTCATAAAGAGGACCGTCTGAATCGATTGGCGCAAATTTCGTTCCGATCGGTTAAGCCGTTTTTGAGATATGACGTCACTTCCGGTTTCAAAATGGCGACTACCGGTTTGATTTATAAAAAGGCACCTCAGACGCCAAAAGTGCACATGTGGTAAAAATTTCAGATCGATCGGCTAAGCCGTTTAGGCTGTGGCGGTGATAGCGGTGTTTCCTGATATCATCAGATAGGTTTTAAAAGGGGTGTAATTTCACTGTTTTCACGGCCCTCTAGCACTCAAATGGCATAACCTATTGTTCCCAAATTTAGTATATGGAGTGGGGTGGGCCATAGCTCGAAATTAAGATATTTCACAACAATGTGAGATTTTCCAATTTTATGATCCAGTAGGCCGAAAATGCCATGTTGTTGCTTACAGTAAAAGTGTTTGGTCTGCTCCTCGGTTTATTAGGCATTTACGGTATGTTGAGTGACTGTGAGTGTACGGTACGACTTGGCTGGGTGGAGCGACCGCTCCACTAGATGCCGATTGTATTTGATTGTTGACACTACTACATGCTACTACTAAGGTATTAATAAATTTCTGTTATTTCGCGATGTAATAGACCATTTTAAATATTATCTCATTGGCTCTGCTTTCTAATAAAAATCATATGCAGTTTGATTTCCAGACACCTTAGTCCCTGTTTCAACAATAGGTAAAACAGGGACTAAGGTGTCTGGAAATAATACTGCATATGATTTTTATTAGAAAGCAGAGCCAATGAGATAATATTTAAAATGGTCTATTATAACTTTTACTGAACTCGTTACGATTGACATCTAAGTGACTTGCCTGAACGCGCCCTGTGCGCCTGTGCACAAGTACTCGTGGTATAGATGTTAACTTTTTCCGCTAGGTGACGTTTTGCAACTTTTAGTGTCGAATAGACGATTCCATAAAGTATGAGAGGTTCTGGTTTCTATGAAAATTTCACTTGCTGTTTGATTTCCACACAATGAGTTACACGCGTCATTAGGAAATCAGACTGCATAATATGAATTATATCAGAAAACAGAGCCACTCAGATACTTTTAGGGTAAACCAAGATAAATAAAATTATTCTAAAATTCGGAAGTTTCGATCAATCTTTCTGGTGAAAGTCCAATAGGAAAAAGAAGTATAAGAATATATTTGCAGCTATTAATACTTTCTCCAAAAAAGAAGTTCTTGCTTGTAAGACAAATTGTATTCAATAATGGTTACTGTTCACACACAACAAAATTCCATTTGTTACCACCGAGTAGGGATAGCACTTTTACCGGGTCTGAAAAAATCGGTAAATTTACCGGTAAATTTACCGGTCAGCGGTAAATTTTGAAAAATGATGGCAGATACCGATTCATGACAATACCAAATACAAAAATGACCCTACTTTATTATTTGACCCATTTACAAAGATTACCGCAGTCAGGACAATAACAATACCTACATCTATAAACAATGTTAATAATGACAATACTCCATATTGATAAGGGATGATATAGCCGAATAGCATTGATTCGACCAATCTAGTGTAGGCTATGCCATGCTGCCTGTGCTATTCTCCCATAAGAGGAATTGTCGACCACCAATTTGATCAAGTTACAATCTGTGTCTGCTAAACAAGCAAACCTGAACAGAGATTCCGACATTGGAAGTAATGGTATATGGATGGATGGAATTATCATTCTGAATGATTGAGGACAACCAAAAATCTACGTAAAATATGCCTAACTGCTAATGTTGACACACTGATGTTTACTTATAGTTATTACTTAAAATTTGATATCTCCATTCATACATTGGAGAGGATCAAAAAAACTAAATTTACAATTTTTTTTACCGGTTAATTAATAATCGGTAAATTTACCGGTAAATTTACCTTAATTTACCGGTAAATTTTACCGGGTGCCATCCCTACCACCGAGGTTACCACTTATTTGAGAATATTTTGCCCATTGCCCTGGAGGATGATTCTAAATTTCCTTGTCATTTCATTTCATTTTTTTTTTTTTTTTTTTTTTTTTTTTTCATCTTACAAATGGGTTTCCCCGGTGGCAAGGAATATTAATTAATATTATAAACAAAACTAAGACTACAACAAATTTAACATTTAAACATTACTACTATACATCAAATAACTCATTACTCTACTAATATATAACTAATTAACTTATTCCTAAATTCTCTTACACTACATTCCTCAATATCTACGGAGTCAAACACACCCTCCAAATTATTCCATTCTCTAATTGTTCTTAATAAAAATGCATTTTTTCCAATATCCGTTTTTATGGGCCATTCTATAATTTGATGTTCATGCTTATCTGTTCGTTTCTTTTTTTTCAATTTCAAAAACTGTCCAAAATGTTTCCACCCGCCATTTTGCTTATATATTCTAAAAAAATTACATAACCGCGTTACCTTTCTCCTTTCCTCCAACTTCTCCCACTTTAATTCCTTCATCAACTCTGTCGGACTCACCCACTCTCTCACAACCACTCCCTTTTCATTTCTCTTTACCTTCCACTTCCTGGTTTCATTCGTCACTCTCCTTACAGCCATTCTCTGTGCTTTCTCCAAAAGAGTTATTTCATTTATTTTATATGGGTCCCAAATTGCACTCCCGTAATCTAGTATGGGTCTTATGAGTGTTTTATATGCTTGATTTTTGACATATTTGTCAGCATGCTTTAGATTTCTCATGACAAAGTTAGTATTTTTAATCGATTTCCCAGTAACCCTTTTAACTTGTTCCTGCCAATTTAATTTTTCATCAAACCAAATCCCTAAATATTTATACCCATGAACAACTTTAATTTTTTCACAATTTAACTTATATTCTACTTGCCTTCTAATCTTCCTTCTTGAAAACTGTACCATCTCACATTTACTTGAATTCAATGTCATTTCATTTTTATGCATCCATTCCATTAATTTATTTAAATCATCTTGAAGTGCTTTCTCATCTCCTTTATTCTCAATACATCGATATACAACGCAGTCATCTGCAAATAATTTTATACTAGATTGTATGTTTTCCGAAATGTCATTAATATAAATTATAAATAGTAAAGGGCCTAAAACACTACCTTGCGGAACCCCTGATTCAACCCTAATAAGTGACGAAAATGTATCTCCCACTTTTACCTTTTGAGTTCTATTTCTCAAAAAGTCTTGGATTATTTCAACAACTAATTTATCACTTATTATCTCATTTAATTTATTGATCAGAGCATGATGGGGAACTTTGTCAAATGCTTTCTGAACATCTAAGAACACAGCATCAACTTCTCCTTTATTATCTAGTGGAGCGGTCGCTCCACGCCAGCCAAGTCGTACGGCGCGCGCACACTCTCATATAAAGGCTGGAGCAAACCCACTTTTACTGTAAGCATCAAAGTGGCATTTTCGGCCTACTGGATCTTAAAATTGAGAAATCTCACATTGTTGCGAAATATCTTAATTTCGAGCTATGGCCCACCCTACAACATATACCAAATTTGGGAACAATAGGTTACGCCCTTTGCGCGCTAGAGGGCCGTGAAAACAGTGTTTTAGGGCGGTTTTCATAATAATAATCTTAGTAGTAGTAGGCTGGAGCTAAAATCCGGTAAACAGGCCACAGCCTAAACGGCTGAACCGATTGATCTCACATTTTTACCACGTGTGCACTTTTGGCGTCTGATTTAACCTTGTCCCCATGAATTTTTTGTGCCGCCATTTTGAAACCGGAAGTGACGTCATATCTCGTCAACGGTTGGACCGATCGGAACGAAATTTGCGCCAATCGTTACAGACGGTCATCTATATGGATTATCAATATCAAAAGACTGAACATTATTTTAAATAAACCGGAAATGACGTCATGAAATTTAATATACATCGATTTGCATTTCAGCAACAACTGTTGATCCGATTGTCTTGATATTTATGTAACGTTTGTACTTTTGATATTTCATTTGACTTGTTATAAAACCAACCGGAAGCCGCCATTTTGAAACCGGAAGTGACATCATGTCTCAAAAACGGCTAAACAGATTAGAACAAAACCAGCGCTAAACGATTTAGACGGTCAACTTTATGTAATCAGTAATATTTGATGATTCAAATATCGAAACCGGAAATGACGTCACACATTTTATGACCTATACCGGAAATGACGTAATAAATATGCTAAATGACGCTAAATTCACCACTTTATACTTTAAAATAGATATAAGTAAACGTACTTTGTAAATAATTATAAATTCAAGGTTGCAGTGTTCTCGGCGGCCATTTTTAAAACCGGAAGTGACGTCATATATCGTAAACGGTTGTACCGATTGCAACCTAAGTTTGGAAATGTGTTGGACTAATAATTATGAATTCAAGACGACATTATTTTCGGCCGCCATTGTTAAAACCGGAAGTGACGTCAAATATCGAAAATGGCTGTACCGATTGCAATCAAATTTTGGAAATATGTTGTACTAATAATTATGAATTCAAGACGACATTATTTTCGGCCGCCATTGTTAAAACCGGAAGTGACGTCATATATCGAAAATGGCTGTACCGATTGCAACCAAATTTTGGAAATGTGTTGTACTAATAATTATGAATTCAAGACGACATTATTTTCGGCCGCCATTGTTAAAACCGGAAGTGACGTCATATATCAAAAACGGCTGTACCGATTGCAACCAAATTTTGGAAATGTGTAGGAGTAATAATTATGAATTCAAGACGACATTATTTTCGGCCGCCATTGCTAAAACCGGAAGTGACGTCATATATCGAAAACGGCTGGACCGATTGTAACGAAACTTAAAGCTATTCTTCTTGGATAATTATTTTAATCTTATATACCAAACGCAACTTTTCTAAGTATCCAAATCGGCATAGGCGTATTTTTTTAAAGAAATAAGTTCTTGCACGGACACAAGCTGTGCTACAAGCTGTATGAATAAACTAACAAAAGAAGTGATATCCCAGAAAAAAACACTCCGTGTAAAAAAGGCAGCCAAGTCTCTTTACTTTAAAAAAATTCAACACCGAAAAGGAGTGATATCAAAAAAGGAGCCAAGTCAATGACATTTCCAAATATTTAATCGTATCTTTGAAATAAAAGTATAAACACCGAGAAATACTTTACAAAAGGACTTGGCGCATCGTTTTTTTAAAGACATTTTTCTATTCATAAGCATGTGCCATTTATATACAACCGTCATTTTGAATGTTTAGAATAATAGGGAAACATCTTTCAATTAGGTACATATTATACATACCTTCTGTAAAATATTTTCTATATGAATATATACGCTATGAAACTTGTTGTCTATGCTTTCTATAAATATACACAATAGTTATCTTCGTAATATTGTTTCGTGGTGAATATAATTAAGTATCATGCGTTATACCTTCTCATCATGTAACAATTTCTATTAATACACATTTTATAAAAATACATTTCACAAAGAAGACAGTCATATTGAATTTCTATTAAAAAATTTAACTTTATACACTTGACACTTCAAAAATATATAATTGTGTTCCATTAGTTAGTAATTATTTGACAACGTTTCATGATTTCCTTCAGTCAAGATCAAATTATGAAAAGATACCAGTCTAATATCGCCATATTAACAGTACTGCAAGAATATGTATGAGCCCACTTCCAATTGATATGAAGGGATGTGTGTTGTGAAAAATATCCGACCGAACCGGGGCACGAACTTGGGACCTCTCACTTGCCGGGCGAGAGCTCTACCAACTGAGCTACCCGATCGGACGGGCGGACATTAGACACAACACACTGATGAGGATCCTGACTCCTGACTCCATGGAAGTTTTCCAAAGAAACCTACATTCTCACCACTTCCAATTGTTATGTAATTCTTTCACCCTTATATTACTTATATATTACAGCATAAAATCATGCTTCTATCGCCATTGACAAAACTATAAAATAGTCATTACTAAAAGTAGCTTGATTCATAGATTCTGGCTCTAATAGAAAGAGGAAAATGTACCTACTTGTAAATTTCTTTCCACTTTTAGGATAGAATGATGTCTTTAAAAAAACGATGCGCCAAGTCCTTTTGTAAAGTATTTCTCGGTGTTTATACTTTTATTTCAAAGATACGATTAAATATTTGGAAATGTCATTGACTTGGCTCCTTTTTTGATATCACTCCTTTTCGGTGTTGAATTTTTTTAAAGTAAAGAGACTTGGCTGCCTTTTTTACACGGAGTGTTTTTTTCTGGGATCTAATATACTTGACAACTCGTGAGAAAGAATTGTCAATTGAGTCTCGCAGGACATACCTGATCTGAAGCCATGCTGCTCTTCAATAAACCATTTATCCATTTCCAGGACACTCCTCAAGTAATTCGAAATTATTCTTTCAAATACCTTACATACTGTAGATGTTAAACTAATTGGCCGATAATTACAGGCTTTACTCCTTTCACCTCCTTTAAACAACGGAATAACTACGGCCTGCTTCCAATCCACGGGAATTTTTTTATTAGCTAAAATTACATTAAACAAATGATTTAAATACTTCGATATTGAGACTCCTCCAAGCTTAAGGCATTCACCTGTATATCCATCAAGACCTGGGGCTTTTTTATTTTTAAGTTTTGTGATAAATTCTCGTATCAATTGATACGGCATCACTGCCATGTTAAATAGATAGCACTCCAGTGTGCAGTGAGCCCGTATCACGTGAAACGAGACGACAAGGAAATTTAGAATAACCCCCCAGTTATGGAATGGTGCCCATAGTTATATAGATAAATTTTCAATATATTTGCGGTGCACTTTGTTTACATTTGATTGCTTTTGATTATGAAAATTTAATTATTTATTTTGTAATTAATATGTTATTAAATAGATATTTTTAAGCTTGATAACATTCTCTTTCCCACTCTTTTACATACACCTACGTAGCTACTCAGTAGTTGCATCCTGAAATTTCTCACATTCAAATAGGTAGATTTAAAAACATTAAAGTTCATAAATTGCCATTCATCAGAGTTAACATATTGTGACATTATTAATTGGATTCAAAATATGTCAGAATATGTCATATCTGTGACCTGTAAGCAAGGGCATCCGGGATAAAATTGGAGGGGTACGTCCCAGAGAAAATTTTGGGTCAAGATCATTCGTTTTGGTGCAATTTTGAATGTATGCAAGTCCGGGGCGTATAGTCCCGGGAAAATGTGTAATTTTTGTCTTAATTCCAAGCATTTTGGTAGTTTTTTGACATGATCAGTCTGTATTTTAAGTATTTTTTTCACATAACTTCTGAGTTGGAGCTATAGAATTACAGTCAATTTGTCACCATTTGAGGCGGTTGGTTGGTTCTTTACAATTTTGAAAGAAATTTATGTAACCGCGGGTGTACATTATAAATAACGGAGCTTTTACCATACTTGAAAATTATATGTTGAAAAATAGTCAGCAAAGTACATGATTGCCGTTCCCAATAATCGCATAACTCACCCGCAAAAACATAATAGGGAAGTCTCGTGAAGACTAGATTTCAGAATAATATTTATTTTATGAAAGTTGAGATGTTGCTGAACACAGATGTGGTATTATTTTTGTTGTGGGACGAATAGTTCTCCTGTAATTAATTCACAAAGTTTGATAGATCTCCTCTCATTTAACAGGAAAATTGGCAATGACATCACAGTTTGCTATATTGCCATGGCAACAAGGGAATACCCATGTCAACACAATGTTAAAGACTTGGAAATGACATCACAGTTCTGATTCTTGTTTCAGGCCGTTTTCCCGCCAAAATGACCAATGATATTTGAATTTGATTTTTATGAATGAAAATTTTAGATTTCATGGGTGATAACTGTGTCAGTCATTATTATTTGTGTTGATATTTAGATATTTACCAGAATTAAATTTCACGAGACTTCCCTATTTTGTTTTTCGAAATGCTCTACAGGCGTGTCAAGAATGAGTAAACCAACCGTCGTTTTCAGCCGGGAGGTGCTGGTTGGCCGAATGCAATTGTACTTCATCTACATCAACGACTTCGGGACCAACTTCGACGGCACAATTGAACCGCACGGAACTGATCTCGTCTACAAGATTCTCCAAAAGCATTTTCGACCAGTGAAAGACTTTAAGACGGATTTTCCAGTGTATGGACCGGATCAAGCATCGATGACTCCGTCGGGGAAAGAGGGATATGTGTTACCTTTCCCCTATACGTACAGTAAACTAAATCCATCGATCGATTTCAAGATCACTTTAAGGAATAGAGGTGTAGATCAGTTTATTTACAAGAGCAACCTGGGAACGTACATGCTTGGATGCACACCAAGCATCGTGTTAGAGTGGTAAGTTAAAAGGTCTATAGCTATATAATGGAGATAAGTTGAATGTTGAGATTATATTTTGATTATATACAGAATAGCCTTAAAGAGCAATGTGAAATTTTATTAAATTTTTTTAATTCATATATTTTCCATAATTAATTTATTAGTTTTCGACATTTCACTCCTCTGCAAAAACAAGCTGTACGTCACACGCCGTGTTCCCTGTGTTACGGGATGCATAGAACTGGTTCTCCCGACTCGGCGTGTGACGTCAAATTGTGTTTCATGGACAGCTACAATCTACTAAACTTTGTAAATTCGTTCCTTGAAAACTATTCATCACACAACAAAAATAATACCACATCTGTCTTCAACAACATCTCAATTTTCATAAAATATTTATTATTCTAAAATCTAAGCTTCACTTCACGTCCCTATTAATTTTGACACTATTTTGTCTCATACTCACCCTCACTTGTTTCATATCTCATGTGATGAGATGTTTCCATGTGAGATGTGTTTTATCTCGTGTGATGTTTCCAGTGCGAGTGAGACCGGCAAGTTTGAGAAGTTCCGTCGCAACCAAGAGAATGTTCTCCACAGCACATCCGAGCAGCACTGCGAGATGAATCTGCTGGACTACAGCTGGGCAAAGTACGTCTGGTCCCAAGATCTGGAGTTCCCCGTGCCCGAAACATTTCCGGAATCATACCCCGGACTTGGTAAGGTCATTATTTCAGCGCTCTGAGATTCGTATGCGCGTAGAAACTTTATTTTGAGTGGGGGGGGGAGGGGGGGGGGGGGGCAAAATTATCGGGGATCGATGGATGTCAGGAAAGGACGTGTGTCGTTACAAGGGGGTCTAGGGAGCTCGCCCCCCAGTTAGCCCCGCAGGGCCTTTTTTAAATGCTTGATACAAAAGAATCGAATTTGAAGCTATTTTATCATTAATTTCAAAGAAATTTAAAATATTTGATGCAATATTCTGTGGAAACTTAAAACAGTTTGTTTTACTTCGCAGGACAATTTTTATTTTTTGATAAAAAATAATCGAATTTGACGCTGTTTTGGCATCCTTTTCAAAGAAATGTAATATGTAGGATATGCAACATTCTTGGGGAAACTTTAGACAAAATGAAATATAATCTGTACATTTTGTTAATAGCATCTCCATTGGCCCCGGAAGGAAAATTTTGAATTCCAGTAAAAGTGAATCGATTATGAATCGATTTTTGAAAAAGGTTGCAATAAGCAATAGCAATAAGCCCCCTTGCAATTAGGCAATAAGTAAAACACCGTACGCCACCCCGCTTTCATACTCCACTAGTTACAGAATCAGAACAACATAAGAAACCAGAGTCAAATGCTGTATCTTTCAAAGGAATGAGGAATTAAGTTCACAATCAAATTTGACCTGTCATTATTTTATTTTATTCATAAGGATGATCCTGATTTGTCTCATTTTAACCAAAATTGAGAAAATTCTGAGAAAAATTCTGAGAATTCGACCTCATAATGAAGCAAATCTGTGTATATTTGCAACTCATTATCAACATTTGTGTATATCTGGAGGTGATATCTGGGGGTGTTCAGGATCTCTGGCAGGGGAGGGGTCAGGATCCAGACAGGGGGGGGTCTGTTCCCCCTCTTTCCCCTCTTTCCCCCCTATTTCTCAGTCAGTTTTTTGAGCGAGCGACTCCTTTTGGCTTTATTGGTACTGACCTTTGTTTTTTTGTTTTTTTTTCTGTTACTGAGGCCACAGTTTTCTTCGATCGAGCAAAAATTTTGCACACATGTACCTTCCTAGCAAGTACGGACTATTTATGGGCGTTGCAGACCATAATTTTATTTGAAACCCAATGATTGGTTCAAATATAAAAAATATATCTTTCGATTGGTTGGTCCGATCAATTTGAAATTTTGACAAGTCATTACGACCAACATTGTCCCCAATCATACAGAGTTTCTACCAAACCCTCCCATTGGTTAAAATAGTAGCATATTACCTGTGATTTTTTAAATTTAAACTAGAAGCGGTTGACCGATCAACTTAAAACTTTGCATGGTCATTGGGACCAACAGGTATTGGGTATTTTTGCCAATTTTCAGTCTAATCTGTCGTTATTTTTAATAGTTATTGTCATTTTAGGAACTTTTTATTTTATAATCTTGAAATATTTGAAAAATGTATACTAAATTTTCATCCCTGCCTTCTTGATGCTTCAGCTCCAAGTCCTGTAGAGCAGCTGATACTTGCAGACGAATGTCAAATCGGGTGCAGTACGAAAGCTCGCTCATCAACGCGTTACACTGAGCGTTTTCCTAGTAGTAACTTAATTTTAATCAAATATCTTAAAACTTAACTCGAGCTCGTGATTGTAGTATTTAGAACTTTATTTATTAGATTCCTTCAATACATCTTTTAGTTCGAAAACACATGACACAAGTTTAACAATAGCCGTGATCCGAGTCCCTAGAAAAGCATAGCCTCCTTGATCACTATAAGCACTGTACCTTATGTACCAACTTATGAACACTACACATCTCCCCCCTAAACTAAACAACACAATACATAATATTTTATTACAAAAGATAAGCACATTTTATGATCATTTTTGATAGATCAATCTCTCTGGCTGCTTTCTTTGTCGCACTGATCTGCGAGGTTGTTGATCAATCATGTTGTCGGTAGTTGGAGTCGCCTCTGATCCAGGATCCTCTTGATTCGCTGATGAATTGGCTGATTGTGAGTCTGTTTGGAAGCGTTTCAGATGTGATGAGTTCCGACGGTAATTCACGCCAGCGGGTGATTGAATGATCACACTATTGCCGACTTTGTCTAACACTCGATATGGTTGAGGCTCGAACTGTGTCGATAGTTTGTGCACAGGCTTCTGCTGAAGTAGAACAGAATCACCTACTTGTATGTCTGATTCCCGAGCTCCTCTCTTCATGTCTGCATACCGTTTTCCCCGTGCCTTGCTCTCACGATCATGATAATAATAATAATAATAATAATTCTTTATTTAGCGCAAGCGCTATCTTTCACAAATCAGTACAATACAAAGATACATAAAGATACACAATAAAGACACAAACCAAAGAATTAACACACTAAAAACATAGAATAATCTAATTAGGATGTCAACATAAATGTTTCCGTCATTATAATTTCTAAAAGTTTGCTTTTAAATATGCTAAGACTCCTCACACTTTTAACATTAAGTGGAAGAGCATTAAAAGAACGAATCCCAAGATAAAATAAAGATTTGGCCGATGATTGTTTATGAACATGGTTTAGAAAAAAATTATTATGCGCTCTCGTGTAATGCTGATGGACATTTTCAACTTTTTCAGTGTTTGTAAAATATGCAGGTAAAAGACCATTTTGAAGTTTGTAAATAAAACACATGCCTTGAAAATACACATAATCCTTAATCCTTAGCCAATTTAGAGATTTTAACATAGTATTTACAGGTGTATATCTACTACATTTCAGAATAATCCTCATGCCTCTATTTTGTAGAATCTGTAGTCTTTCAATATCTGTATTAAATGCCTGATACAATAAAATCATACAAAAGGTAAGGTGTGGTTTAATAATAGTGTTATATATACATAGTTTTGTGGCTACTGTCAGGTGCTGACCTATCCTACTAAGGTAGCTAAGTTTTTTTCTGATTTTGTTCTCTATGTACAGTATATGTTGTTTAAAACTTAGATTTACATCCAACAACATACCTAAGTATTTGAATGATTTAACACATTCCACTAACTCACCATTTAGTACAATATTAACTTCACAATTATCAGTTGTGTTCATATAATGTAGTTTCCCAGTACCAATCATCATTGCCTTACACTTACTATTGTTCAGCTTTAGCATATTAATGCTCAACCAGTCAGTCACTACCTTCAATTCTTCGTTCAATGTATTGTTCAAATCAGTCATATCATTTCCACCATAGAAGATGACTGTATCATCTGCATAGACATTTATCACACATTTATTTAAACAACAATTTATGTCATTAACATACACTGAAAATAAGAATGGTCCTAAGACTGAGCCTTGTGGTACTCCTAGATTTACATCGATAGTGTCATCGATAGTGTCCCTAAGCTCTTCATCGTCCAGTGTTTCTCGTACCTCGGGAAGTTTGGTTCTTATCTTTCGATTGTATAGTAATTCAGCTGGACTTCTTTCTGTTGTGGCATGAGCAGTGGACCTGTACATGAGAAGGTACTTCTGAAGTTCTGATTTCCAATCCCGATTTTCAGCGTGAGCAATCCTCATTCTCTTCAATAATCCACGATTTTGACGTTCAATCTCTCCATTTGCCTGAGGCCACAACGGCGTCGAATGGTGTTCATCAATCCCATTGGTCTCCAGGAACTCCTTCCACATCTCGCTGGTAAACTGTGGCCCGTTGTCAGACTTGATTGACACTGGGAAACCATGCATTGCGAACATCCGCTCCAAATGTGGAATTATCTGTGATGTCAGAGTCTTCTTCATAATTGCAACGTCAATGAAACGACTGTAGTAATCAACTACCACAAGCAGATTATAGTTGTCAATTGGACCGAGAAAATCAATCGCTAAATGCTCCCACGGACGTGACGGAAGTTCTGTCCTTACCATTGGTTCAGTTGGATCCGGCCTTCCCTCCAGCTGACATCCGTAACAGGTTTTCACAAAGTCTTGAGCTTGTTGATCCATTCCCGGCCACCATACCTTGGTGCGTAGTCGACTCTTCATCCGCACGATGCCTGGATGACCTTCGTGAGCGATCTCACATGCACTTTCTCGTAAGCTCTGTGGCAATACAATACGTGTACCTCTCAGGACAATTTTGTCAATTACACATAGTTCATATTTGATGATTTCATACTTTTCTAACCCTGGTGTCCAGATGTTTTCCCGTATTGCTTTACGAAGTGAAACCATCTCTGGATCACTTCTGGATGCTTCTCTGACTTCTTGAATGGTCATGGCTTTTGGTACTGCTTGTTTCGCGACCCACCGTATGTATAAATCATCATGCCCTCCAGATGGCGGAGACAAATCTTCCGGCAAAAGTCGTGAAAGAGGATCGGCGATGTTGGTCTTGCCAGGACGGTATTGTACATTGTACTCAAACCCTTGAAGTCTCAGCACCCATCGTTCAATTCGAGCACATGGCTCCGATCTTGTGGAGAATATAAACTCCAACGGTCGGTGATCAGTGATCAGAGTGAATGGTGCTCCAAGAATGTAGAACTGAAAACGCTCGCATGCCCAGACCAAAGCCAGAGCCTCTTTTTCTACTGCACTGTACCTGGTCTCTGCGTCTGTGAGCGCGCGACTGGCATACTCGATCACTCGTGGTCCTCCTTGTGTAGTTTGAAGTAGCACGCCGCCTAGCCCATATGGGCTGGCATCAGCTACAATGAATGTCCTTTCATTCGGGTTGTAAAACGCTAATCCTGAAACTGCAGCAAGTTTTTCTTTCAGTAAAATAAAAGACTTTTCTTGTTCAGATCCCCATTCGTACTTTACTCCAGACTTTGTTAGTTTCCTAAGTGAATGAGTAATCGTTGAGTAGCCAGGGATAAATCTCGAATTATAGCCTACTAAACCCAAGAAACTCTCCAGCTCCGAGCGATTCTTAGGTGCACGGCAGTCCACAATGGATTTGATTCGGTCCTCCAATGGTCGAATGGAGACCAATGGAGACTGTTCCTGCTGCCACTGTAGCGTACACAGTTGAAGATTCTGGCAGCGTGTACCATATATCTTGAACATCTTGTCCAGCTTCATGAAGCAGTTTAAACTTCTTTGTGACTGAATCGGAAATACCTTTAGCTCCAACAAAAATTTCAAAACTACGGATCCATCTGCTCCATCGCACGGAGACTGAAGTGTCGTCACCGTTCGCATTGAAAGTTGTTAGACTGCTGACCTTCTCCATACTTCCTGATTCTTTTCTTACCGAATTTAATCGCAGATTCACCGAATTTAATCAAAATCTCCCAAAATTTTCTCGCTCGTCGCCAATGTAGTATTTAGAACTTTATTTATTAGATTCCTTCAATACATCTTTTAGTTAGAAAACACATGACACAAGTTTAACAATAGCCGTGATCCGAGTCCCTAGAAAAGCATAGCCTCCTTGATCACTATAAGCACTGTACCTTATGTACCAACTTATGAACACTACAGTGATCATATACTATGGTAGTTTTGATTATTGATTTAGTTTTGATATTGATTTGCTACCTTTCAAGATGGCGGACGGTGGAGTTGCAGTGAAAGATGTCTCCGACAATAAAGGGGATTTAGTGAATAGTTACAATAAGTTAAGTGTTCTGGAACTAAAAAGTGAATTGGAGAAACATGGACTTAATAAGGTAGGGAGAAAAGACGAACTAATAGAAAGACTAGTTGCATTAAAACACAATATCAGTGAACCTGCGCTAGATGATGACCCAGTCACAAGTGAGGTTAGTGGTAATGTAAACATGGATTTAGCAGTTGACCTAATGCGTCAAAAGATCGACAGTAAAGACCTGTTAATTCGTGAGAAGGACAAGCGTATAGAACATCTGGAAGAAATAAACCAGCTACTTAGAGAAAAAGTGAATAACTTGTGCCGTGCGGTAAATATTTCAAATCATTCAAACTCGCTCCAGCTGCCAGTGCAAGTGCCTCCCCGTCCATGCGCATTCGGCATGGGTCCCAGAGAAAATTCATGGCAATTTCCAGGGCAAATACCCTCGCGCAATGTGAATGCACCATTCACATTCGGCATAGGCCCAAGAGACAATACGCTGCAAACTCCATTACAAACACCAAGACGGATGGCAGAGAAGGAAGGGCCCGAGGATCTTGACTCGGATCGCCGACTACAACAACACACATTAAAGACGCCTGCGCCTAGCGAAAAGAGAGAAGACATGTACAAGAGGATGCTAATGGGAAGAAAATCAGTCGATAAAGTGAAAAATAATCCTAACAAAATACCTGCCCTAATTATGGGAGACTCCATGATAAGAATTGCAGGTGAGATGTGCGAAGAAGAAGGGTGCGAAGTTCAAGTGTTTCCTGGCATCCGGGTCAACGAACTGTCGCAGAAAATATTAGATAGAGAAGACGATCTTCAG
Source organism: Leuctra nigra (assembly GCA_934045905.1). Lineage (NCBI taxonomy): Eukaryota > Metazoa > Arthropoda > Insecta > Plecoptera > Leuctridae > Leuctra > Leuctra nigra. Next base: position 6,247,737 of record OW203770.1, read on the forward strand.
GAGCCGAAAGTTGTGGTTGTGCATGTGGGAACAAATAACATTAAAGCGAGAACAGGGCAGCACCTTATGCTCGAGATAAGGGACCTCTTAAAGGCAGGGATGAGCAAATATAAAACCGCAAAATGGGTTGTTGGAGGGCTAGTTTATCGGAAGGATGTTTATGATTCCACTATTGACAAACTAAATGACAGTATTGAGTGGGTAAGCAACGAAATGGGGGCTTCATATTATCATCCGAATTCCAGAGTTGTAGAACATCATGCAGCAAAGGATGGTATTCACCTCAATCATGAAGGAGGTAGAGTGATGGGCCAGCTTATTATGGAAAATGTTAATGAACAATTGTCAAAAAACAAATAACTTGTGGGGGCAAAAAAACATCTCGAACTTGCAACTTACGTCTAAAGGAAGATTTGACAAAAGTAAACATTTTACACCAAAATATGCAAAGCCTAATTAGCTCAAAAACAAATCTAGAAGTGTTTCTTGATGAACAGTTTAATCTTTCAGAAGAAATTGATGTATTATGCTTATCCGAACATTGGCTTAGGGAATTTGAAATAAATCAAGTTAACATTAATAATTACAAAATCATAAATTCATATTGTAGGTTATATTTGAAACATGGGGGAGTGGCTATCTATATAAATAAAAATAAGCATTTCAAGGTTAAGGTGTTACAAGCGCTGCGAGCGAGTTGGAAAGCGACAAAGAAGGATTTCTTCCGATACAGCGTCCTATCTGCGTCTCACTTCTACCCCCTCCGTATACTCTTCTCTGATTGGTCGACACTTCGTGAATGCTCGACCCAGCTCGGGAATGTTCGTAACTTTATCGTCATTGTGTTTTTGATCTCGGAGAGTGAACGTCGAGCTCCGCTTTGTAGACGCTCTCCTTGCCGCCAGGCTACTATTTCTGTCTCTCTCACTCACGATAACAGCTAGCGCGGCGTCTTTTGACTTCCTCTCGAGAGCTCTTGTTTATAAACAAGGTTCAATTTCAACACTGCGAGTTCTAAAAGCCCTGTAAATACGATATGATTGCCGAGCAAAGATTTGCAAGGACGGTGCCCGGAATATTTTATGTGTGGGCAGTGAGCAGCGGACAATTATTTGGGGTGGGCACATTATTTAGTAAATACCTAGTTTTTTTAAAGAAAGTCATGCCCCACAGGACGATTTTCGAATTTTTAAATCACTAATCGAGTTTGGGACGCTGAAAATACTATACTTTTGGCGTAAAATATGACTGGAATATCACAAAAAATAAGAATAGGGGTGGATTGTAATGTTACCAAATAAAGGCGTGATTTATATAGGTATATACCTACATACAGCCTACAACTTGATGCGGTGTAATTTTAGAGAATTATTCTATCTGTGTTATTTGATCAATTATTTCATTAAATTATACCAAAAAATTCAAATTCAAAGACAAATAAAAGTATCTTTGATTATTTTTGGGTGGGCAGAGGGTGGACAGTAGATCATTTTGAGTGGGCGCGCGCCCACCTGCGCCCACCCCTGGCGCCGTCCCTGAAGATTTGATTACAATTTATCAATGCTTCCGTGATTGGAAGAAAGATCCGAATTCCAAGGAAAGTGCTGTAAACAAACTCTACGGTACCTTGTAACCCCATAAAAAACACTCCGTGTAAAAATACCAGCCAAGTCTCTACAACTAAAAAAAAAGCTATGAAATCTTAAAATTCTGCACTGAAAAGTAGTGATATCAAAAAATGGGCCAAGTCAAAACTTTATTTGAAAATCAAAAAATACTTGGCGCATCGTGTATACATAGTTAAGAAGTATAGACCAGATAGAAAATATACATTAAATATACATAATACATATATAGTATACCTATTATGCCCTAAAAAAATGATGCGCCAAGTATTTTTTGATTTTCAAATAAAGTTTTGACTTGGCCCATTTTTTGATATCACTACTTTTCAGTGCAGAATTTTAAGATTTCATAGCTTTTTTTTTAGTTGTAGAGACTTGGCTGGTATTTTTACACGGAGTGTTTTTTATGGGGATATCACTCCTTTTTTTAGTTTATTCTTAAAATTTGTGACAGTTAAATCGAATGAACAATTTCTAAATCCTGTAAAAAAAATCGCCATTTACAATTTGGTTACTACTAATGAAAATCTGCTATATATTTGCTTAAATGGTCTTTCATGAAGAATAGCAAAGGTTTCATTCCAATAGGTCAACCCAGTTCCGAGACATGCCAACACTTCGGTTTTCAACATGGCTGCTGAAATTACTGCACTGCTTAGAATATATATCTACAAATGTGTATCTTTTTAAGCTTTCTGAATATGTATACATTTTATAGAATGGGGATTAGGTATAATAATTTTTAATTTTTAATGACGTCATTTCCGGGCTCGTGAATAGGAAAATTCTAGTTTGACTGTTCCTATTCCATAGAGATGTCCTTCCGAATCGTTTAGCGCTAGATTCGTACCGATCAGTCTACCAGTATTCGAGATAAGACGATACTTCTGGTTTCAAAATGGCGGCTGAAATCTCTGACCCCTTGAAATTTAATTTAAACATGATTACATATTATTATAAGCTGTCTCCAATAGTATTAATTGTATCAAAATGTAAATTTGTGAGATTTTTTAAATGTGTGACGTCATTTCCGGTTTTGGTATAGGAAACTGCAAATACTACTGACGATAAAACATAAAGTTAACCGTCTTAATCGTTTAGCGCTGGTTTCGTTCAAATCTGTTTAGCCGTTTTTGGGATATGATGTCACTTCCGGTTTCAAAATGGCGGCTCCGGTTGGTTTTATAACAAGTCAAATGAGATATCAGAAGTACATACGATACATAAATATTAAAATAATCGGATCAACATTTGTTGCCGAAATGCCAATCGATGTATTTCAAATTTCATGACGTCATTTCCGGTTTCGTTAACATAATGTTTAGTCTCTAGCTAATGATAATCCATATAGTTGACCGTCCGAATCGTTTGGCGCTATTTTCGCTCCAATCGGTTTAGAAGTTGTTGAAATATAACGTCACTTCCGGTTTCAAAATGGCGGCACAAAAAATTCATGGGGTGAAGGTTAAATCAGACGCCAAAAGTGCACACGTGGTAAAAATGTGAGATCAATCGGTTAAGCCGTTAAGGCTGTGGCCTGTTTACCGGATTTGAATTCCAGGAGACTACTACTACTACTACTACTACTGAGATTATTATTATTATTATTATTATTATGAAAACCGCCCTAAAACACTGTTTTCACGGCCCTCTAGCGCGCAAAGGGCGTAACCTATTGTTCCCAAATTTGGTATATGTGTAGGGTGGGCCATAGCTCGAAATTAAGATATATCGCAACAATGTGAGATTTTCCAATTTTAAGATCCAGTAGGCCGAAAATGCCACTTTGATGCTTACAGTAAAAGTGGGTTTGCTCCAACCTTTATATGAGAGTGTGCGCGCGCCGTACGACTTGGCTGGCGTGGAGCGACCGCTCCACTAGATACATTCCATCGATCTGGTTTCTTGTTCTTGTGTGTGTTGAACCCCAATCAATCAATTATAAAAACGAATTATCATTGATATTTGAGACAGAAACCGCCGTAAAGTTATAGTGAAAGTATAAAAGTACCTAATGAATGAACCCAATTGTAATTTCGTGGCAGTAGGCATCCAAAATCTAATGTAGCATAAGCATTGGAATATAAAAAAAATCACGTACTTGACGTGTTGTGTTCATTGTTCGGATAGGATGATATCCCAACATACCATTTGATGAGATTGATGTAGATTTAAGTTTTATTTTAAAAATAATAGCTTCATTATCTCAATAATAAAGTACCGCAATTCTATTTAAAAACGAACAAATCTCAAAAAAATCGTTGCGGCATGATTTTAGAAAACTTAAACATTTTACATGTTATAACTTGATACTAGTAGAGCTCAAATTAATTTCTTTCACAATTTTTTAAAACGCCCGTATCAAGATACACGACCTTGAACATTGGCCTGAGTGGTAAAAATGGCTGGTCTAAGTTATTGCAAAAGTCGCTGTTATTTCCTAATGAATCAAGATAACGGGTTCCAGTAAACGTAGTTCTCTTCAAAACATCCCCATATATCATTTTGGTTATCATAATGTTCGTCGTACACCATTTGCTTGACCTTCAAATTAGGGGTTGAATATTGAGTATTTGTTTCTAATTTGCACTGATTTTGACGCTCGATATACCCACTATACTGAAGGGTTTAAAAAATATAGGCCAATTATTTTTGTGTTTTTGTGTTTCTTCTAGGTATATATGGCGTATAGATGTTTACCTTAGTTTGTTTGGTTATTTTTATGCCTTCAAACATAAAAAAACTTGGATAATGCAATATGGTCAAATTGGTATTTTTCAACCCCATGTTTCCCCAAGAGATGACAGTGCCAAAAAATAGGGTTTGTGAGCGATTAGTGACTCGTATATTGATATTCATTCCCTGAAAGTTTCGTTTCGTATTTCCACTTTATGTAGAAATGCCAAGCATTTTAGTGTTGCGTTTAAAATAAAAATTAATGCTATAATTGCAAAATTAAAATTGGAACAATTGAACACAATTTTCTCGATATGGCCAGGAAGACAAAATTGTGTGTTTATGATCTCTATTGGTGACTCATATTCAATCCCTACGAGTTTCGTTTTGTATTTCGGCTGTATCTAGAAATTGCAAGATGTAAAAAATGTGACTATTTTTAAATAGAGATAGATTATTTGCACATGTTGATATTGGTACTTCCAAACCCAATGTATTCTGACGTAGACATATAACAAACTATATTTATTACTAATATATTGATTTTAAATCCCTGTTGATTCCTCGTATTTCTAGCAATTATTTTTGTGATTAGTACCTACAATTAGTTTTACACACGCAGTGATTTGAAGCTTGTAGGGGAGCTACGATTTAAATTCCAAGTATATACTATCTCTGCTTACTTTATCGGACTATCCACAATATTGATCAGTGATGAATTCGATGGCTGGCTTGTCAACGCTTTGCACAGAGCGTTTTCCTAGTAAAATGCCATTACTATAGAATTTAAAAACAATCAATGTGTATAAATATTACCTCTGCCTAAGCATAATAACTGTATTAATTTGTAATTTGAAAGTTACGAGTAAGGTATAATTAATTACATGTACACTCAACAAATGATAAAACGGTATTTTGAAAAAAAAGTGATGGCATCATCCGATGAAGTCTATGCTAATTCGTCTTCTACCTCTCTAGTAGGTGAGCTCCGATTCCTTTGATAATAACAAGGATTGTTTTTCAAGGAACCTGATGAGCAGCCAATCAGTTTCGTTCAAATACAGTTTTTTGATTTGTTGGGTGTACACTTGTTTAACCAATCTCATTTTGGTACATCGTCGGTTATTCACAACAAAATAATTTTGAAATGTGACTGAATGACACTATGTTCAAGCTATGTTAGAAGCATGAATTCACGTCATGTTCATAAGAATATTTTATTTTAAAATAAAATAACAATAACTGCGTTTTGCAGAAAACACCTCCGAAAACTCTCAGTATCTAGTCGGGCGTCAGCTCGACGCTGCCAAGCACTGTGTCAATACGAGGTCTACTTTTAATATAGCAATACATCACACTTTATAATTGAGCATGCGAAGCGTGCGACTCCTCTTGACTTTTTTTGCAAGGACCTCTGCTATTATTTCACGTTGTTGACGACACGACATACAGGTCACACCTTTTCCCCGATCAAGCTAAAAATCACAATTTTGCTAAATGACGAAAATGTCGTAAAACGTGATTAAGTTCTGTTATATTGCCTAGCAAAGTGGCGTAGATTTAGCCCCCCCCCCCCCCCCCCCCCCTAGCAGGATATTTTTATGGTCTCCCTTACTCTTTCAATAACGAGTACAATAAAAATCTTAAAAAATAAACGCATCTTTTTGCAGCTGAGTTTTAAATACTTTGAAATTTTTTCAGTTATTCTTAATCCAGGTACTTGCTGTGGATTTTTGTAAGATAATAGTGAACGTAAAATAATTTACCTAACTTCAGGTCCGATTTTTATCTGGGGGAGGGACTCACAACAATACGCAGGTCTGGGCGGCGCAGGTCCAAGAAAATGTTTGATGATTTAACTTTAAAATTTAGTTCATTTTAACGCGGCTTAAAGCATATTTTGGTCAACTTGATGATCTAAATACTTTAAATTTTTACTACATTCAAATTAGGTACTGTCGATTATCGATATTATCTGTTTTATGGTATTCAACTAATTCAAAATTTTCGGCCACCTATCTATGCAGCCCAGAGCCTGACCCCTCCCCCGCGACCGCGAGGGCTTCAACATTGAAGTTACTCCAGTGCAAGCATAAATTTCAACATGATCGGAAGAACCGTTACTGAGACAGGGAAGCGAACAAATTATTTTCAAGATTTTCGCGAGCGATTTTTTTTGTTTCACGTAGTTGGCCATGGAAAGTTTCACCTTTTCTCGGATCGAGTTGAAATGTTGATAAAGATCTCATGTGTGTCAGTGTTTTCTCTTATATTTTACAAATTTTCAGCCAAATCATCTTTTCATTACATTTAAAAATCTTATTGGTTGAAAAATTAAAATGGTTCGGTGAAGTTGAAATTTTGAAGGGCTCTGATCGCCATGTTGAACATTAGTAAATTATTTGGGCAGTTTAGATTATAAATTATGAAAGTGACGAATATTAAAGTACCTTCCCACAAAAAATAGCTTACGCGTCTTGTGATGAAAATACTTTTTGAATACTTAAACATTGTAGTTATGGAGGTAGGGAATATGTTTAGTTTCGGGAAGGTTTTCGGTTGGTTTCGCCTTGATTTGTAGATCGTACAGTTTTAAATGAAAAATAATTGTCCCTAATTTTCTTCATTTTGATAGAGGAAGGATTGAATTTATGTGACAATCAGAACCTTGAAATGGCATCATTGCATTTTTTTAAAATAGATAATTTATTTTTATCCATCATTCCTGCATTTCCAATAGCAGTACCTCATACACGTTTCAGGTGTCAAAATAAGTTTTGCAATAAGATATTATGCTATCGCTAATGCTATAAAACCGATGGGCTGTACATTTTGGCACGTAATTGGAGTCCGGGTTATAAGGTTTTATATTATATGACCTTTCGTATTTCGAAAGTCATTTCGAGAATTGGGGATGGGGGCATTCAGTGTTGAACTCAGACATTTTAGCGCGGGCGGGCAAAATGCTTATTCAAAAATATAAAGGTTTATAGCTGAACTAAGAGGGGGTCTGGGTGGTTTGTCCACAGAAAACTGCTGCGCAGATTTTTTTTTTTGAAAACTAGGATGTGTCACCTCCTTAGTTAACAACTTAATTGCATCACTAAAAGGTTGAGGCTATGGTTGAGGAATCCATATAAATCCTACTTTATTAGACCCTTACGAATTTGAATATGGAGGAGAAAATTGCCGCGCAGCGATATTTTTGAAAACGTACTATCTTAGATTAGTTAAAAATCTTATTAGAACATAGATTTAGAGCGGTCAGATCTGCAATCTAAAGAAGGTCTAGAATTACAAGATTTGACAGTGCCAAAGGTGTCAGAGTACGGGGAAAAGTAGGGTTTGTTTTGAAGATTATGAAATGCCGTTACGGTATTCGCATCAGTCATCGAAATTCACTACCAATATGAGCTAGAGAAACTGTTCTCTACGACACATTACTTACGTAATTGTAAATTGAGAGCAAGAAAGTGTATGTGAATGTAGAATATTTTCCCCGTGGGGGCACTGGCTCGGCCCAGGGGTACCCCCCCCCCCCCCCTCCCGCTCCCAACACTGGGGGCATTACAATTTTGCTGGGCAATTCTAAAATTCTAGGGGTAAAAAAGGTCTCACAAATACTGTATTTTTGGAAAAATATTTATGCATACGAAAAGACTATCTCGTACGAAATGAATGGGGGGGGGGGGGGGGGGGGGGGCGGCACACCACAATGCGGGTCCGGGCCGCACAGGCCCGGGAAAAATGTGGAATTCGAGAGGCATTTGGGCCATTTTCATGCGTTCAGAACTACTATCTTCGGCGATTTGATATTTTTATTTAGTGAATATTGAATTTTATATAGTGTAGTACGTTTGATATTTTCAATAAATCCGGACATTATGCCGTCCGGAATGAGGTAATTCCGCCAACCGGACAATGTTGTCCAATTCGGAGTATCCGGATAAAATCCGGACGGTTGGCAACCCTAATTACAATGAAATTTAATTTTGGAAAATTATTAGGTTCAATTTGTAATTTCAAGTTGCTCAGAATCGTGTACAGACAAAACGTATTTATTTAAATTTTATAAATAAATTAGAATAAAGGTATAAACAATTTATACAAATACAAAATCTATTATTAACATCTAAAATATTATGTATATAATTTAGCATTTAATTCTTGGATTGAAAGATGTTCTTTCTACACAAAATGAGATTGAAAACATGATTTTTGCAACGACGAACACTGATTTCTCTGTTATTTCTGATTATTTACATATTTCGTTTCATGAGGTTATTCCATTTTGACGGTTTGGGTCGGATAATCCATTAAATAATTCGCAATCATTGGTGCAGAAAACTACCAATTTTAACATTTCGTAATGGGTTGAGATATTTTCATTCACCATGTATAATCCGGGCTCGACATTGTGCATGCAGTTTGTTGACATGAATTTGATCGAGTTTATAGTTATCGCCGAGCACTTAGCAGACGAGACACAAGTTTCACATGTCATGAGTATGTGGGCGGGGGAAGACAGTGACTGCAGCGACGAGAGAAGGCGAGTGGTGGGGGAAGCACGCTCTCCCTTCTAATCATGTCGACTAATCGCTCAGCAGAACGCGTTGAAAAAGGCTCAAAACTACAAATTTGCGATACGTTTGGAGACCAGACCCGTGAACCAATTGATCTCAAACTTTACAAGTGTGTTGTTCAAAGATGAACTTAGGGTTATCCCTTGGCACATTTTCAAAATTAAATTTCATACGGCACCCAGCGAGACGAGAAAATGGCTATTTTTTCACCTAAATTCAACTAATTATTACTAATTAACGAAGCAGAAAATTAAAAATGTACCAAGGGATAACCCTAAGTTCTTCTTTTATCTAAGCATGGTTAAAATTTCAGATCATTTCGTCAACCCATTTCGTCCCCAATCGTATCGCAAATTTTGTCTACAGTAAAGCAGCAAAATCGCCCGCGCTTGCCGCACCTTAAACCAAGATTGGACATAAATAAATGTAGTGTGGAAGGAGTTATAGAAATAACGGGCATAGATTTAGTTATTGAAAACAGGGGAAACAAAAATAGTAATATTAATGTAAAGTTACTGATTATTGCCCTGTACCGACCACCTACAGGAAATATTGATGAATTTGTAAATATTCTCCACGCTATTCTGGAAAAGAATGTGAAATCTCCGAGTGAAATAATAATCCTTGGTGATTTCAATGTTAACACCATGACTGAATCAGAAAATAAGTTTAAATTAGTCAGCCTACTGGAATCATTCAATATTATCCTAACTATTAAGTCTCCAACTAGGATAGATTCACATTTTAAAACAGCATCAATAATAGATAATATTGCCACACACCTCAATTATAAATATGATGTGAAAGTAATTGAAAGTAACCTCTCTGATCATTTTTCTCAACTTATATCAGTCAAAATAAATGCGTCCACAAGTAAGTCGATGTGGGTTCATAAACGTCAGTTCAATAAGACAAATTTTATCACATTTAATGACAGACTGGCGGATACAAGTTGGGATAAAGTTTACACTACTTTAAGTGCTAATAATAAATATAATGCCTTTCAAGAATTATTTTTAGACATTTTTAATGAGTGTTTCCCAAAAAAGCGAGTTCGTATAAACAAAAAATACCTGTCTCAATCATGGATAACATCAGGTATAAAAGTATCTAGATTAAATTTAAAATCCTTATATAAATTAAAGAGTCATTTTAACAATTCTTTTTTGACTAACTATTATAAAGTATATAAGAAGCAATATGATAGAATTATAAAGGCGGCAAAAAGACAAAGTTTTCATTGTAAAATAATTAGTAGTGATAACAAACCTAAAACTACCTGGAATATTATAAATGATCAAACCAGTAAAGTATCATGCCAGAAGATAAATGAAGCTATCAAGATAAAGAGTGAAAATGAAGATAATATTATTAAGGATCAACTTCTTGTAGCAGAAGAATTCAATAGGTATTTCTCGACTATTGCATCAAACCTAACTCAGAATACTCCTATTAATGAGTCGGACATACAAAATAATCTTGCAAAAATGAAGTTTGAGAGATGCAATTCTATATTTTTCTTTCCAACAATGGCCTCAGACATCATCAAAGTTGTACAGAGTTTAAAGAATAAATGTTCTACTGGTGTGGATGATATTTCGGTTTCCTTGATTAAGAAATGTATTAAGCATGTGGCTGAAGTATTAAGCCACGTTTATAATGAGTGCATTACAGAAGGTGTGTTTCCGGATAGGCTCAAAATTGCTAAAATAATACCGTTATATAAGAAAGGTGATAAGCTTAAATTAGGTAATTATCGACCAATTTCTCTGCTACCAGCGTTTTCGAAAATTTTCGAAAAGATTATGTGTCGAAACATAACTTCTTTCTTGGACAAGTTTAGTATTTTGTCTGATCGTCAAAATGGTTTTAGACAAAATAGATCTACTAGTTCCACAATTCACAATTTTTTACAACTGATAACGGATGCGCTTGATAATCATGAGCACCAGTTAGGTGTTTTTTGCGACCTGACTAAAGCGTTCGATTGCGTTGACCATAAAATATTAATTACTAAACTTAATCACTATGGTTTCAAGGGAAATGCACTGCACCTAATGGAATCATACCTAACTGATAGATCTCATATCACTGAAATAAAGTATTTTGATGATGAAAATATGGAAAGTATATATGCGTCTAAACCGGCGATTATCACTTGCGGGGTACCGCAGGGCTCGATTTTAGGTCCACTGTTGTTCATCTTATTCATAAATGACCTTCCGTTTAGCATTGATAATTCAGAGCTTTTCGCAGATGACACCAGCATACTCATCAAAGAGTCTACTTTTGAAAAACTTATAGATAGCGCCGAACAAAGTATCAATGAAACAAGCATTTGGCTTAAAACGAACAAATTAATCTTGAACACCGATAAAACAAATTTCATACAATTTCATACAACGCAGAAAAGCAAAAGTCTTAAAAGGGTTACTTCAGTAAACAATACACTGGATATGACGAATATTTCATCAGTTTGTCATACAAAATTTTTAGGTTTGACCATTGATGAGAATTTAAGCTGGTCGCGACATTGCAGTACCATTGCTAGCAAATTAAATTCGGCGTGCTTTGCTATCAGAACTATCAAATCATTATCTGACACAAAAACTGCTAAATTAGTCTATCACTCAAACTTTGAAACACACCTCCGGTATGGCATTGAATTTTGGGGATTATCCCCACATGCTCACAAGCTATTTATCATTCAAAAGAGAGCTCTCCGATCAATGTGTGGGGCTAGGACCAAGGACAATGTCATACCACATTGTAAGGAGCTCTTCCAAGTACATAATACCAGAAAAAACACTCCGTGTAAAAATACCAGCCAAGTCTCTTTAACTATAAAAAAAAATAGAAGAAATCTAAAAATTCAGCACTGAAAAGGAGTGATATCAAAAAAGGAGCCAAGTCAACGAATTTTCCAAATTTTAATCGTACCATTGAAATAAAAATATCAACCCCCGAGAAATACTTAAAAAAAGGACTTGGCGCATCGTTTTTTTAAAGACACTTTTCTATCCTAAAAGTATAGGAAGAACTCTACAAGTATATTTTCCTGAGTATATCACATTCATTATCGACGAATCATACTACGTTTTAATATAACTAGTACTCTTACCTACTGGCAGTTTTGGTATTTTGTCAATATTCAGAGGAAATAAACGGATAAACGAATAACGAATAAACGGAAGCGGCCTAGTCTATTCGTTATTGCCACTATTTCTAGGGTCATATTAATCAATCATACTTCTCAATATCGTGACTGAGGGAAATAGCGAAAGCGCTCATTACAAGAAGGCCGTCAATGAGATTTGTATAAGTGACTAGTGCACTGAGCCATGCTGCTCAAATAATTACTGACTAGATTTTTATCTAAAGTAATACGTTATGTAATTTATGAATTTTTTTGGTATAAAATGTTAATTAATAGCAATTAATTACACGGCGAGAAGGTTCAAAGTATAATGCTGTAGTAGGTATGTTGATGTACCCACAAAACTATAGGTACCTACCAATCACAAACACAACTGTTCTGTATTTATTGCTTGTAAGACAATGCTATGTTTCTTTGCGTACTTATATTTAAATTTAAAATATTTTACAGAATGTTCAATATTTAATTTGAAAGTTTAGTCCCAATTTTTCTAGGCATTTCTGAACTATGTAGTATGTGAGTGGCATAAGCTTAAGAATAGAAAAATGTCTTTAAAAAAACAATGCGCCAAGTCCTTTTTTTAAGTATTTCTCGGGGGTTGATATTTTTATTTCAATGGTACGATTAAAATTTGGAAAATTCGTTGACTTGGCTCCTTTTTTGATATCACTCCTTTTCAGTGCTGAATTTTTAGATTTCTTCTATTTTTTTTTATAGTTAAAGAGACTTGGCTGGTATTTTTACACGGAGTGTTTTTTCTGGGATATCACTTCTTTTGTTAGTTTATTCATACAGCTTGTAGCACATGTCCGAGCAGGGACTAATTTCTTTAAAAAAATACGCCTCAACCGATTTGGTTACTATGAAAAGTTGCGTTTGGTATAAGATGAAAATGATTATCCAAGAAGAATAGCTTAAGTTTCGTTATAATCGATCCAGCCGTTTTCGATACATGACGTCACTTCCGGTTTTGAAATAGCGGCCGAATTCCGGTATAGGTAATAAGAAAACAATCTAGTTTTATCTAGTTGATACCTTCATGAACGACCATCTGAATTCCTAATCCCTATATTTCCGTAAAATCGGTCATGCCGTTTGTAATATATGACGTCACTTCCGGTTTCATTTAGTGGTTCCTGCCGCCATTTCCGGTACCATTAATTTATTTATTCATTTTTCACAATTGATTTTTCAAATAAATAGCAGAATGAATACGCAGGAGCTAGTTCAGTTGCAATCGGTACAGGCGTTTTAGATATATGACGTCACTTCCGGTTTCAGGAATGGCGGCCGAGAACACTGCTACCTTGAATATATAAATTGTATTGTCTATGTTACAATGTAAGTTAATTATGTACGTATTTTAAGTATAATTTGTTGAAATAAGTTAAATATTGCGTATTTATGACGTCACTTCCGGTTTAGAAAATAAGAAAATAATATTTTTTTTATTGATACTTCATATCACTGGACTTAATCAACCAATTTGAGTCGAAACCATCAGCTGGTTGGGATGAAGTCCCGATGTCTCTACTCAAGAAGTGTGGCCCATGGATCGCAGGGCCACTCGCTCACATATTCACACACTCATTAAGTTCTGGAGTATTCCCTGCAGGTCTAAAACCAGCGTTGGTAGTGCCTATACACAAGAAGGGAACGAAGACTGATTGCTCCAACTTTAGGCCTATCTCACTTTTATCTTCATTCTCTAAAATCATTGAGAAATTTATGCACCAACAGCTCACTACCCACTTCAACAACAACACCCTGTGGTCCCCTACGCAGCATGGGTTTCGTTCTGACCATTCTACCACTACTGCTGCCTTTGGTATGATTACTGGGATTGAGGAGGCCTTGGAGAGGAAGAACAAGGTTGGAGTTATACTATGTGATTTGTCTAAGGCCTTCGATTCAATGGACCACCAACTGCTGATGAACAAACTCACGGTATATGGGATTACTGGTGTTTGTGGGGCATGGTTCGATTCCTACCTGAGTGGTAGGACTCAGAGAGTGCAGCTTAATGAACACTTCTCCTCTTGGGAACCCGTCACCAAAGGTGTGCCCCAGGGCTCCATCTTGGGGCCCCTTCTCTTCTCTATCATGGTGAACGATCTTGCCCCAAACATCTGTACCAACCATTCAGGAAGAAGTGTAATCCAGTATGCTGATGATTCCAGTGCCACAATTGAAGCTCTAACCGCCAACCAACTAGCGGCTGAAGTCCATTTAGCCATGGATCATTTTGTTAACTGGTTCACCCCTAACAAACTTCTATTGAATCGTACCAAGACCGAGATTATAACCTTCGAACCTCGCGGCAAACACTCTGATAATATGCTGTCTATCAGCTCGTGCTCCAGCGTGAAGTATCTTGGTATAACTATTGATAGAAACCTATCCTGGGTTCCGCATATCGATCATCTAGTTAAAAAACTTTCTTCAGCGCGCTTTGTAATGCGTACATTAGCCCAGAATTGCAACTTATTTGCTTTACGATCAGCCTACTTTGCGTACGTTCACTCAATACTCCAGTATGGTATCATCTTTTGGGGCGGTACGCTAGACAGCAATAGGGCTTTTCGCGCTCAGAAGAAAGTCATCCGGATCATACTCTCTCTTGGATATAGTGCGTCATGCAGAGATAAGTTCCGGGAGGTAGCAATACTACCTCTCCCATGTATCTACAATTTGGCAGTGTGTTTGTTTACACGGGACAACCTGCATTTGTTCAATGACAACAGCCACCACATGTATGGAACTAGAGGTGCCTCCAATTTAAAACATGAATACTGCCGCTTAATACCACGTCTCAGGGTGTCATGCAGTCTGGCCGCAGACTGTACAACCATGTGCCGCAAGAAATCAGGAACATTGAGTCCAGGAGCGGTTTCAAGTATAATTTAAAGATGTTCCTTATGAAGCATTCCTTTTACAGTGTAAATGAATTTCTTGAATGCTGATTTATATGTATATTTATATGTTCGCTTCGCTTTTAGCGCAATACTTTCACTATTTTAACTTGTAATATGTGTTAACATTCGAATGTATTTTTACAATTTGTCTTTGTTACTCAATATGTTTCAATGCTCAAATGTCATATTATAGTTATTATTTTAGTTCTGACTTTGTAATGCAATTGTAATTGCTTCCTACAAATAAATAATACAATACAATACAATATAGATGACCATCTAAATCGAATGGCGCTAATTTCGTTCTAATCGGTCCAGACGTTTTTGAGTTATGACGTCACTTCCGGTTTAAAAATGGCGGCACAAAAAATCACAAGAGGCAAGGTATCATCAGACGCCAAAAGTGCATATGTGGTAAAAGTTTCAGGTCGATCGGTTTAGCCGTTTAGGCTGTGGCGCTGTCAACAGGGTTTCCTGATATCATCAGAATCATCATCTTCAGAATCAGAAAGTGGTGTAATTTCACTGTTTTCTCGGTCCTCTAGCGCGCAAATGGCATAACCTATTGTTCCCAAATTTGGTATATGTAGTGGGGTGGGCCATAGCTCGAAATTAAGACATTTCACAACAATGTGAGATTTTCCAATTTTAAGATCCAGTAGGCCGAAAATGCCATGTTGTTGCTTACAGTAAAAGTGTTTGGTCTGCTCCTCAGTTTATTAGGCATTTACGGTATGTTGAGTGACTGTGAGTGTATAGTACGACTTGGCTGGGTGGAGCGACCGCTCCACTAGATTCTTACATTTTATAGCCTTTATTTACTAGAAGCAATTTCATTAATCAAACGTAATATCACCACACAGGTTTTTAATACTTCTGTTCACAATCATGATACTCGAGGTAAGGATAATATTCACACAAAAGGATATAATCTGTCTATTTCTCAAAAAAACTCAACGTACATAAATGCTAAATTTTACAATAGACTACCAATTAGAATTAAATCAATTGAAAGATTTAAGCACTTTAAGCATGAGCTCAAAACTTTATTAACCCAGAAAGCGTATTACTCGATTAATGAATTTGTAGAGGACAATTCTTTGTAGTGTGTTTAGGGCATTTTTGTACATTGTTTATTTTTTTTTTTTTTATTATTGTTGGACTATTGAAATAGATATTTCAAATAAAGCTTTAGTTATTAGTGTTTTAGAAATTGTTTTGTACTATTTGACTTTACTGATGTGTACTGCTTTGCTGTATACTGTGTGTATGTGTATCTTTCCAAATACCTTTGACTAAAGGTCAAATATGTATGATTGTATCTACATTGTTGGAAATAAATTGATTTGATTTGATTTGATTTATTCAAATTTTTAATTCAATTTTTTTGCGGGGAAGGGGGGGGGGGGTTAAGACGGCTGAGTTGTGACCAATGTTATATTACCCATGAACCTACCAATGAGCTTGGGGCATTGCTTTTTAGGGAATTACATAAGTTTATATTCAGTGTTGTGATTAGATAATTTTATTTTTATCTAGATAAAAATAAAGATAACCTGCCAAAAATGTATCTAGATAAGATAATAGATAAAAAAAAAATTGAAAAATAGATAGATAGAAAAGATAGAAAATCTAAATCTATCTTAATCTATCTTTATCTTAATCTTAATCTTAATCTTAATCTTAATCTTAATCTTAATCTTAATCTTATCTTAGAAGATAGAAAAGATAATATAGATAGAAAAATGTATCTAGATAAGATAATAGATAAATTTACAAGAAATCATCTAGATAAAGATAAAGATAAAAAATAATTATCTAGATATTTGTAAAAGATAATAGATAATTTTTTTACCAAATATTACTGTTCCCTAATTATTTTCGAAACCTAAATTCGGAACTCGAGTTTTTTAAAAATTAAGGCGTCAAAACAAGCCAGCTAATGCCCCTAAACGGAGATGATTTTCCTTTCTTATGCATGTTTGTGCATGTTCATACATATACCAATGCATATTGAATTTTATATTTTTTTATCTAGATAATTGCCAATAGATAACGATATTTTTTATCTAGATAAAGATAAAGATAAGCAATTATTTAATTATCTAGATAAGATAATAGATAAAAAATAATTATCTAGATAATTTTATCTAGATAAGTCACAACACTGCTTATATTACCTATGTAAGCATGTATATTTGAGTTCTGACCTACACTTCTACTAGTTATTATGCACGATGCGGCAAGTATTTTTTTGATATTTAAAATAAAGTTTTGACTAGACCAATGTTTTGATCAATATACTTTTCAGTGCTAAATTTTTAGATTTCTTATTTTTTTTAAGTTGAAGGGCTGGTATTTTTACCCGGAGTGTTTTTTATGGGGATTGCTTTACAAGAAAAGTCCAATCCACAAATCGCCTGATTGTTGTACTCTAGGTCCCTCATCATTTATACAACACGCAGTTGTAATAAACACACAATTCCACCATTATTTGCATACCTTGTATCTCTTGCTTGATTCTAGAGGTGAACGAAGTTCCCATTAAGGGAAACACACCCCTCATGGTGTTCCCACCGTACTCCTTGGACTACGGGAAATACATCATGAGGGTCACTGTCTCAGAAATCAGCCGCCAACAAGGTCTAGGAACACCCCGATACAACGTCGCCAGCTGCAACATCGAAGTCGTTTCGGTGCCGATGGAGGCGATCATCACAGGAGGTGACAGTGAGAAATATGGCAAAGACGCGACCGTGGTCCTCAGCGGGGAAGAGTCGTACAACCCGAATAACCAAAACAAAATGGATAACATAGCGTACAAGTGGTCGCTCGAATCTGTGGACGGACAAGCTGTTACACCTCAAAGTGTTTTGTCAACAGGTATAAAATTAATACTTTTTATTTGAGTCCATCCTCATCACGGCTCCCTTTGCGTACGTCACATTTTTTGAGGAAACGAAAATTGATTAAATTAATTGATATACGAGGCCTCAGTATGTAAGGGAATATTCAGGGGGGAGAGCGCCCCCCCCCCCCCCCCCCGAAATCAGGGATTCATCTTAAAATCTCAGCATATTTCAAATGTGAACAAAACACTTAAAATGGGCAGGTAATGTCAAAAACTTACCAAATGCTTAGAATTGAGTTAAAATTCAAGAAAAAACGGAGCAATGTCCCACAAATGTCCCCGGACTTGCAATAAGTTCAATATATTTACGTATTCTTAAAACTATTAGACCAATTTTTTGACATTTTGCTTAATTCATAATCCCCAATAATTGCTTTTTAAGGTTGGGTAAGACCGGCTTTGGATTAGATAATATCGATTTAGTGATCAAGTAGCCAATGAATCCGGTTGGCGCACAGTCAATAGGATCATTAAATTACACTAACCATCGATAGTAACTAAATCCAAAGTTGGTCCTCCGGCCTAAAAAATAACATTGACACTGCGTTTCAAAATTGCATGAAAACTAGTGACCTTGAAACAAACCCCCTGCTTTCCGCTGTGATTTTTCAAAATATTTATAATGTCTGCCTCCCCCCCCCTGGAAATGCCTGTAAACCTGTATACGCCCTTGCCATAATAATACATGAAATCACCTAAAATAGACGCACCACCAGGCGCGTAGGAATTACTTTTGTCATGAGGGGGAATGCCACATTCGGAGGGCTATTGTAAATTCCCTTGTCGTCTCGTCTCTCTTGATACGGTCTCACTGTTATCTATTTAACATGGTAGTGACACCGTATCAACTGATGAGACCACAAAGGAATTTAGAATAACTTTTTTTTACGAATATAAACAATTTATAAGTGATTCTGGAATGTTAAACTGCTCAAATTACAACAAATAACCCCCTATTACTGCCCTGCAGGGCGTTTTTTTTTAAATTTGTATGTGATTCTGGACGCTAAACTTAATTTTGTATGGTGAATAGGGGTCAACTGCTCGAGTGGGGGGGGGGGGGGGGGGGGGGGGTAATCCGCCCATCTCCCCTTCCTACGCACCTACGCCATACATATAAAAAAAGTATGGTTTCAAATCAAAGTACACTCGAACAAATAATAAACGGTACCTCGAAAGAAAATGATTGTCTGATGAAGATGTTTGATGGCATCATCCCATGAAATCTGTGCTAATGCATTATCTAATGTCTACAGTTTATCCTTAGCGCAGACACACTAATTGTTCTCGTTTTATAATGTATTATGGACACTTACAATGGACCTGACGCTATCATGAAAAGCTAAAAGTGTCAAAACATACCTCAGCTGTGGAAAGCTCTCTGTATCAGCTCTGCCGCAGAGCCAATAGATCCCCAAATGTGTCTACATTTTCACCCACTCAAGGTCCATTTTTTCGGAACTAATCTATACAATCCTTAGCGAGCTATGAGCTACAAGGTTGTAAACGACCTCGAACAAGGAATGGGCAATAAATGGTCGAGGATACATGAGAGCAAATGATTTTACAATACCTACATTATAAGACGAGAACAATGAGTGTGTCTGCCCTAAGAATAAACTATAGTATAGGTGAGCTCTAATATATTTATAATAACAAGAATAAGGAACCCGAGAAGCAGCCAATCCGTTTTGTTCAAAGTACCGTTTTTAATTGGTTTGAGTGTACAAAATAAGTGACCAATAAATTCTTTGATTCAGACAAGTAATTTGCATGCCTTCTTCCCCTTCCTTCCGAAGTTCGCATTACACAGCTCGGTAAAGATAACTAAAGTTATCTAGCTTAGGCGGTTGGCTAGTAATAATTAGTCAATTCTTCATATTTTCCATCTGAGCTTTAATTGTATCTACATTCTGTGTTGAGTACGGTGTCTTGCATGTACAGGGGCGTTGTTCACGCCTGCCGAGATATTACTGGACAAGAAGTACAAGTTCAAACTCCAGGTCTCCGACACGCAGTTCTCCGGGATCGTAGAGGACGGCATAGCGTATCAGACCATCACCAGGATAGACGAGAACCGAGTGTCCAGACTCGATATCATGTAAGAAAAGCTTTCTAGTTTGTTATCTAGCCGGATTTAAACCATAACCAATTTCATTTCATGGTAATTCTTGACAATTTGGTAATTCGTGACTAGTTTTTTTTGTACTCTACTCTGTTTATGCTCACTATTTGATATTCATGTCCTAACACACCTGGTACGAGTAGTAATGTTGTCTGTCTAATCAAACTTCTGACACGGCTAAACACGGCTACACGGCTAAAGAGGGCACCTAGTTGCCCTGCAATAGCCATCTGCCTCTGGCAGGTAACATAATAAATAAATAAACATATGAAGGCGATGGCCCTCGTCTGTCCTACTGCGGTTAGTCGCAATCACTCGAGGGCAGTGGTCGAATTATATTGATATATTAATATAATATTATAATAATTAATATATTGATAGTTCCATCCCCCATGGCTAATTTGTACACTTAACCACCCCCCCATGAGAGATTTAATAACATCACTATTTACTTCAAAATAATACAATTGCCGCAAAAAATTTTCAGTTTTAATCTCTAGTCGCCATTTGTGAAGATAAAAATAGACTGAAAATAACGTTAAAAACGCGTAAAATGCACAAAATTTATATGAAATTAAAAAAAAATCTGGGACGGTACGCCCCCGGCTCCGCATGGTGCTGGGGGCCCTAACAAGGAGCGTAAATACATAGTTAAATACACAGGAATTATAGGACAGGCGGTGCACTCACCTATCAAGTCAAGTATTACACAAACAAATATTAATGGTATACTTGGCACAATTAAAAACGGTATTTGAGCCAAACATATTGGCTGCTGGTCAGGTTCCTTGACCTTAATCCTTGTTATTATCAATGAAATCAGAACTTATCTACTAGAGTTATGGCGTTTTCCACTGGCCGCACTGGGGTTGCACTGAAACGATGTCACACACACTCATTGCAAATTTCAAACTAAGTTCAGAACTAGTGCGGCCAGTGGAAAACGCCATTATAAGGAGTTAGCATCTAGACTCTTTGGATAATGCCACCAAATCTTTTTAGTCAGTCCGTTTTTTTCAAATACGATTTTAAGTTTGGTCAAGTGTACATTATGATATTTTGGCTTTAGACATGTTCAATTATTTTTTACAAATCGGTAGGTACTAGCATTTATTTTGTTTAAAAGAAATAATAAAAAATACGGTTAGTTCTTCAATTAATTAAAACAACTTTTCAACCGAATCAAATCGACCATAGTCAGGCTACTTACATGAAAAACAAAACACATACATTTTATTGTTTCTGCATCTTTAGGCCAGGGAATATTACACTTGCAGAATAGAAATGATTGACAGTGACGTGTTTTAGCTGTCAGAAGGGCTGCACTCCTGAGCGTCCGCCAAACAGAGAAGACGGCATGGTTCTTCGAGTCAAATGTTTAGTCGAGTGCAACGACAAGGCAGATGACTGGCTCGATTACATATGGACCATCGAGCCACAAGTACCAACCAAGCAAAACAAGAGGCAATTCGCCGTCCAGGCTAACATACTTGAGCCAGGGGCAACCTACAAGGTCACAGTACACGGTAAGAGTTCAATAATTGGAAGACTGAATTGAAACTTACCTATACCTACCAGAACTAAAGATATGAACACTCTCATAATAGCGTACGACCTTCCCCCCTCCCCTTCCCTCTATGGCAGCATTGCTCCTTCAACTTATTTGTATCCCAGAAAAAAACACTCCGTGTAAAAAAGGCAGCCAAGTCTCTTTACTTAAAAAAAAATCAACACCGAAAAGGAGTGATATCAAAAAAGGAGCCAAGTCAATGACATTTCCAAATATTTAATCGTATCTTTGAAATAAAAGTATAAACACCGAGAAATACTTTACAAAAGGACTTGGCGCATCGTTTTTTTAAAGACATCATTCTATCCTAAAAGTGGAAAGATTATTAACAAGTAGGTACATATTCCTCTTTTTATTTGAGCCAGTATCTATGAATCAAGCTACTTTTGGTAATGGCTATTTTATAATTTTGTAATGGCGATAGAAGAAAGATGTCATGCTGTAATAGAAGTAATAATAAGGGAGGTAGAATTAAATAACAAGGAAGTGGGCTCATATATATTCTTATAGCACTGTTAATATGGTGATATTAGAAGGATATCTTTTCATAATTTGATCATGACTGAAGGAAATCATGAAAAGTTGTCAAATAATTACTAACTATTTATAGAACACTATTATATTATGGCAGTAAATTATTATGGTATATATTATACCATTATATGGTATATATTATTATGGTTTTAATAGTTGTTCAATGTGACTTCACTGTGTACTTTGTGAAATGTATTGTTATAAAATGTGGATTAATAGAAATGTATTTCATTGTGAGAAGGTATAACGCATGAGACTTAATTATGTTGACCACGAAACAATAATATGAAGATAACTATTGTATATTTATTACAAATATAGGCAACAAGTTTCATCGCGTACATATTCAAATAGAAAATATTTTACAGTAGGTATGTAGGTATAATATGTAATTGAAAGTTGTGTCCCTATTATTCTAAAATTTCTAAATTACGGTTGTATATAAATGGCATATGCTTATGAATAGAAAAATGTCTTTAAAAAAACGATGCGCCAAGTCCTTTTGTAAAGTATTTCTCGGTGTTTATACTTTTATTTCAAAGATACGATTAAATATTTGGAAATGTCATTGACTTGGCTCCTTTTTTGATATCACTCCTTTTCGGTGTTGATTTTTTTTTAAGTAAAGAGACTTGGCTGCCTTTTTTACACGGAGTGTTTTTTTTCTGGGATATCACTTCTTTTGTTAGTTTATTCATACAGCTTGTAGCACATGTCCGAGCAAGGACTAATTTCTTTAAAAAAATACGCCTCAACCGATTAGGATAGGTACTAAGAAATTACAATCGGTCCAGCCGTTTTCGATATATTATAACGTCCCTTCCGGTTTTGAAATGGCGGCCGAAATTAATGTCGTCTTGAATTCATAATTATTAGTCCTACAAAATTGCATAATTTGATTGCAATCGGTACAGCCGTTTTCGATATATTATAACGTCCCTTCCGGTTTTGAAATGGCGGCCGAAAATAATGTCGTCTTGAATTCATAATTATTAGTCATACTATTTCCAAAATTTGGTTGCAATCGGTACAGCCGCTTTCGATAATGACGTCACTTCGGTTTTAACAATGGCGGCCGAAAATAATGTCGTCTTTAATTCATAATTATTAGTCCTACACATTTCCAAAATTTGGTTGCAATTGGTACAGCCGTTTTCGATATATGACGTCACTTCCGGTTTTGACAATGGCGGCCGAAAATAATGTCGTCTTTAGTTCATAATTATATTAGTCCGACATAATTCTAAAATTTGGTTGCAATCGGTACATCCGTTTTCGATATATGACGTCACTTCCGGTTTTAACAATGGCGGCCGAAATTAATGTCGTATTGAATTCATAATTATAAGTCCTACACAATTCCAAAATTTAGTTGCAATCGGTACAGCCGTTTTCGTTATATGACGTCACTTCCGGTTTTAGAAAATGGCGGCCGAGAGCACTGCAACCTTGAATTTATAATTATTTACAATGTATGTTTACTAAATATCTATTTAAAAGTATAAAGTGGTGAATTTAGTGTCCTTTAGAATATTAATGACGTCATTTAGCATTTTTATGACGTCATTTCCGGTATAGGTAATAAGAAAACAATTTAGTTTTATCTAGTTGATACTTCATGAATGACCTTCTGAATTCAATAGCGCTAATTTCCGTCAAATCGCTCATGCCGTTTTCAATATATGACGTCACTTCCGGTTTCATTTAGTGGTTCCTGCCGCCATTTCCGGTACCGTTAATTTGTATATTCATTTATCCCAATTGATTTTTCAAATAGATTGCAGAATGAATATACAGGAGCTAGTTCAGTGGCAATCGGTACAGGCGTTTTCGATGTATGACGTCACTTCCGGTTTCAGGAATGGCGGCCGAGAACACTGTGTATTGAAATTATAATTTTGTATTGTCTTTGTTACAATGTAAGATAATGATATGTGTATTTAAAGTATAATTTGATGAAATAAGCTAAATATTGCAAATTTATGACGCCACTTCCGGTTTAGAATATAAGAAAATTATATTTTTAAGTAACATACTTCATATAGATGACCATCTCAACCGAATGGCGCTAATTTCGTTCTAATCGGTCCAGCCGTTTTTCATATATGACGTCACTTCCGGTTTAAAAATGGCGGCACAAAAAATCACAAGAGGCAAGGTATCATCAGACGCCAAAAGTGCATATGTGGTAAAAATTTCAGGTTGATCGGTTCAGCTGTTTAGGCTGTGGCGGTGATAGCAACGTTTCCTGATATCATCATCAGAATCAGAAAGTGATGTAATTTCACTGTTTTCTCGGTCCTCTAGCGCGCAAATGGCATAACCTATTGTTCCCAAATTTGGTATATGTAGTGGGGTGGGCCATAGCTCGAAATTAAGATATTTCGCAACAATGTGAGATTTACCAATTTTGAGATCCAGTAGGCCGAAAATGCCATGTTGTTGCTTACAGTAAAAGTAGTTGGTCTGCTCCTCAGTTTATATAGGCATTTACGGTATGTTGAGATACTGTGAGTGTACGGTACGACTTGGCTGTGTGGAGCGACCGCTCCACTAGATCCGATGGTCTATGAATATGATCCTTCCAACGACATTTCGTATCCACAAAATAAAAACATCAAGCTTATTCTTTGCACCAAAGTGTGGGGAATTCAGCCAAATATAGAAAGAAAATATAATAATCTACATAGTTAATTAGAGGTATAATGTCTAGTTTACACGGTTCAATTCATTGAAGGAAAAGTAAGACTGGTTCTAATAAATGTACCTCTGCTTTAATTTAGCGTCTACAATGTTACATTCCATGATCTAAACGATTTTGAATCAATATGTTTTTCTCACTTGAACGTGTTCTGCAATGCTAGGAATTCAAGGAATTCTGTATAATTTAGTGAAAATATTCCAATGCCATTTCCAAATTCATATCTATTTTTCCCAAAGATACAGTAACGATCTTCATCTTAAAATGTTGTAAATTATTTTCAGGTGGTTTCAAAGGGGAATCAAGCCGAGTTTTCGTGCTCAATGCTCTGCCCAAGACGGGAGATTGTTCCGTGGAGCCGAAGTCAGGCAATGTTTATACGCAGTTCAACGTCCAATGCACGGGCGCCATGGGTGACAAGGACAAAGACGATTGGCCTCTAAACTATTACTTCTACCAGGGTAAGTGACATTTTTACTTCACTTTGTCACTTTGTCAGCTCCACAGCATTTTTATAATAAGTAGATATAAGCACTTTAACGGTTTTGTTGAGTGAGAGTGTACGTGCCGTACGACTTGGCTGGCTTGGAGCGACCGTTCCATTAGATTTAAATAATTATTTAATAACGTTCCTTCAATAGCTATGTGAACAGATTAGCATAAGAAAAGTAAAGTAAATATTACTAAAATTAAAGAGGGACAGATTATGACTAAAAATAAATCGTGACTTCTACTTAGCATTAGTGTGTGTGCAAAATTTCAACTCATTTGGTTGATCGGTGTGGCCTGGGCAACAATCTGCAGTCAAGCATGCAATTCATTTTCTAATTGAAGGAAGAATGAAGTTAACATTAACTTTCGAGGTTTGAAATGGTTCGAAATGATTTGAAATTTACATTATGATTAGATAAAGAAACACACTCAGGGTTATTCTTGGTACATTTTTAATTTTTTGCTTCGTTAATTAGTAATAATAGTAGATATTTGGTGACAATGGTATATGTTCTTGTCTAGCTGGGTGCTGTATGAAATTTAATTTAAAAAATGTGCCAAGTGACAACCATAATTGTTTGTCTTTTATCTAATCATGATTAAAATTTGAGATCAATTGGTTAACTGCTTTGGTCTCCAATCGTATCGGAAATTTCATAGTTTTGAGCGGTTTAGTTAAACACCGGCGGCTAATTAACAATGCAAGAAGTAAAAATTAAAAAGTGCTACTAATATACAATCAGACTGATCATGTGAACATCCTATCAAAGTTACAAAAAAAACTTATGAAACAGATTTTCTCTTTCAATTTTCTAAAACGACCGAGCGCTTGCACCACCTTAAAATATCAGTCAATCCATTAATTAATCCATTAATCCAGTTGAATCCAGCAGTAATCCAGCAGTCTCTGATTGACGCATGTTCTACAGGCGACAAAGCGTCGACGGAGTCCGCCGTGGTGATCGGCTTCACGTCCGTGCATCATCCTTACAAAGTGAACATGAAGTTCCTGCTGTCGGAGGGTGACGACAAGAGCGCCTACAAGACGCACATCACGATCAAGGCGTTGGACCACGACGGCACCTTTGCCATCACGTCCATCGACTGCACGGTGAGCGGCAAACCAATAGGACATTGTACGTGTTCTTTTGATATTCAAAGCTGGATTTCAAAGGGCGCAATTTCGATGCGTATAGCAAGAATCTATTTCATACCCAAAATCATCAGAGATAATGCATTTGACAACATTTTCCTGACGAATATTGCATGTCACACACAATTCGATTTTTCCAATATAAGAATCCGAAATCGATTCAAAATCGAACCTTATTAGTAAAAGTTCAAAAATTTCCCTGCGTGGCTAATGGAGCAAATACCTTAGTAGTTACATATTTATTGCATTTGTCTATATGTTTCAACAAGAATATTGCATATCACATTTTAAATTTCTTTGAAAAGAATACCAAAATAGCTTCAAATTCGAATCTAGTGCACCAAAAGCTCAAGAATGACTCTGCGGGGCAAACTGGGAGGTTAGTCCCACAGACCCCCTAGTAGCGGCGCAAGTTTTCCTCACCTCCATCGATCTCCTATATCCCCCCTCCCCAATGGACCATGCCTACACGTGATAACTGATAACCCCCGTCAGGTGAACCCCCCGGACACCCCGTGGTCCCCGGCGCTGTTGACGTCGCTGTTGATGGGCGGCTCGAAGAACGAACAACCGTCGCTGACGGACAGCATCGAGGGGGGCTCCTACTCCAAGGCGGTTCGTCTGGCCTCCATGATCTCCGGCGCGCTAGCTCATCTCGACAACAGTCCGAACAAAAAGAAATTCAAGGACGACATGAAACATGATCTTCTCAAGTCCTTAGGTAAACCATAGGGACCAACCCAGTGGTCGAATTGGAAGTCAGTCCTTGGCGCGATGGTGTAGGTACTTGGGCGCCGGCTGGATTTCTGCCCCGACGGGAGTGGGGGGTGGGGCAAGAAATGGTAAAATGCCTCGGGCTAAGGGGAGTGTGGAGGGGGGGCTATTTTTATTTTTTTACACTTTGAAATCAATTTTAAGACGTTCTACTTCTAAGACGTATGTTGTTTTTCAACTTTCTTTAAATTTTTCACATTTTACACTACAATAAGGTGCCAGGGGCATGCCCTAAAACCTTGCCCCGCAGGGTGTTTTTTTAGTTTTTTGACACTTTAAATTCAATTTTAAGACGTTTTGAGGTGCATTCTGTTTACAAAATGCAACTACACGTTAAACACCATAAAACTTTTATTTTTTCCTGATAGGTATCTAGTGGGCCAAGAGCCTCCCCTGACCCACTCCCCCCCCCTCTCCTCTCGGCGCCTATGATGGTGTTTTGTTACAAAAATAAACATTGTCATCAAATCAATGGGAGGGCGCCGTGCTGGTCCGCACAGCCACGGACATTTTCACATTTTAGACATGAATTTGGTGCGTTTCTACGCGCGATTTTGGCGCTATTTTAAGCCTATTTTTAATCTCTACAAATGGCGTCTACAGAGGATAAAATTGACATATACTCTGAAAATGGTTTGAAGTTATGATCGAATTATTTTGAAGTACATTACTTAGTGCTGTTTTAAAATCTCTCATGGGGGGATCGTGAAGCGAACAATTTAGCCATTGGGGGATGGAACCCTCAATATATTCCCCATGGGGGGATTCCATCCCGCATCCCCCCTCCAATTCGACTGCTTGACAAACCACACACAGGCGCGTAGGAATAGGGGGAGGGTAGGGGGGGGAAGGGGGGAACGGACCCCCTGTCCGGATCCTGACCCCCCCCCCCCCCTTGCCAGAAATCTTGAACACCCCTAAATATCACCCCAAGATATACTCAAATGTTGATAATGAGATGCAAATATACACAAATTTGCTTGAGGTCAAATTATCAGAATTTTCTCAAGTTTTGCAAAACTAATTGAACAGAGGTGTGATCCAATGAGACAAGTCAATTACTAATTTGTCCAACATGATCATCCTCATGAATAAAATTTAATAATTACAGGTCGTCGCCCTAGTACTTATTTGATCCATATCCACTTTTCACTTTTTTGGAGTTAGTGCCACTGACTGTTTACTCAGTGCTTGTTCTATCTATATCCAAGAACTCTGGTTAAGAATTCTCAATTTTTAACATGATTTCAGTGTTTTTTTGTGTCATATTTTCGGCAAAAATGACTTTTTTAATACTTTTATGATGCAACATTAACCATCAAAACCATGTTTGCCTTGACTAGTCATTATTGGAGGCACCATTCAGTTATTGTCCCCAACACGGAAGTAAATAACAATTGGGCAAATGGATATGGATCAAAATTTAACACATATTCTTACTAAAAATGAAAAAATGTGAGCACATTTCATCCATATCCAACCGGAAGTATCAAATAACTAATAATCTATGGGCCCAAAAGGGGTTTTCTCGCCTGCACATCATTAACTGATTTATTTCCTTAATATTCATGCATCAAACGTCTTTGAAGACATTGGCGTTGAGCAAGGAACAACACATAAACTTTGAAGTCGATTTTCTCCGTTCGCGAAAAAGTGGATATGGATCAAATAAGTATTAGGGCGACGAGGTTTAACTACACGTCTCATTAGCTTGTGAACTTAATTTCTCATTCCTTTGAAAGATACTGCATTTTAGCTCCGGTTTCTTATGTTGTTCTGATTCTGTAACTAGAGGAGTATGAAAGCGGGGTGGCGTACGGTGTATTACTTATTGCCTAATTACAAGGGGATACCAAAATACATTCAGATCTTTCTTATTGCTTTTTGCTATTGCTTATTGCAACCTTTTTCAAAAATCGATTCATCATCGATTCATTTTTACTAAAATTGAAACATTACCCTGCGGGGCCAATGGAGATGCTGTAAATTATCAAACTTAACAGATTATACGGGTGGCGCAAAAAAAAAATCACCCTGATTGAGAGGTCACTATATCGAAACTATTATAGATAGGATTCTGAAATTTGTACACATATTAGAAATCATACTAAAATTTAATATGTTCAAGTTTCAAAAACATTACTATTGTAGGAAAAAATTTACAGCTGTTCAAATTTGGTTGTCAAAAAATTGATTATACGGAGCTCAAATAGCGCAAGACCAGAAAACTTCCAATGGCCGGGACGCTGTTTCTTCAAAACTACAAACGATATCACGCTGAAAATATAAAATTATTTTGAAAATAGATTAAGATCGATTGTGTAAAAATTTCAATCAACTTGAACAAATGGAACGAAATTTATGGAATCTTGAAGTTGGGCGTAAAATCAGAATATGTAGATTATTTCAAAACTTTTATTACACACGTTATAAAAGTGAATTTTTTCCCACTATTCTGTTTTCAAGCTCAACTTCAAGATTCCATAAATTTCGTTCCATTAGTTCAAATTGATTGAAATTTATACTCAACCGACTTTAATTGATTTTCAATATAATTAAAAATTTTCAGCTTGATATCGTTCGTAGTTTTGAAGAAACAGCGTCCCGGCCATTGGAAGTTTTCTGGTCTTGCGCTATTTGAGCTCCGTATAATCAATTTTTTGACAACCAAATTTGAACAGCTGTAACTTTTTTCCTACAATAGTAATGTTTTTGAAACATGCACATATTAATTATTGGTATGCTTTTTAATACATGTTCAAATTTCAGAATCCTATCTACAATAGTTTCGATAAAGTGATCTCTCAAACAGGGTGTTTTTTTTTGCGCCACGCGGTATTGCATTTTGTCGAAAGTTTCCCCAAGAATATTGCATATCCCACATTTTAAATTTCTTTGAAAAGGAATTTATTTTCCGGGGTGAAATATTTTCACAAATATTGCATCAAATATTTCAAATTTCTTTTAAAAGAAAGATAAAATAGCTTCAAATTCGATTAATATTATCCAAAATTTAAAAAAGGCAATGCCTTTATTTGGCTACCTGGTGAGTGAGCCCCCCAGACCCCCTTGTAATGGCGCAAGTCCTTTTCCTGACATCCATCGATCCCCGATAATTTTGACCCACTCACTCAAAATAAAGTTCCTACGCGCCTGACCACACATACTTGATTAATAAACCATTTTCCCATGTCCAGCCAAGATCCCGATGAAGACGGGCTTCATAGTGATTCAAATGGCGTCGGTGGTGCACCATGTACTGGGCGCCGACCACCGACCTGTGCGCCACGACGCCGCTCGCACCGCCGCCAAGGTCGTGGCCCAGATCTCCAAGGCCCTCATCAAGGCCTCCAAGGACGACAGCGGAGTCACGCGCATGCCGACGGCTCAGCTGATGGAGACGGTCAAGTGGGTGACATCGATTACGTTACAAGAATTTATAAAGAAATTTCCCCTTTTTCCGAGGTCACTATATATCGAAACTATTAAAGGTAGGGTTCTGAAATTTTTTCCCAAGTTCCAAACATATTTGTTGAATAGGAAAAAAGTTAGAAGTGATTGAAGTTACAGTTGAAAAAAATAATTTAACAGATAAAATGACTTGGTGAAGATTTGATTTATTTGGAGATACTTCGTGGGAATTAGGTGTATTTATTTTTTTCGGTCCATTTTCCTTGTGGATTATGCGCAAACGATGTTTCCATTTCCATTGAATCATCGATACCGACATTAGTGAGCGCGAATGTTTGATTTTTGTTTGCAGTGCTGTTAAAGTTGTGTTTAAGTTTTGTAACGCTGGTAAACTGTTTTTCAACGTCTTAATACATTTGTCTGTAACTTTTTTCTCAATCATGAATGCACACATTAAAGTGTCATACGTTTTCTAGGATGTGTGAAAGTTTCAGCTCTTCATCGATTATTGTTTTGTCTGAGTGACCTCTCAAACAGGGTGATATTTTTGCGCCATCCGGAATCTTAAGCTGATATCCCATATGATTGCGGATACGGAATACGGATACGTGGTATCACGTGGATACTGATTATGCTAACGAGACGCTCCATGCAATAGATAGACATTATAACAAAATATGTAGAATGTCTGTCTGTTCTCAACGAACTCCTACACCCTTTAACCGATCTCAACCACGACATTTTTGTCTGTCAAAGACTTCCCAATTGGGAGAAGAAACCTGAATACCTATTTACAATTTTAGTGTCTAAATAATGTTTGTCTACGAGGTTTCCAGATATTTTCCTAATATACTTTTTGCCATCACCCTTCTATGATAATTAAATGAAAATTACATTAATTACATCACAAATAAATTTAAAAATTTCAGAGGAGTAATTTTATGTCAATTTTAAAAGTCTTTGACAGACAAATTCTCGCACCCGGGCAACACCGGGCCTGTATTCTAGGTATACGATTAGCTCTGTCTCCACATACGCTTATGCCAGGGGTCGGCAACCTTTTTTGGTGAAGGAGCCCAAAAATTTATTAATTGGATTATAACGGGAGCCGCAGTAGAGGCAATCAAATAATAAACACCGAAAATAATAAATTGAATTACTAGTTTATTTTGATATTTTGACAAAGCCCCCCAGTAATTGCCCCGCAGGGCGACTTTTTAGAATTTCAACAATTTAAAAGTGATTCTGGGACTCTAAAATGTTCAAATTCAAACAAATAACCTTCCAATTGCTGCCCCGCAGGGCGTTTTTTTTTAGAATTTCAACCATTTAAAAGTGATTCTGATACTTTTAAATGAACAAACTGAAACTGAACAAACCTCCAAATGTTGCCCCGTAGGGCGTTTTTTTCGAATTTTATAATTTGTCTAATTCTGATATTCATTTAAATTATAAGGAGCCATTCGAGAACTACCAAGGAGCCGCAGGTTGCCAACCCCTGGCTTATATGCCTTTAAAGCGATGAGAGTGAAAGCGAGGTTCAAGCTTTTTCCCAGAACATTAAATTGTGTACACGACATTGGCCATTTACAAAACATCTTGACTGATCTCCCCAAGGAACGTGTTCACAACCGCCTCCGACATACTCGCCGGCGACCAAACAGACATCCCGCCTGCGAGGTCGCCCCCCATCGACTTGCACGTCAACGACTACCCTCTGTACACCGACCTGGACGCCGCGGTCATCAGCAGCGTCATCGACCACACCCACGCGCTGCGGTCGCTGGCGTCGGTGTTCGCCGACCTCAGCACGAGCGTCGCGGCGCGCATGAGCGAGGACATGGACCCGATGGTCGTCGAGAGCGAGGGTCTGCGCCTGTGGGTCAACATCGAGAGCCCCGAGACGCTGGCAGGTGAATAGTTTTACTCTAATCTAAAAGACCACGACGGAACAAAATGTAATACGAGGAAAACGCTCCGTGTAATGCGTTGATGAGCGAGCCTTCGTTTTGCATGCGAATTTTTCGTGTAAAAGTATGATCTACCTTGTATAATCAAGAAGATGGCAGGCGTCGAAGGAGCATTGATAATATTTGTATCTGAATAAAC
This sequence comes from Leuctra nigra, assembly GCA_934045905.1. Taxonomy (NCBI): domain Eukaryota; kingdom Metazoa; phylum Arthropoda; class Insecta; order Plecoptera; family Leuctridae; genus Leuctra; species Leuctra nigra. The sequence continues at coordinate 6,280,473 of OW203770.1, forward strand.
TTGAATAAATTTGATACATTTTCAAAACAGCATAAAGCTCCCGTAAAATGTCAACTACTCTCAAAGTTATGAACAAATTTTTCTGAAAATTGTAAAAAAAAATAAAAAAAATAAAAAAAAAAAAACGCTAGAATTACGATGCAACAACCATGCAAAATTTTAAGTTTATTTGTGAAACAATTCCATTCATTTTAATTTTCAATCAATCACGGGATCTCTTTCAAAACCTGTACTACCTGGGACCGCTTTTATGACATTAGTGTGTGTTCAAAAATCAAAATTTCTGCTCGTTTGGTTGAACGGCGTGGCCTGGGCATTGCCTTAATCACAGCCGTCTGTAACACTCGTCGATGCGCGACGGTGGTGGCCCCTTCCCGGGACGGCAAGTTTGGAACTATAATTTTTACTCAGATAACAGGCAGCTTACAGGGTACAGACGGCTGTGGCCTAAAATAACATACAGAGAAAGTGCTTTGCACCGTAATGACGCTCGATTACAAATAGAAGATAGTACCATGACCAAAGAAATTAACTCCAGGACTATTTTGAGGGTTATAAATCTGAATATATGAGAGCATTGGGCATAAACAAATAGCAATGCCTTCCTCATTTTTATAACCGGAGTAACGCAACGACGTGCACTTCTGTTTACTTTCAGACAAGTACCTCGGCACGCCAAAGATGTCGACAGAACCGCAACCAACGAGTATCAAGATGGACAGTAAACTCGCTCAAGAACTCCTCGAAGAGCATCCTACAGTGGAGATGTCCGTGACGTCGATCGCGAACAATCCGATGTGGTTCAAACCGAACAGCCGCGACATCAACACGGCCACCATCTCGTTGAACATGGTGCGGAATGTTGCCGAGGAGAATCACACGCGGGTGCCCATCACTTCGCTCACATCGCCCATCGATATCTACTTGAACATTACCGAAATCAGGGGAGCAGACGAGATGGAAGTAACCGAGGGAGAAGTTAATGTGATAGCCGCTGAGGGTGAGGAGGGGTTGGAGGCGAGCATAAGCGTGCATAAGATAGCCGTTGAATTGGGATCAGCATTGTTTATTATTTTTGACGATACTCTGACGAAAACTAAGGTAAACGTTGTGATAACTGAGGATTTAAGACCTAGCACGGAGGATTTTAAGAATTCCATTACCGTGCCACTAGACGATAAGGAAGGAAAGGAGTCGTTAATAATACATTCTGCTCAACTGGCTCAGATCAATGGCTCTTCCATGTATATAGGAATTCTGCCTGATAAAAGTTTGATTGAGAGCCATTTAGAAGGTAAAGACGGAGTCTTGACTGCCCAATACTCTTTCAAAGTGTTTCAAGTAAGATGTCTCTATTATGAAGCCACAAAACGGCAGTGGTCTTCTAAAGGGTGTATCATGGGTGAAGAAACTTCAACGGATGTGTTACACTGTCGATGTACACATTTGTCTATTTTCTCCGGATCATTTATTGTCAAACCGAACAGAGTCGATCCGTTTATGGGAGTTGGGGCCTTTTTCTCAATGACCCGCGACAACCCGTTGATCGTGTCCATGGTGCTGGTGATTCTGTTGCTGTATCTTGTCGTCTTAATCTGGGCGCGCTGGAAGGATCGGAAAGATTTGCGTTTGAGAGGGGTCACGATACTCGACGACAACCATGTCCTGGCTCGCTACAGATACCTGATCGCGGTCTACACAGGCCATCGGGCGAACGCTGGGACATCGTCGAAGATCGGTTTCCAGTTGGTCGGAGAACGCATGAAAAGCGGGCCTCACGTTCTGAAGGACCCGACGAGGAAAATCCTCTACAGAAGCTCTGAATGTTGGTTCCTGATGATGGCAAGAGAAGGTTTGGGCGATTTGCGATCAATTCGCCTGTGGTCCGACAATTCCGGGAAAACTCCTTCCTGGTACTGCGATAGGGTGATGGTTTTGGACATGGAGGAGAATAAAACCTGGGTGTTCCTTATCGAGCGATGGCTGTCGGTGACGAAAGGCGACGGGGAAGTGGAAACTACAAAGAATCGTGCCACCTTGGAGCAACTCCTTGCTCGCAAATACGATTTCGCCCAACGAACGACGAACGGTTTTCGCGAAGATCATATGTGGTTCTGTATTGTGTTGCGACATCCGCTGAGCAACTATACGAGGTGTCAGCGGCTGAATATGGCGGTGAGCATTCTCTTGCTCACGATGCTGGTGCAACTAATGTTCTACGGAATACCCCGCCAAGATCCAGACTTTCAGCTCGAAGTTGGGAGTTTCACGATTCAGTACAAGGACCTGATCATTGCACTAGAAAGTATTTTGATAACACTTCCACTAGCTATCATAATTCTCCAGCTGTTTCGAAGGTCGCAACCACCAAAGAATGTTGCTCAAATTCAACGAGAGAAAGCCTTGTTAGAACTTGAGGAAAGAGAGAACCGAGGTAGGGTGAAGACTTGTAGGGAGAAACTTAGGGGGATCAATTGGATGCTGATCATTGCTTGGTTCCTCTGCATAAGTATTTTAATTGTCTCGTCGATCTTCATCATGCTGTATGGTCTTTCATACGGTGACGTAAAAAGTAAGCTTTGGGTGTCAGCTATGTTCATTGGATTAATACAAAACATATTTATTATTCAGCCAATTAAAATTATAATTCTTGCTCTGTTATGCGCAATAATCTGCAGGAAAAAGAAACCAGATCCTACTGATGACTACGAATTTGATGTAGAAAAAACGGGTGTTTTCAAAACTTACGATGAAGTTAAGAGAATTCGTGAAACAGAGCCTACATATCGGCCTTTACCGCCTGAGGAAGTAAAAAAGATAAAAAGGAAAGAATGGATGGACTACAGCGTTACTACCACCTTGACAGATATTGCAATGTTCACAATCTTTGTGCTGACTCTGACATATGTTATTTGGGCAGACAGAGACACCTTGTCTCTAGCTAGTACACTATACGTTCATAATACTGTAGTTGGTGGTCCGTATCTCACTGGGCCTGTGTTGCAAAACGTCATGACGGTGTCTGGTTTCATCAAGTACATAAATAATACTTTCCTGCCCGGACTATTTCAAGTGTCATTTGGTAGTGAACCGAATGAGACGATATATATTTCCGACGCGAACAAGTATCTGTTGGGAGTGCCACGATTAAGGCAGTTGAGGATAAAGAATACAACGTGTAAGCTAATCAATGGGTTACAGGTTATGTTCAAAGAATGCAGATCTTCTTATAGCGAAGAAGCATCGGATACGACGAATCATACGCCTGCATGGACAGATAATTTTTTGGAATATACCGACACGGATTTGAGAGGGAAAATTCCATTTACTTACCAGAGCTCTTCGGTGACGAAAAGCCTTCCATTAGCAGGGGATTTGGCCTTCTACCCAGGTGGTGGTTACGTTGCGGATCTCGGCAGAACGCTGACAAACTCCAGGATTGTGCTTCAGTATCTGGTGGATTTCAAATGGTTTGACGTAAAGACGCGAGCCATCTTTATTGAGTTTACGACGTACAACGTTAATCGCAACTTGTTCAACGTAGTGACAATAATAGCCGAGCATAGCGCTTCAGGCGCTTGGATTTTTTCGGAGAAAATATGGACAGTGAAACTGCTTATAAGTGCGAGAACAGTGAAAATGGTGGACTTAATCGCTCTTATATTGTGTTTTGTGGTTCTCCTCATACATTTTATCCGGCAATTATTACAGCTTGGGAGTCGATCGTGGCGTAAAACTTTGTGCAATGTTTGGACATTTATTGACATCGTGATCATTGCGTTGTGCGTGGCATGTGCTGTAATCTTTGCGCATCGTCATGACGAGGTAGCTAATGTGCTGACGGATATGGACAGCCTGGATTCCAATGAATACGTCAGTTTTCACTCAATTGCCTTCTCTGATGTAATTCTCAACTACTTATTCGCCGCATTGATTGCCTTGTCCACAGCACGACTCTGGAAGGTCTTGTACTTGGGAAGAAGTTTCCGGCAGTTGGAGCACCTGTTGCTATCCTCCCTTGGCACGATCCTACATCTGCTATTCGTTCTCTGCTTAATCATTGTTATGTTCACAACGGCTGCCTATATGTTGATGCACACAGAATCAACGCAATTCCGTACCTGGTACAGAAGTGTTACATACATGCTCGTCTACTCGACCGGGGTCCTCAGGGGCCCTTCCCTCGAACTCAATGTTACCTGGAGCAGCGCGTATGTTTTTGGACCTCTGCTATTTGCAATGTTCTCAATAACGTGCATTATTTTTATTATGAACCTTTTCTTTGCTCTTTTTCGCAGTGGTTTCAGGTATAAATATATACATGTTGAAAAGTCAGAACAAGGAATTATTGAGTATCTGAAATCAAAATTGTACTTTCCAAGAGCCAAAAATCGAGGAGATGGAAAGTTAAAATTAAAAAGAGCTGGTAGACTTCGGGGAGGAGCTGATCTGTCCTTAGGCCTTGTGGTTCCTAAAACTGGCGCAGAGAGGAACGTGAATGCCGTGACGATAGATTCGCGCTGCCTTGAAGCGATGAGAACTATCACGTTGAGGTCCTTGGAGAGATCTCGTGGCGTCAATGCGCATGATCGAAGCAACGAGAGAATGGCAGCAATGTCGGTGATCGCTCTGCGCGCAATGCGGACGAAAGAAGGCAGAAGTGTGAAAAAGACCGCATTCTACGTCATTAAAGATGGGGACGAAATAAAATGTGTTCCTCACGATAAAATGTTGGCTATCTTAGCCGAAGTAAACAAATTGGAAGAACAAGAGAAGAGAGATCATGATTCTTTAACGAAGATAAATACCAGCATTGTGTTGGAGGAGGATGCAGATTATGATGATGATGATCAGAATTTAACCGCTCAGTTAAATTCAAATTTGAATCAATTAGCAGTTTTGCTAAACTGTTCTCGTGTGTTTGCCGATAAATCAGAAGTGCCTTTGCGGAGCGACGCAAGGGATGAAGTTGAAGATCAGATCAATAAATCAGAAGAAGAAGATGACGAAGACGCGAAATCGGACAAAACAACGGATGAAAGGACTTCTTATAAAGAAGATGAGATCGAGTATTCACGTATCTGCTTGACTAAGTCGGAGTGTCCCTTTCCTCTCGAAGCTTTTACGCAGAGAAAAACATCTGATAATTACTGTGGCCTTTACTCTCCTACGAATCTCTCTTCTCCTGTTAATTTTCCAACCAAAGTTAGTACAGTTCAAACGTATTTGTTCGACAAAAACTCCAATCTTGACAGTACTGTCGAAACTTCTGGTCCCGGAGATTTAGAGAGCCAACAGAGGACTAACTGGTGCTTTTTCAACTGTCCGAATAACCAAGGTGATTCCGAACTAAAGGTAGATTCGTCAGAGGAACACAATATAAAATTGAACCCCCCTGACACTTTTCTAAACTCGCAAATCCAGCAAAGTGACACACTCAACGAACCAAACATTAGCAATAGTTTCGTCAGCAATACTGTCTCTGAATCGACGTCGACTGATGACTGTCATTCGGACCTAAGTCCGATGTTGCCAAGCAGCACATGTGCCACAGATTTGTCTCTTGGCCGACCAAGTAGGCTAGTGGATAGTCATGAGCTCCGTGGATCAAACTATTCCAATGAGATTAACTATTTCTCGGAAGAGTACGAAGAAAGTAGTGAGGGAAGTGACTCACTCGTGGTGCTGGAAGAAACTCAGTCCTGTTCTCAACGTACAACTCAGTCCAGAGATTCTGACTGAGACAAGCTGGACTCGAAACAAGGACCTCAGGATAAACGACATTGGGAACGAAAATGGAGCTGTGATAAGGAAAATGAGATACGGCGTGCCCTTTGTAACAACTGCACGAATTCAATTCTATTTCGAATACAATTTATATAGTTTAGAAGTAATAAAACATATAAGTTGTTGACTGTATGTACCTATTATTTTACATTAAACATGCTGCTTTATTTTTCTTCTGTTGTAATGAATATGTCACTATAGCTTGCATAAACAAGCATGGTGTATGATATGTCCACCATATTAGTCTTATCACATTGGCGGTCATTTTCAAGGTTTGAATGGTTTCAAACCTTGAATGGTTTGAATGGTTTGAATGGTTTTGATTGGTATAGATTTAACCAAACTCATTTCATTTAACTCATTTTATTATTAAGTGGTATTATTCCTAAAGTTTCGTATACCAAGTATATGCCTTGGTGCGCCAAGTATAATTTGGTTTTTAAAATTAAGTTTTGACTTGGTCCATTTTTTGATATCACTACTTTTCAGTGATGAAATTTTAGATTTCTACTATTTTTTGTAGTTCAAGAGACCTGTCTGGATTCTTACACGGACGGAGTGTTTTTTTATGGGGTATTTCATTACATCAAGACGTTTTTGGAGCGGATTCACGGCCGCCTGCCGTCAAACCTAACAAAATAATTAACTCACGTGGCAGATTAAATGCTATTATTTTCGGAAGGACGTAACGCTCGATTATACGATCACTCAAACAGTCTCTAAGCCATCGCGTGATTGGACATATTTATTGATTCAGCTTGATATCGCACGTAGTTTTGAAGAAACAGCGTCCCGGCCATTGGAAGTTTTCTGGACGCGCGCTATTTTTGCTCCGTATAACAAATTTTTTGACATCTGAATTTGAACAGCTGTAACTTTTTTCCTGCAATAGTAATGTTTTTGAAACTAGCACATATTACATTTTTGTATGTTTTCTAATATTTGTACTTATTTCAGAATCCTATCTGTAATAGTTTCGATATAGTCACCTCTCAATAAGAGGTATTTTTTGCGCCACACGGTATAATTAAAGTGGTAATTAATAGAGCCATTTACATCATACCGAAAGTGTGCAACGCAAATTCGAGACAATGGACATATGGCCTTCTACCTCTGAGATAGGTTAATATATTTAGTGCATACAATAGAAAATTGGAGAGTTTGATGAAATAAACACAAATTTTTATATCTGACATAGATCGATCTCCTCTAAACTTAGCCTGTTATATTTTTCCCTTTTCAACCTTTTGTAATTTACAAACATTACTGACGTAAATACGAGTACATTAACAATTTGTCCTTAAAATTATTTAAGTAACATAAATGGGTGAAGAAGTTCGAGATACTGCCTTTTTATCGCCGAAGAAGGATTTAGTCCAACATGTTCACATGCACGAGGTTCATGTATCGTTTGCCACGGGTTTCGATACTCCCGTTGTTTTACTCATTTGAATACAAGTCCAAGGTGTAGCGTTTATATCACGTAGCTATGTGTCTCTTGATTTAGACTTTACATTATTGTGTGGAAAGTTAAAAATTAAATATACCTAGAATTCTGATCATTTTGTCTCCCCCCCTCGATCTAGCCATTTTCGAGATATGACGTCACTTCCGGTTTTGAAATGGTGGCTTCCGGGTGGTTTTATAAAAAGGCACCTCAGACGCCAAAAGTGCACATGTGGTAAAAATTTCAGATCGATTGGTTTAGCCGTTTAGGCTGTGGCGGTGATAGCGACGTTTCCTGATATCTGAGGAGGAAGAAGTAGCAGTATACTCCAGTCATTTTACTGAAAAAAAGGGTCCAACCCCAAACTAATTGTTTCTAAAAATGTTTTTTGACAATATTATTGAGGTCTACACACATAATTCATAAACGAAAGTTTACCAAATTTTGGGCCACCATTTTGTTTTTATCAAGTGTTTTGTCAAAATCACCATTTAATTTTTCACTTGAAAATGTGAAAAAAAATTTTACTTTCAATATTTTTTTATTTTTTTGCAATGTTTTGTTCAACTCCACAAAAATAATCAGCTTGATCGCATTCATTGTTATCCAATCATATTCATTTAAATACAAAAACATAAATTTTATTAAAACTTCTCTAGTCAAGTCGTCATTTAAGTTATAGACTTCATTTTTGCACTTAAATATTCCTCACTTAATACACTATGACATATAAAAAGTTTACCGAAATAGGCTATTTATAGCCATTTTTTCTCACGACATTTTCTACTTACATTGACAAAAATTTTGATTCCATATTCATTTTGAGATTTAAAGCCCATGCTAATTGAAAATAAAGATATTAAATAACTGTTTTGATCCGTTAAACATAGTTAACAAATGAAAAAAATTATAGACATTTTTGAGCAGCCATTTTGTTTTTACAGATAATTTTGTAGAAATCACGTATTAATTTTTATTCTAATAATGTTTGAATTTCCGGTTAATTTATTACGTGATTAATTATTGTTGGAAATATAGAGAATCGAGAAAAAATAATTGTCGCCATTGCTTTTGTTATTTGGCAGGTAATTTCCTTTTTGCAAATAACCTCAAATAAATCAAAACGGCTCTAAAACGACAGCCATTTGAGCTATTGGCACAAAATTTTCGGAAATTGTACATCACGTGGTATTTTATGACATATTAAAAAATTACTTAAATCTAACGATTGTGAAATATACTATTAATTAAAGAAGGCCGTTTAAAAATTTGATAATTATGTGACAAAAAATCTGTAAACTCGAAATGGCTGCCTTAAAATTGGTAAACTTTCGTTCATAAAGTTGCTTAGGTGGACCATAAAAAAATGTCATTTATTAAAAGCGTCGCAGTTATTTCGGTGTTAAAAATTTGCAGTAAAATTTGAAAAACATTAATAATTATCATATTTTTTAAACGACCTTCTGAACGCGTACTTCTGAAAGAAGATCTGAAATATTTTGACCGGAAGTGAATTTATCCAATTTTAAATTTTAATTTTTTTCAAAAGTCAAACGGGTCCATCGACAGTTTTGAAATTTGGCAACATTAAAGACAATGTATTGCTAGACACTCCACTTCAAGAAAAAACAAAATTTTCAAACCGGAAGTGGAAAAATTATCAATATTAAGCGTTCCGCTCTTCCCCTTCATCTACCAACACAGCAGCTTCGCTGTCAACTCCACGTATCCTGTCGGCCTGAATAGCTGAATTATCGGAGGCAGCTGGCTTGTGTTCCTGCATAACGGGTTCGATTCCCGATCCTAGAAAAACTTTTTTTTCACATCATCCTTTTTTAATTTGTGTAAGCGATGATACCTTCCAGGATATATATTCAAATGAGAGGTCGAGGGATGCTGTGTAGATCATCAATAACCCGAAACATCGCCATCGCGGCACGCCGATTGCCATCGCGAAGAGTTTTATTCCTTAGGCTGCCCAGTAAAACTTATGCGCGCGCCCTACGCCGCCTGGAGCACCTTCTGTCTCTAGCCGCTCGTAGAATTCTAGGTGAACTTCATAATTTTGTCACATTGAAAGATTCAAACCTCAAATATACCTCAATATGACGACAGAATATGACGTAGTATCAACCATTTGAGAAAACTCGTTTGGATAGTTATTATGGATATCCAAGTATTGAGACAACAAACGAATAACAGACATCGATTCCGTTTCATAATGAAATCTTTAGTTCTACTACTTCACGTACCTATGAATATTATAATGTCTAAATTTATTTCGGTTTCGAGAGTATGGAAACTTCGTTTTGTGTAGAATAAAGAATAATAGGTTAACTACGCACAATGAACAATGGTATTCTGACGCCAATCGAATGCCTTGTGCGAAAGGTGTTTACAAACATGGTCAATTATGCAATGGCATTTTTAAAAGAATACCTAATGCACGAAATAATTCATACTGTCTAAAATATCAAAACAAACAATAAATCAATTAGATGCATCAACAATATGCCATCACTATCAGGAATAAAGACCGGTAGACTAATTGATTGTATGATCTATGCGTAATAAACACATACACCCCCTCCCCCCCCCCCCCCCCACACACACACACCATAATCAATAAACAACAACAATAAAAGGTCATTTAATATCGTGAATCGTCATTGCTTGGAGAATAAAAAATTCACATTCAGATCTATTCAGTGGCTGGTGGATTAGGGGTGGGGGTTGTGTTGTGAGCGTATCAGAGGTTTGGTTTCCTATGTTGTCTTGACACTTTTAAACGAATACAAATGTACGTAGATGACACTTGTTTTGGAATATAACATAATAGATTCTGCTGCAGTAGGAGGCTGTCTTCTAGCACAATTGTATTTTCAAATAACTTATTTTCACACTATTTATTGTAAAATTGTATACTTCAAGACAATGAGTAAGCACACGACTCGTTCGAAGACGTCCCCAGGGTAAAATTAGTAATCGTAAAGGACTTTTATTTAAAGCCATTTCATTCAAAATGAAATAAAAAAATCTTATTCATAAATTACATTCATAACTATATTTGGTACTTTTTAAAAGAATTTGAACATTAGCTTGTATATTACATGACGTGTTGGATAAAGTCATATTTTAAACAATGTTTTTTTCACTTGAGTCTTGACGAGCAACAGTTTTTTTTAAATGTATAGGTACGCACTGAATGGGACCGAGGAGATAAAATACGCTCCGTGTTACCATTTTTTCTCATTGTTATCATATATATATATATATATATATATTATTTTTTTATCATTTGAGATTTTTTATGTTAATTATCATTTAGTGAGATTTAAACAAAATATGGGTAGGTACATTGATTTTTAATTGATTGTCCCTCGTACATACCGATGTAAGCGGTAGACAACTTAGGGAATTTATAAGCGTGTGATCAAGGATTATGCGTCTGTTCTCCGGCAAAAATAGTGCTTTAGCTTCTCGGGTATCTTGGCAATCAGTCAGGTACAATCAGGTTGACCGTTCTTTGTTGGTTTGTTCGTGTGTTGGTGTGTTTTGTGACTGTTAATGATATACGTCCTACTCCTTCCCAACCAGCACTATAAACACCAGGTGGCTCAGCTAGTTAATCTTAAAGGAACTCTAGGTTGACATCTTCAAAATCAATTTTCACAACAAGGCAATATCAAATGGCCACATCCTTTGCCGTAATTCCTTTAACTTTCAGTAGTGTCTCTCTGCGCATGAACAAAGGAAAAGGCTTCTTGGTATGAACGTTCTTATTTTCTCCTACACCCTTTGACCGATCTCAACCAAATTTGGTGTACTCATTCTATATGAAATAACCCATACCGTATGATACTTGATCCCTTCCAACATCCCCTAATTTAAAAAATCACCCGTAGGTAATAATAGAAAATTATATATGCATATTCTGCATAACCCCACTCGTGATCTTTGGTACGTTTTTAAACTGTTGGCGGAAAAATTTGCGGCATAATCCATGTTATGGAACTATCACTAAACAGCAGTGTTGGATTAGTTCCTCAAAAAAAGGAACTAGTTCCAGTTCAAATAAAGAACTGGTTAGTTACCTACCTGGAAAGTTTCCAGAAACTGGAAAGTTAACTTATGAAATAAGTTCCTTTTAAGTTATATTGCCTTCCAAAACACATCCGGATTTTATTTAAAATGTGCTGTAAACATCTGTAAGCCTTAACGCTTTACCAATAGAGTTTAAATTACACAAAAAAGTGAACTTAGAAGAATTTAAAATTAAGGAAACGCATTTACAATCATCTACCTTTCGTGTACCTTTCAGTTTACCAACTGGCAACTAATATGCGTAGTACGAGATGACGCACAAATTCCGGTCTACACCGGAACAATACACCTACAATTTACGTTATTCACAAGTTGTGAACTTTTAGCAATTTAAAAGTTGAGATAACTCATATTCAACCAAAAGAAATTGACCCTTTCGTTATACTAACTTGGGAACTATTGGAAGAAAAACAGAAATTTTTAGACAAGAAGTGACGTTGTTGGCGTTAACAATGTAATGATAGGTAACACTCAATGATCAATGAAAGCTGCTGTAAACTACCACCTCATGTGACATGTTGTACAAAAACAAAAACTTGTATATAGACTGCCAAGCACCTTTCCCCCTAAAAAGATTGAGATCTAAAAGAAGGTCGCAGCAATAATATATTGTTGAAACATTTTCGCACTTAAAATTCGTGAAATCATTTCGCCCAGTTACTGCCGCCAAGCACAACATTATAAACCAAACATTGTACCCAAATTTGAGATTGAAAAAATCTCTATGTGAACCATCATAGTATAAACTTTAAAACAATTATACTCATTTAAAACTAAAAATAGAAAGTATTCAAATTTTAAAAACGTAAACAAAATCAATTTAAAAACATTTTTTTTTACATAACTTAAAATACAAATTAAAAAAAATTATTTAAAATTAAATAAAACAAAATAAAAGTAAAAAAAATAAAAATAAAGCTTGGCGCATTGAATTTGCACCGTCATGTTGACTTCTTCCTTCTTTCCTTCATCACCTTCTTCTTCCTCTTTCTTTCGTCGTCTCCTTGGTCGACATTTTCTTTTTATGTTGCCCCCTCCTTGACACAATGCGCCAAGCTTTATTTTTATTTTTTTTACTTTTATTTTGTTTTATTTAATTTTAAATAATTTTTTTTAATTTGTATTTTAAGTTATGTAAAAAAAAAAATGTTTTTAAATTGATTTTGTTTACGTTTTTAAAATTTGAATACTTTCTATTTTTAGTTTTAAATGAGTATAATTGTTTTAAAGTTTATACTATGATGGTTCACATAGAGATTTTTTCAATCTCAAATTTGGGTACAATGTTTGGTTTATAATGTTGTGCTTGGCGGCAGTAACTGGGCGAAATGATTTCACGAATTTTAAGTGCGAAAATGTTTCAACAATATATTATTGCTGCGACCTTCTTTTAGATCTCAATCTTTTTAGGGGGAAAGGTGCTTGGCAGTCTATATACAAGTTTTTGTTTTTGTACAATTTTGCTTGCCCACCACTTCTGATTTCCCTTTTAAATTAAAAACAAATCCTCTTTTTGTCCTCAAATTTGGATGTTCTTCCAATATTACCACTGATATTGAAGCACAACTATGTATAATCTAGTGGAGCGGTCGCTCCACGCCAGCCAAGTCGTACGGCGCGCGAACACTCTCATATAAAGGCTGGAGCAAACCCACTTTTACTGTAAGCATCAAAGTGGCATTTTCGGCCTACTGGATCTTAAAAATGGGAAATCTCACATTGTTGCGAAATATTTTAATTTAGAGCTATGGCCCACCCTACAACATATACCAAATTTGGGAGCAATAGGTTACGCCCTTTGCGAGCTAGAGGGCCGTGAAAACCGTGAAATTGTACGGCTTTCAGATGATTCATCTTCCAATAAATTCCGCGGTCTCCGCCACAGCCTAAACGGCTGGGCCGATTGATCTGAAATTTTCACCACATATACAGCTCGTCTGTCTGATGATACCTTGCCCTTATGAATTTTTTGTGCCGCCATTTTGAAACCGGAAGTGACGTCATGTCTCAAAAACGGCTAAACCGATCGGAACGAAATTTGCGCTAATCGATTCAGACGGTCCTCTATATGAAATAACAACAGTGAAATTAAAGTTTTCTAATTACTGAAACCGGAAATGACGTCATAGTTTAGCGAAATCTGCCTACATTCACTTCCCCTTTATATAAAAACCAACTACATATTCAGAAGGCTTATAATGAAATATTAGTATTTATATACATATTAATACAATGTGTAAGAGCTTTCAGACGCCATTTTGAAAACCGGAAGTGATGCCATATCTCGAAAACGGCTGGACCTATTGGAACGATGTTTTCGCAATTATTCATGGCTCATCACTTTAAGTTTATATTTAGCTCCAAACAAAATTTTTCTTAGTAACTAATTCGGAAATGGCGTATTTTTTTAAAGGAATTAAGGAATTATCCATTGTTGCCCCAATAAGTTTTACAAGTTGTGTAAATAAACTAAAAAAATAAGTGATATCCCCATAAAAAACACTCCGTGTAAAAATACCAGCCAAGTCTCTTCAACTAAAAAAAATTTATGAAATCTAAAAATTCTGCACTGAAACGTAGTGATATCAAAAAATTAGCCAAGTCAAAACTTTATTTGAAAATTAAAAAATACTTGGCGCATCGTTTTTTTTAGGGCATTGTAGGTATACTATAAGTATATGTATTTATATCTAGCCTATACTTCTAAGCCATTTATATACACGATGCGCCAAGTATTTTTATTTAAAGTATTTCAAGTATATTTAAATTACAAAATAGTGTACAAATCGCTTAGAAATGCACCAAATCCAATCTTGAAATTCAAAATTTCCCGGGGCTATGCGCCCTGGACCCGCGTTGTACTGGGGGGCCCTCCCCCCAGCCCCCCATTGTGTTCGTGGGCAATCGTATTTTTCGCCTTTGCCATATTTCCCAACATACTTGGAATTTGAATTTTGTCCTATCCCCCCCCCTTTGAAAATTGAACAATTCGCACCCTGGTCCCTACATTGCTAGTATTGTGATCATGTCCTTCATCTCTCTGTTGTAGTAAATGATCGAGGTACACTGGCATTAATCCCTTTTTAAAAAGAAGTCGACCAGTCTAGCCCTATCATTACCTACTAATCAAAATCACAAAAATGTAAAGCAATAAAAGGAAAATGAAGTAATATATTGTAGATAGGTAGTTTGTCAAGTTACACATACTCATTGTCATTGAAATAGCTCCCACACAAGTTTTATTATGATCTGATTGAGATAATTTAGTAAATTAATGTCAAGGAAGGAAGTATACAATTAAGTCAAAATAAAGTAAAAGAGTTTTAGGTAAAACTACATGTGTTAACTATACACATATTATTTCCTCCCATTGAAACTTAATACATTCATAGAAAAACAACAAATTTATAATAAGACTTTTAACACTAATGAAGTATAGGATATATTGAGCGGATTCGCGACAGCTTGGGCCGTTTTCCGCATCCCATTCCCATCCACTATTCTTCCCGGTAGTGGCAATCTTGTTCTTGAAGATTTCTTTTCTCCATGGCTTCCCCAATGCCATCACGGCACATTCTTCTTAGGCGACCTCTCTTTCTTCTTCGTCTAGGTTTAAACTTACATACTTTCGCAGGCTCTGGCATCCTCCTCATATGCCCATACCAGAGTAGCTGTTTCGTTTCTATTCTAATGAAGTGTTTTCAAATAGTTCTGCAGAGGAACTTATAATTCAATTTTATTTGCAAATATTTTTAAGCCATTATTAATTCAGTTTCGGTGTCACAAGATTCTGCCCCTCTACCCTAATTCCCCAATTATTTTCGTGCATGAGCATGACTATATTTTTGTTGTAACCATCCACAATTTTGGTTTGAAATTATGAACATTACTGAAATTGACACACACTACATGGTCGAGTAAATGCTAAATGCCATTAGCAGAGCTGGGTAAGTTACTAAAAAATTAGGAACGCGGTTAAGTTAAGTTACTTTTTGGAAAAAAAGAACAAGTTAAAGTTAAAGTTCCTCAATTAATTAGAGGATCTGGAAGTTCCTTTTCAATGAAAAGTTCCTTTAAAAGTTACTTGATTATTTTTTATTTCCGGAATGCAGCCAATTTGTTAAAACATACTGGCTGTAATTTTTTCCGTGGAAAAAAAATTTCTACGAAATTCCTCCCAGTAAGAAAGGCTTGCATCTAACCCTCTTTCTCTATCATGCCACTTCAGGGTTGGTCAAGTGCAAGTGAGAGGGCGAACTGATGATGCACTTGCTCTGACTGTCACCAAGCATGCACGGCGTGATTGGAATGCGGTTTTGTGCAGGTGGCCTAAAATGGCTTACCAGAGAAAATCAGGTACAAATTTGAGGGTAGAAATGGTGTAGTTTTGAATGTTGAGGGAAGGTCAACATATATATAATCTATATATATATATAGTTTTTATATAATCTAACAAATTCGAGGATTTGGCTGAAACTTTGTAAGATTTGATAAGATGCTGGTCTCAAATTGATCGGACCAATATGTATTTTTAATTTTAACCATTCAACGGTTTTTGAAAAAAAAAATATCTGGATCACTCTGATTTGGTCCTTACAGTTACATGTGTGCAAAATTTCAGCTTGATCGGAGAAACGGTGCGACCTGTCGGTACACAGCACTGACAGATAAAAAAAAAGCAAAACAAAAAGGACATCCGTGCCAACAGAGCGAAAGGAGACGCATTTATTAAACAGCTCATGTCATTAATGTCCAATGTTTTTTCAGCAAAGACATTCTGCTCTAAAAGTGACTGCAAAGGGAACTTTTATAAATGTGGAAGTTCCACAACAAAAAGAAACTTTCTAAGTTACTTTCGTTAAGTTACTATCCAGCTCTGGCCATTAGCATTAACATCGAGTAAATAGAGTGAACATTAGTGGAAACAGATCATTAAACTTTGAACTCGATAGTGAAGTCCAGGTTATTGTCCGCCACATTCGCAAGAATGTTTCTCAAAAATCCGACGGCCATCGCATCGAGTTTACACCACAACGCAACCCTGGTTAGATTCGGGCAGCTGGCTAGTACGTATCGAAGAACTCTCTCAGAAAGAAACAGATTTCCGCGCAGGTCCAAGTGCTCTAGATGTTTCATCTTCTCCGCGTCGAACAGCGCAAACAGCTCCTCGTCCGCAGGCTGCTCGTCGATCATTCCGCTCAGCGAGATCGAGCTGATGCGCGAAGCGTTGGCGAGGCAAATCGTCACGATGCGAGAGTCCCAGAAGCGATCTCCAAACACGTCCTCCAGCTTGAATGTTTTCAGCCTTTCGAACGGAAGCTCTTGAAGAGTTGGTAGTTCTTGATTCATTGTCAATGATTCTTGATTCGTGGAGTTCTCGAGAGCAGCTGCATGACTTAGCAAGTCATCGTTGTCGATTTCTTCCTCCGGCAAAAGAATACCCAAAACGGATATTTCTAAGTTGCCTAGCTTTTTACAGCAGAGTCCAATATATCGAACCCAAGTACGGTTCACATTATTCTGGCATTTCACAATCCTTAACGACTCTATAAATCGCCCTTTACGAAACAAGAACCGCAGAGTGCACTCGTCGAACGGGAAATATCGTCGTATCGTGAGTGTGGATATCTTGATCGGACTCGAAGCGAGGGTGTCGAACATTTCGCTGCAGTCCGCACGGCTGAGTGGCGAGATGTCCAGATGTTGAAGTTGCAGACATCGAGTGATGGCCGCGTGGATGTGTCGAGGCGTCGCGTCGAGTTCGCGCAAGTACGTGAGTTTCAGAGGTCGCAACTTGTCGAGGTTCGCGAGGAGTTCGCCCATGCGGTCGTATTCGTAGTACTCGAGGTCGGGCAGCAAGTTGACGCACAGCTGTACCTGAAATGATCAGTTGGTGGCATTGATACAAGGCAGAAGTGAGTAGTGACAGGGAGTCGGGAAGTGGTGGGTGTTTTTTCTGTGTACCGCGAGAGATGCAAATGGCATTATATTGACACAACCTACGAAGTAGCACTATAGGCCAGCTTTGGATGGACCCACTAATACTGGGTAGATATAGGTTGTACCAAATAACGGGTAGTAATATTAAATTATTCAGCAAGGTATCATGTCAATTCAACAAATCATTGTTTAAAATTTTGGTGAAGTTTCTCTTATTTTAGGAAATGTTTAACGGTCAGACTATGAGAATTACCTCTAGATTAGGTTACATAAATAATAATTTTCTCTTTATTTTAGGATTTGTCATTAATTGGTCTTGTATCACATCACCTAAGTGTACCAACATAAAGGTAGGTGTCTATAGGTAAACTTATTTTATTGTGACAATGTTCGGGAATAGTTTGGGCATTGACAATCAAAACTGGGGGATACGCAAATCGTTTACTTTTCACGGCACTACGGTTGTAGTAAAAGAAAAATGCCGCACGCGAATCACAACACGTCTAGAGAAGGAGGGGGCGGGACTTCCGTATAGCAACTTGTTCTAGAGATGCGAATGAATTGCACCAAACTTCTTTTACCTAAATACCTTAATCTCACAAAACATGTGAGCAATACCTTCTTAGATGATTGGAAAGTGTACTAGACATGGTCTACTGAGTTTTCATAACGGAAATAAGTTTGTATGTTGTGTCAAATCTGACGGTTGCAGTGGCTGGACGCCCGGGAGGCGGGATCAGAGTATCACGCAATGGTACAAACGAGGGCCGTGCGTTATAGTGGTATTGGCATGGCAGTTTCATATCCCGGTATAGAGGTGTAAGTCAATGGTTTGGGTGTGCAACTGTTGCTGAATAGATAAAAAAATTATGAATAAATATTTTACCTACTTTGATTTCTCATTGTAATTTGATTTCGTTTACATACAAGTCTCAGACTAAAAATCACTACTTGTAGGTAATTATTAAATAAAAATAATGCTGGAAAGTGTTAGTAAAATTAACACACTCTACAAGTAGGTATGTAGGCAGTAGGCTATCAAGTCACATAGAATCACCCATTCCCATCTTCTTGTACAAAACCAACTTAGCCATCTTAGCCATCTTAGCCATCCACTTAGCCACTATACCAGTGGTGCTCAACCTGCGGCCCGCGGTAGGTACTAATTTTTGTAGCCCCCATTGATGTTTCAAATTACACTTGGCCAAACAAAACTTGAACGTTCAATAAATCTGATAGGCTGATAAATGTAAGATTGCACCATCAGAAGTCAGTCTTAAGTGATCTCATTGTCTCACTCTAGTAGGTGACCTCACATTTCAATGATAAAAACAAGCTTTGATTAGTTATATGACATGACCAGCAGTCATTCAAATTTGGTCAACGTTCAAGTTTTGTTTGGCCGAGTGTACCTACTTATTCACAAAATGTGTAGGTACACTCCCCCAAATAATAATCGGTTCTTGAAAGAAAATGAATTGACTGATTAAGGTTTGATGGCATCATCCCATGAAGTCAGTGCTAACGCATTATCTAACTCTTTTAGGTGAGCTCTGATTTCATTGATAATAACAAGGATTGATTGTCAAGGAACCGGCCCAGCAGCCAATACATTTTGTACCAAGTACCGTTTATTATTTGGGGGAGTGTACCTACACTGTGAAAATAATATTTAAAAAAATAATGATTTCTCGTTTCATTTGAGAGAAATTTGAGATTAATCATGTTATTATCCACGCATCAGGTTGAAAATGCGACGAAAGCTAAATGTAACTTCATACTTGTTGTAACGAAAATGAAGCCTTTTACCATTCCGAAAATGGTAAAAGAGTGTACCTATTCTTTGGCGTGTGGAACATTGTTCGATTCATTTCCTAATAAACAAGATACTGAATGAAAGCATGTAGGTATACCTGTACTCCGTTTCATGGAGTCTAGAGTCCTAGTTATTATGGGCAGGTATAGGACTACCACTGCATGGAATGAAGCAGACAGTTTAGGAAGCAGACTGCAGGGTGCTAGTAGGGTGCTAGCTGACTGACCCCCACTTTCCATACAAAATTAAGTTTAGCGTCCCAGAACCACTTAAATTGCTTCAAATCAAATTCTAAACAAAACGCCCTGCCAGGCAACAATTAAGGGGTAGTTTGCTTCACTTTGTGTATTTTAGAGCCCCAGAATCCCTTTTAAATTTTATAATTCTAAACAAAACGCCCAGCAAAGCTAAGGCTGAGGGTAGCGTTGGGACGTTAAAAATTTTCAATGACTCTTGAAAATTTTCAAAAAAAATTAAAAATTTTCCTGCCCATTGGTAATGCAAGTGACAATAGAATTTCAGTCCTTGGTGTAACTTTACTACTGCATGGGTAGAGAATAGAGATCAGGTGGATAGGTTAAGCCAAGTCGTACAGTGCGCACACTCCCACACAACATACCTACCGTTAAAATACTTAACTCAAATAGGTACAAAATACAAATAATAAAACTGAGAAGCTGACGAAGACTTTTACTGTACTTACCTAAGCAAAATAACATAGCATTTTCGGCTTAAAATTGGAAAATCTTACATTGTTGTGAAATTTAATTTAATTTAATTTAATTTCGAGCCCGCCCACCCCACCACATGCTTGAAATTGGGGAATAATAGGTTATGCCCTTTTTTGCGAGCTAGAGGGCCATGAAAACAATGAAATTACACCCTTTCATCTTCCTCGGACTCAGTAAACGTTGCGTCACGGCCACAGCCTAACCGGCTGAGCCGATTGATCTGAAATTGTTACCACATGGCACTTTTGGCGTCTGATGTGCCTTTTGTTATGACTGGTTTGATGCCGCCATTTTGAAACCGGAAGTGACGTAATTATACAATGATTTACATATATATATAAATATGCATTACGTTCAAAAGTAAAATAATTGCGGTTTTTAAAAAATTTTCAAGGGTTTGAAAATTTTCATGAAAAATTTCATGAAAATTTGCAACACTAGCTGAGGGGCTTTGCCCCCCCCCCCCCCCCCCCCCCCCCTATAAGAGTAGTTTCTAAGCGCCTGGAATGAACCAACCTGATCGCTAGAGCATTATTGTACTTTATTAAAAGTGCGGCCTGCCAACAAAAGCACATTTGTATTATTGGCTCAAAAAGGTTGAGTACCACTGCACTATACAGTAGGTACACTATGCTGAACTTACATCATGTTTGCTCCTGAATGCATGAGTGCTCTTGACAGTCTTCAGCTTGGAGCATTGAATCAGTGAACTCAACACTGCGGGAGACGTGCAAGGCGACAAACAAATATGTTCCAGCTTCGAACAACTATTTCCCACAGCAAGCAGAATGTCTTTACAAACAACATTACACAGGTCCAGCTCCACGACGTTCACCAACTTCCCGATCTGCTGCTTCCAGAACGGAATGTGATCTTGCCGGAATTGACCGAGACTTCTGATCTTTAACTTTTTAACGTTGCTGTGAATCAACGTTGCGTAAACGATCCTCACATCTTTCAGTTTCAAGTAACACTCGTGTGACAGTACGGCATCACAGATGGTATCCCATAGAATTGGTGGTACTTTCTCTAACCAAGCATCTTGCAGCTGTGTCACAGCTTGGCGACATTCAATTTCATCGTAACTTCCGTAAACAGATTCGAACCTCACACATGTGTCGAGAATTAGTTTAGCTATGGCATCGTAAGTAAGAATATGAAAACTTTTTGGCTCTTTGTAAGGCGCCATGGTACATGAAGATATTTTCGTCTCAATGCCAATCTCCTGGGGCTTTGACCCTGTCAAGGACCCTTGGTGAGGTGAGGTTAAAAAAATTGCACATTGTTCTTTGTCTTCATGTTGTGACAGAAGTGTGAAGTTGTGACAGATGTTGTGACCCTACACTTGACAGAACAGGTAAGCTAGGTAGTCAGGTTGCTGAGATCGTCTTCATAACTTCAATATGTGATAATAGAAAAAACAATAACAAAATAAGGAAATAATTTTTGCAGTTTACAATCTGACATTTAGTACACACGTGATCACAACAGCCACTATCCCGCAGCCAGCTGTGAGTGTGAAGTGGTGACCTGTCATCTGTCAATTTTGTTTCAGCACGTAGCCAATACTCTTTTAAGGGTTTCAGTTACCCTTTCATCAACCCTTTCCTTTCATTGCTAAATTTACATTCTATAATATGCAGAAGTATGAAAAATTGGAGAAAATCGGCGAAGGTATGTATTTCAAAAAAATTAAAAAAATTGTGAGGTTATGTAGATAGTGATTTCCCTGCTTTTCAATTTGTTCTTGTTTATTTTTATTTTTTACAGGCACATATGGTACAGTTTTTAAAGCGAAAAACCGTGAGACTCACGAAATCGTCGCATTGAAAAGAGTTCGCCTGGACGATGACGACGAGGGCGTTCCATCGTCAGCACTTCGAGAGATCTGTCTTCTGAAAGAGCTCAAACACAAGAACATTGTCCGTCTCTACGATGTACTACACAGCGAGAAGAAACTTACACTTGTCTTCGAACATTGTGATCAGGATCTCAAGAAATACTTTGACAGCTTGAATGGGGAGATCGATTCCGACAATGTCAAATCATTCATGTTAGTCGACGGTTTTACACACTAGATCTTATCTTAAAGCATGTTTAATACACAGCATAATATGTTTTGTTCTTATCAGGTTTCAGTTGTTGCGGGGATTAGCATTCTGTCATAGTCATAACGTTCTCCACAGAGACTTAAAACCCCAAAATTTGCTAATTAATAAGGTTAGTTGATTTGATTTTCTGCAATACATCTTTGTAGCCCCCATTGGTCTACTTGAACTTACTATTATAACTTCATTCCAGAACGGAGAGTTAAAGTTAGCTGACTTCGGTCTGGCCCGAGCGTTTGGCATCCCTGTGAAATGCTACTCTGCCGAGGTGGTAACACTGTGGTATCGTCCACCTGACGTTCTCTTCGGTGCCAAACTCTACACAACTTCGATAGACATGTGGTCCGCCGGCTGCATATTTGCAGGTGAGATTTATGTAAAGACTGTCTTATTACGGCTCATTTGCAATGACAAAAATTTTGAAATTGTGATAATTTGTAGGTATTTGAAGTTAAAATTCTGTTTCAAAATTCAAGTGGTGGCATTACTTATGATGCCTTTGTAATTTTTGGGTTATGTGATTGCATTAAATTTGTTTATTTTCTAAAAAATGTTTATCATGCATGCTGCATGCATGTCCAAACATTATCATCCCAGTCATCTTGATGGAATGTCAGAGGTGTTTTTCGCATATAAGCCGCACCTGAATATAAGCCGCACCCCAGTTTTTGGAAGTCTGTTTTTGAAAAACTCTTTGTATGCGAAAATAAGCCGCAGGATGTAATAAAAATAGCACCAGGCTATATTGTATCTATTATACACTTGAGTTGAGTGACAGGTCATTAAAGGACATTGACAAGGGTTGACAAGTGGTGGCTGTGCAGCATTATGAATCTCTAAACCAACACCAGATAGAGCCATCATCCAGCGCCACTAGGGATTCCGCTGCAGCGTTGCACGTGCACCCCGCAGCACGCCAAGTAGCGCCACAGTCCAGCGAAGTACCTCTCGCTGATGATGACATGACATATTTAGCAACTAAAACCACGCCCACTACCACTAAACCAAAAAAGCAACGTCAGAAGAGCAAATCAAATCAAGATATAATAAGAATTATATCAGACTCTCATGGAAGAGGGCTAGGCGCCGAGCTACAGACACTTATAACCATCAAAGAACAACAGACATTAATATCGTTAAAATCAAAACCACAAGTCCAGTGTGTTTGCAAGCCCAATGCACCAATAGAAGAGATTGCTAAAGAAACTGAATGGGCCAACCTGTCAGAAAAGGACACTGTTATAATAATCGGCGGAACCAACAATATTGGATCAAGAACAGTAGACAGAGTCAGGGAAACCATAACAAATATAATAAATTCAAATCCCAAACCGCACATTGCAATCCTGAACATTCCACAAAGATATGACAACGTCAAGAAAAACTCATTCATCGACACAATAAATAGCCACATGTTCGAACTGATAACTTCCCACAAAACAACCAATCCAGCTCTAAATATATCATTCATCACTACAGAAGCCCTCAGACGTCATGAATACACCAGACATGGATTCCATCTCAACAACAGAGGAAAGTCAAAATTAGTAGCAATTATATTCGATAAGATAAATAGAAACCAACAGTCTGTCCAACCAGCAATGTGCAATGTCAATGTGTGCCTCCTCACAAGACCGTCGAAAATGCTGGGCATGACATTTGCAATCGACATGAGCAAGCTCCCGCCACCTATAGCAACGACAATCCATGAAGGAGCTATCACCACGCCGTCCCAAAGCGCCTCCTCAATATCGAAGACGTTGAACAACATTACTACAGCTATCACCACGACGTCCCAAAGCGCCTCCTCAATATCGAAGACGTCGAACAACATCACTACAGCTATCACCACACCGTCCCAGAACGCCTCCTCAATATCGAAGACGTCGAACAACATCACTACAGCTATCACCACGCCGTCACCCGCTGGCCCTAGTGGGAACTTGTCGCCTGTCAGCCCAAGTGAGATGTCGTCACCCGCTAGCCCTAGTGGGAAATTGTCGCCTGCCAGCCCAAGTGAGATGTCGTCACCCGCTAGCACTAGTGGGAACTCGTCGCCTGCCAGCCCAAGTGAGATGTCGACACCTGCTAGCCCAAGTGAGGACCGAGGTGATAACTTGTCGCCTACCAGCCCTAGTGTGAACTTGTCACCCGTTAGCCTGAGTGCGAACTCGTCTCCCGAGTTCCAGCCAGTTCCAGTAGCCGCCCAATTGTCATTTGCCATAAGTCAGTCGCCAGCGCTAGTTGCTGATAATTATAGGCTAGGGGCAATCCCAAAAAGATTCCCAGGCACTGCCAAACCTTCGCCAGTCCCGTTACGAGTGAGCAAACGGACTCATAAACCAAAAGTTTTAAAGTCATACTGACTAACAGAAAATTTCTCTGTCTTATACTTCAATGTACAGAGCTTATTAGCTAATAAGGAACAAGTCGAGGACTTGATTGTAAATAGTAAACCATTGATGCTAGGATTAACTGAGACTCGGTTAACAGCTGAAATTGATGATCATGAAATCAGCATCAATGGGTATGAAACTATCAGACTCGACTCTTCAAGTCGACACACGGGAGGAGTACTAATTTATATTCTTAATAACACAAAATATAGAATTATTCAAAAGAAAGTTATAGACAAACTTTGGTGGTCACTAAGTATCCGTATCATAGAAGGAGAAAATAAAAATTCAGTGTTTAGTTTTACTTACGTCTCGCCAAAAATGAAAAAAGCTGATGTAATTACAATGTTATCAGAGAATATTGATGACCTAATTGAATTTAACATAAAATGCAAATTATTTATTCTAGGAGATTTTAATATAGATTTGAGTAAACACACCCCATATTCAAAAAAGATGTTAGACATGATTGCTGCCCAAGGTATGAAACAGATAGTCCAAGATTTTACGAGAATCGCTACAATCAAAATTAATAACAGTAATGAAACTAAAATAAGCAGAACAATAATAGATTATGTTATCATTAGGACTGAAGACAGTTTTAAGATAAATGTGAGTGTTATGGATGATATAATTTCAGATCATAGAATCCTTAAAATTAAGTTAAACGAGAATCAAGAGAGGATCTCAATTGATGATACTATGACAATTATTTTTAAAGACTATAAACAGTTTTTGGGCAATAAAGAATTAGAAGAGAATTTTAGAATAGATCTAAGACAACTAAGCTGGGTTAATAATACTAAGTGTGAAGATTTGGATTCAATGGTCAAAGAGCTGATCTCAAACCTGACCAGTGCTAGTGATAAAAATATAAAATCTAAAACAATCAAAATAAAGAATATCCACAGTAATAATTCATGGTTTGATAATGATATCAGGAGGACCATGAAAGAGAGAAACCATTTATTCAGACAGGCAAAACACAGAGGACCGAATTCAGCAAAATTAATGATGGAATATAGGATCAAAAGAAATGAAGTTGTTTCTATGATACGAAATAAAAAAAGAGAATTTTATGAGAAGAAAATTGAAGAATACATAAAAAGACCAAAGGATATGTGGAGGATTCTAAAGAGATTGTACAAAGGAAATGACAAACTAAATAGTGTCCCTAAAATATGTTTCAACAATTTGTTAATTAAAGGAGATGACAGAATAGCTAACCATTTCAATGACTATTTTATAAACAGTGTAGTGGACATTTCTAATAGCATAGTGCCAAGTTTAAACTCTACACAAACAGCAGAGTTTGTTTGTCCACACCAAGATAATATATTTGAAAATTTTAGATTAGTAGATGAAGCAATAGTAAAGAATAAAATATGTAAACTAAAAGCTGCTTCCCCTGGGGAAGATGGAATAAATAAGTCCATAATAAGGATAGCATCTCCAATTATTATAAAATATTTGACATACATAATAAACAAGTCCTTTGAGACAGGAAATGTTCCCACTATATTTAAGTTAGCTACTATTTACCCAGTCCCTAAGTTACCTAATCCAATTGATGGGGAGAATTTTAGGCCGATAAATACATTACATATTATGGAAAAAGTTCTGGAATATATAGTTAAGGACCAATTAGACAAATTCTTTAATGATAATAATATAGTGAATGAAAACCAATCTGGATTTAGAGAGGATCATGGGTGTGAGACTGCTCTACAATTAATCATAAATAATTGGAAGCAGAATATTGAAGAAAATAAATTTACTTTATCAGTGTTTATAGATTTAAAGAGGGCATTTGAAACTATTGATAGATCAATTCTTATAAGTAAACTTGAAAGATATGGGATTAAAGGTAACGTTTTAAAATGGCTATCGTGCTATCTTAGCTTCCGTTCACAAAGAGTTAATTTTAACAAGACGAACTCGGAAATCTTGTCTAATAACCTGGGGGTCCCCCAAGGATCAATACTTGGCCCATTATTGTTCAACATCTATATAAACGACCTACCTAATAGTATAAAATATGGTGTAATGCATCTCTATGCTGATGATGCTTTGATGTTCTGTAGTGGATCTAATATAGATGATATATTGGCAAATTTAAGTTCAGATATTAAAAGCGTTGAATTATGGTTACGCAATAATAATCTTCCTCCCGGTTCCAAGAGTTGGGTCGGGGGGTGGCGAGGCCACCATTTACTAGGGCCCGGACTCCTAAGCTAGCTGGCCAGGCTTGGCTCTTCCTCTTCGTTCTTCTTCTCTACCAGTTTTTTCCACTTCTTCCTGTCTTCCCACCACCTTCCTTCTTCCACTTCTTCCCACTTCTCCAGTCTCTCTTGTACATCTTCTGCTACCAGCTCTCTCCACTTTTCCCTCGGTCTTCCCACTCTCCTTTTATCACTTCTCGCAGCTTCGAACTCCCGACGCGGTATTCTCTCCCTCTGCATTCTCTTCATGTGGCCAAACCACCGTAGCCGCTCTCTCCCCATTTTAAATGCCAACCTCTCTACCTTCAAGTCTCCTCTAATCTTTTCACTCCTGATCTTGTCCATCTTAGTTACTCCTTGTATGCTTCGTAAAAACTTCATTTCTGCTGCCTGCAACTGGCTCTCCTCCTTTCCTCCGATCGCCCACGTTACGGAACCGTAGGTGAGTATTGGCAGGAAATAGCTTTTGAAAAGGAGTATCTTGCATTTCTGGGGGAACTGCTCATTCCAAAGAAGTTTCCTGACTAACTGGAAAAATGTGTTGGCCTGTTGCACTCTTGATGTTATCTCTCTTCCTATTTTTCCATCCTTAGTTAGCCAGCTCCCCAGATACTTAAACTCTCCTCTCTCCGCCAGTTCCAAGCCCCGTAGCCTGATCTTCACATTTCTTGTTGCCTTCCTCTCCATTACTAGTGTCTCACTCTTTTCCTGACTTATTCGCATACCGTATTCTTCAGTCATCTGGCTCCATCTATCAATCTTTTCTTGAACACATTCGCTGGTTTCTCCCCACACTACGATATCATCTGCATATACCAGTGTATTCGTCTCCTGGTCTTCGCTTGGTTCTACTTTTCTCAGCAGCTCGTCCATGACAATGACAAATAGTGTTGGGGAAAGAACGCTGCCCTGTCGAAGTCCTTCCTTCACCTCAAACCATCCTGTCTTCCCCTCCACTGTTTGTACACAGCTCTCGTTCTTCTCATATGTGCTCTTGATTCTCTCAATCAGACCCAATCCCACCCCCTTCCGCTTCAGACATTCCCATACTTTCTTCCTTGGTAGGCGATCGTAGGCCTTTTCCAAGTCTAGAAAAACCATGTACAGTTTTTCTCCACTCTCCCACTTTCTCTCCATGACTTGTCGGATAGTGAATATTGGATCAATGGTTGATCTGCCTGGCCTGAACCCATATTGTTCCTCCCTGAGCTTTTCCTCTACTACTTCTTTCAGTCTAAATTCCACCACTTTTTCGAATACTTTGGCACATTGACACATCAAAGTAATTCCCCTGTAGTTGCTGCACTTCTTCCTGTCACCCTTTTTGTAGATTGGTACAATCACTCCCTTTCTCCAATCGTCCGGTATGGTCCTCTGTTTCCATGCCGCACTCATTACTCGAAACAACCATCTTTTTCCTATTTCCCCAGCAGCTCTTACCATCTCCACTGTTATCTCATCTATTCCGGGTGATCGACCATTCTTCATCTCGTTTAGCGCTTTCTCCACTTCTCCCTCTCTCAAAGCACACTTCTCCTCTTCCTCGTTCTCACTCTGTAGTATTCCACTACTTTCTGGTAGTGCCACTCCATCAACATTCAGTAGTTCCTTGAAGTACTCTTTCCACAGTGCCTGTACTTCTACTGGGTCATTGATCAATCCTCCGCAAGCATCCACCATGCATGCCTGTCCAACTTTTCTTGTCCTCTTTTCCTTTATTATGCCATAAAGCATCTTTTTATTGCCTTCAAAATCCGTTTCTAGTTTACCAGCAAGTTCTTCCATGGACTTCTTCTTTTCTTCTTCTACTGTCTCTCTTACTCGTATTTTCCACCTTCGGTATTCGGCCTTGTTGAGGGTAGATCTATCGGCCTCGTACGTTTGCCAGGCGGTTCTCTTCTGACGCACTGCTTCTCGGACTATTTTATTCCACCACGGTGTTTCCTTCTTCTTGCTTCTCCCACTTGATCGCCCACAAACTTCTTCTGCACTTTCCACAAATACCTTCTTAAATGTTTGCCATTCCTCTTCCACCTGTCCCACTTCCCCTATTCTCTCACTGCTTGCAATCTTCTCTCTGAACTCCTGTCGTACTGTATGGGATTGCAGTTTCCACACTTTGATTCTGCCATTCTTTTTACTTCTTCTCTTGGCGGCGTGGTCCTTCTTGACGCTAAATTTTCCAACTAGCAGCCTATGATCGCTATCTAGGGCCACTGAAGGGATAACCTCAACATCCTCCAAGAATCTCCTTAATTCCTTCCCCACACATATGTAATCGATAACGGATTCGGTAGCCTCTTCGCCGTGTCCATATCGCGTAATCTTCTTTCTTTTTTCCTTATGAAACATACTGTTTCCTACCTGCAGCCCGTTTCTTCCGCACATTTCTAACATCTTCTCTCCCTCTACATTCCTCTTTCCCCATCCATGGTGCCCCATGACCCCTTCAACTCCTGTCCTGTCCTCCCCAATGTGTGCGTTAAAATCCCCCATCACTATTATGGTATTGGATGTGATGTTGTTCTCCAGTTCCTGGATGAAGATCTCCTTCTCCGCTGCTGGCCGTCCTGTCTGTGGCGCATATACTTGTATTATGTCAACCTTCACCTTGTTCTTCATTAACAGGCTAGCTTTGATGCTTCTTTCACTATGGTTTTCCACCCCGACAATTAGACCTCTCAGTTTCGGGCTTACCACAAACCCCACTCCATTCCTCCCTTCAGCCCCCCCTGACCAGAATAGTTTATATCCTCCTCTGCACTCTTTCTCCCCCACTCCCTTCCATTTTGTTTCACTCATACCCAATAACTCTATTTTTCTTTCTTCCATCATGTCTATTATCTCTTCAATTTTTCCATTTAATGTCACAATGTTCAGTGTACCTATTTTGACAACATTGCCCTTCCTCACCTTTCTTACAGGTCTGTTGCGTCCAATCCCCTTACCTCCTGTCTCTCCCACTCTGCCGGCCCCTATTTTTTCTTTCTCCACACCACCAGACTCCGAAAACCCACTGCCATTCGCCCATCCACCTTTTCTTCAACAGTCTTTCGCAAATTAGCTCCAATCCTTTCGTGCCACTCCCATCTCCTATCTTCCCTTCTTGGCCTCTTTCCAATGACGTGCCACACTCCATTCTCCTGGCACACGTCCCTCCGGGTATTATTTACCTCTCTGGGCCATATTCCCTGGTGTGTCAGCATACCAGACAAGAAGAGTTTGGTGTCTGGTCCAAACTTTTCCTTTGCTGCATTAATCAGTTGCCTGGTATCTTGCTCTATCTCATCCCTGCTCTTCCCATCCCTGAGGTCCCTGTTCCCCACAAACAGCATGACACTGTCTGTAGTGTCCCGGATGACATATCTCCCTATTTCCTCTGCCAAGCTTTTCGTTCCAACTCCGGGGAAGGCATCTGCACGGAAACCCTCTTGCCCGCAGAAGCCTGTCCCTGTCCCTCCACTGAAGTCCCCGATCAGCAGGGCTTTGATTCCACTGCACCTAGGCTCCCCCGGTGATGCCTCCAGTTGCGGGTTATCTTCAAGCTCCCGTGTGGCATCAACTCGTTGACTCAGAAGCAGAGGTTGCACTTCCACCGCTTGTGGTCGCCGAAATAGACAAAGTGGTTGGTGCAGGTGCGGCCCGCGCGACACCGCACGATCGAATGGCACTGGATGACCGCCAGGTGATTGAGATCCTTGAACTGATGAATCAGGTCCCCGAGGGGCAGCCTGGACTTCCGCAGGAGCGCGCTCGTCTCCGGGATCTTCGTCAGCGTACACCGGAATATCAGGATCTTTCTCCGCTACTACCAATTCCTGGTCTCCCTCAATTTCAGCTTCCTTTTCTTTTTCTTTTACCAGTGGCCCCACTTCTTCTTCGCTAGCTTGATGATTCTGCTTACCCTCTGTTTCGTTCAATATCTCATCTTCCTGATGTTCGCTTCCTATTTCCTGTCGCACCACTTCCTCATCATTTGTTTGATCTTCCGTTGTTTCACTGACCTTTTCCTTCTGTAACCCTTTTAGCTTCTGTTCTTCTTGCTGCTCACACTCTTTTTCTGGCCACAAAACTTCTTCTCTTTCTTTATGCATAACCTCTTTTGTCATTCCCTGCTTCTTCTTCAGATCATCAATCTTCCTTTCCATTTCCACCATCCTCCCATTCATCCACATGAATGTTGCAACCATTCCTTTTACAACTTCCGACTTTAGGACTGTCCTTCTCTTTCTTCCCATTCTACTTTTCTCTCTCCCTTCCTCTTCCTCGTACTTTATTTGTTCCAAAATCCAGTTCACAAGTTTTTCTGTTTGGTTCTTCTTCTTTTTCACCATTTTGCCTGTGGGAGACTTGATCCTGCCTACACTACCCTCACTGCCCTCACTGTTACTATCTTTGTGTGCCTTCCTTCCAATGTCAACTGCAGGTAAATTCACTTCTTGCTCTTTGCAGCTGGTACCCTTAACCCCACTTTTACAGCTGCTGCACACCCACTCACTGTTACTTCCGGCTTTATACTTCTTCTTGTTTTGCCCCACGCATGGAAAATGGTACCATATACCACAGCCCTCACACTTTAACCCAGTATGCACCCCTATCTCACATATTGGGCATTTGACACTACTTGTAACCACATCCTTCCTTCCTCTAACTGATTTGCCAACTTCTACTGCCGCCATCTTGAAATCTTGAAATGAAAATTAATGTTAATAAAACGAAAGCTATGATTATATGTTCAAAAAGAAATAGAATAAAGTACCAGGATCTTTTGAATAATATTAATATTAATGTTGAGAATGAACCAATAGAAATTGTCCCTAACTTTAAATACTTAGGTGTAATACTTGACAATAATTTGAATCTTAAAGACCATGCACAGTATGTAATAAAGAAAATGGCTCGTAAGGTAGGATTTTTTAGACGAATTAATGGCTGCCTACAATTAAAATATAAATTACTTCTGTACCAAGCTATTGTTGCACCTCATATAGACTATTGTAGTTCTATACTATTTTTAATGAATAAGAATGAAATTGACTCCATTCAAAAATTACAAAATAAGGCAATGAGGAGTATCTTAGGAGTCAATAGGTATACATCTATTCTTAAAATATGCAATGCTTTAGCTTGGTTGAATGTGAAAAACCGAATATTATTAAATACCTTGACGTTTATTTTTAAAATTGAGAAGGGATTTTCACCACTGTACCTTAGCACTAGAATCAAACTAACTAAAGAACTGCATTGTTACAATACTAGAAAGAATAATAATATTATAACTTGTAGAAATAAATCTTCGTTTGCAGATAATTCAATCTTTTGTAAAGGTATAAAAATATATAATCGGATCCCAATTGAGATAAGGAATAGTGAGAAACCCAAATTATTTAGAAGACTATGTTGTAAATTAATAAAAGAAAATGCTCTTATTCCACCTCCATATGAATCTACGTTTTGGGACAGAAATTGCTGATTATTTATTTTCTATATTTATCATTTATGTATTACCATGTAAGTTGATATTGAAATGTGATTTTTATTGTGTAAACCTACACTACTGTTATTCAACTGTAATGTTTAAGTTTAAAAGCTGTACTGATATCTATTGTATGTATGCATCTTATAATGCATATATACCTAGTTTACTCTTAACATAGAGTGTGTATTTCCAATGTAATGTATTAGATATTCTTTTTGCTATCATTCTTTAAGTGTAAATTATATCAAATTTCATTGTATATTACTCTATTATAGTATAGAATAGAATAATATAGTATTGTATTAGCTGAATTCTGCTACAAACAATAAACTACTACTTCAAACTTGAGGTTATCTGGAGATGAGGCAATCCCCAGAACCTTCTCCCATGTCACCCGCGCAGATTTATCCCATTCAAAAAGGGAAAAATCGTTTTTGCGTGCGAATATAAGCCGCAGTAGGATTTCAAGGTAGTGAATAATTGAATATACCCGCGGCTTATATGCGAGTAAATACGGTATTGATGAACAAGAGTTGTGCTTGGTCCACAGAGCTGGCGAATGCAGGTCGACCTCTGTTCCCCGGCTCCGACGTCGACGATCAGCTCAAAAGGATCTTCAAGCTGCTTGGAACTCCCAGCGAGGAGACGTGGCCGGGCATGGCCACACTTCCAGGTAATTCAATGGTCACATTCATCACATTCACGTCACATTGCGAGGAATTATTGTAGCGTTGGAACACTGAGAAGGGAAATAATTTGAATGTGAAAAACTTGCAGAAAATCTATTCATGAGCAGATTACTTTATGCCTTTCCAATTATAACTTGAGTCAGTTTACTAAACCGTTACCTTCATGCAGTAGGAAAACGCTCAATGTAATGTGTTGATGAGTGAGCACCGATATGCTCAAAATCTCATACCAGAATTTTGTAACGCACACATAACATGCAATACATCCATATTAAATTCATTTTAAATTAATTTTTATCATTGCTAGAACAATAACTTAATATGGTACCTATCCACAGATAAGTCCTCAAGGCCTTGAGCGTTTTTCTTGAAAGTCACATTTTTGTATGTTTTCATACGCAAATAAAAAATTATAATAATCTTCGCAGACTACAAGGCATTCCCGCTGTATCATCCGAGCATGGGCTTCGCGCAGGTAGTGCCCAAGCTGGCATCAAAGGGTCGTGACCTTCTCCAGCGCCTTCTAGTATGCAATCCCGCCCTTCGCATGGCAGCCGATGACGCAATGGCTCATCAATACTTCGGTGATCTCAGTTCTACGATCAGAAACGACCGTTAGTCGCTCTCACTCTCTCTCTTGACACATTCCTGACCGTGTTCTGTTCATTCGAGATTTGATGGTGATTGTATGGATCAATGTTAATCGAGAATTGGATTTGAGTAATCATCCCAACTAGGTATTTAAGTTGGAGCTTTAAAACTAAATGTTTTTTTTCAATTATAGTGTTGATGGGAATACCCACCCTTGACCCAATGTGTTAAAACCAGCGATTATTACCGGATTATTAGGTATTATTTATATTTGTTGTACTACATTATCCTAAATTTCAATAATATTTTAGTACAAAAACCCAGTACATGTATTGTATGTACGCAGCCCTCACTACCAATAGTATGTAAGTAGGTAGTTTATGTTATGTCTAGTGTAATCTTGTGCCATATTTATTATTGTTCGATTGCTGTGCAACATGGATACTAACACGCTAACTTGCATGTTTTAAAGTAAGTCTCGTGGTAGACTAAAAGGCCGTGGATTTTATTGAACTGGATTATGTAGCAATAAAACTTTAAAACAGATGCTGTACCATTTTATAGAAAGAAAGCTTTTAAATATGCTCTCAGAACACTAATAGATCACAACGAAAATGAAGTAACTCCCATTAAGTACCTTTAACTTAAAATACCTTGTTGGCTCACTGGAATTCCGTGTTATATTGCCGCCCCTCCTCCATGTTCTTAGTAAGTTAAGTAAGGTAGCAGATTTAGGCATTTGTAAATAAATTTACAATGCACATTGTAAATATTGTGCATATTGTTTCAGTATTATGTAGGGCTGTGCGAGTTTGATATTTTAAGGTCGAGTCGAGTTCGAGTCGAGTCAGTGAGATGAATCGAGTTTTTCGAGTCGAGTTCGAGTCATGTTCAGCAAATGTTCACCTATGTACTATTAGGTCATAAAATTATTATTCGACCATCACAAAATGAATTGAAATATTTACATTAATCATACATCATCTATACATTGTAGGGCTGCTAATTCATGTAATTTCTTATTATAAGATAAGATGTGTATTAGGTAAATCATTTTGATTCTCATACTACAGGGGTTTGAAGTGTGCTACTAGAAATTTGTAGCTTGGAATGACAAGTAAAGATCAAACTTCCTAGGATCTAAGCTTTAACAGCTGCCGTATCTTGGGGGGAAAAAAATTAATTCAATCTGCTACTAGAAATACTATTATTATTATGTGTCTTTATTTGCATTGAAATTATAGGTACAATACAATACAAACAGGCGATATTCAGACATTGGGCCTGATCTTCCATATAACCTTTACTTTACCTATACCTAATAATAATATCTATGAATACATAACAATTTGTAGCACTCAGTAATTGACTTAGATTAAATTAAATTAAATTAAAATTAAATAAATACTAAACATAAGAAAATTTGAGATACTGGAATCAAGTAATATAATATTATCCTAATATGGATAATAATAGTAGGTAAAAAAAATATAAAAATATCTTAATTATTTGTAGGCAGTACATGTACATTGTTATAATGTTAATAATGATGAACAGTCAGTCGATAATTCAATACAATGCCATGAATAACAAGAATAGCAAGTAAAAATAAATTGACATATATAAGACAGGCCAGAGAGGTCTTTTATATTTTGGCAACTCTTTTAGGACTATTTTTTTCTCTTGTTCTCTCAGCAATAAAGCTTTATATTCAGATTTAAAAATTAATACGGACGAGGTATCTTTTAAGGTTGATGGTAAATTATTCCATATCCTCGGTCCATTGATAGAAAAAGAAGAGGAGGATACAGAGTTGTGATGATTGAAAACCAGGTTATTATTTTGTCGTGTATGGTGATTATGTAAATCTCTAGAGAGTTGAATTTTATCATAAAGATAGGCTGGTGACTTGGTATTTATCAATTTATGCATAAAAGTTGCAAGATGTAGTATTCTGCGGTTTTCCATGTTTAACCAGCCAAGTTTTATAAGATGAGGAGAGATCTGTTCCCTGAAGGGTGTATTTAATATGAAACGTACACATGAATTCTGTATTTTTTGTATGCGCTGGGACGTGGTTTTGTTTATTCCCATGTATACTGCATCACAAAAGTCAAAAATCGATAGAACTAGAGATTCAGCAAGAAGTTTCTTAGTATTTATAGGTAAGTATTTCTTAAATCTGTTGAGGTATCTAATAACACCGAAAGCTTTATTGCAGCACTTATCTACATGAACCTTCCAGGTCATATCCGTATCGAACCAAACACCTAGATTCCTGGCATTATCAACCTTTTTGATGACTACCTGGCCTAATCTCACCATTTGGTTGATGTCATCGATTTTATCTAGGGCCTTTACACTGTTTGGCTTACCTAAAGGTACCAATATTGACTTTGTAGGGTTAAGTCGTAGGCCATTTTTTTTAGAATAGATCTCAATTGAAGCCAAGTCTTTGTTGAGCTCCTCTATGCTTTTGAGAATGTTTTTGACATCATTACATGAGATAAATAATTGTAGATCATCTGCATATTGGCAGACTTTGGTATGATCTACCACAGTAGGTAGATCATGCACATGTAAATTAAAAAGAAGTGGGCCTAATATGGATCCTTGGGGTACCCCATTAGCAATAGTGAGTAATTTGCTCTGTAAAGCAGATCCATTTGCTTCAACCTTGACTACTTGTTGTCTGTTTTCTAAATAGCTAGTGAAGAATTTGTTTGTAAGATTAGAAAAGCCTAGCGCTCTTAGTTTGGCTAGCAGTAGTCGATGGTGAATAGTATCAAAGGCTTTCGAATAATCAAGTAAGGTGAGCAAGCAGATACCCTTGTTTGACATGTTGTGCAAAATCTCATCCGACATATCAAGTAAAGATGTAGTACAGCTGTATCCTGTCCTGAAACCGGACTGTTCTCTAGGAATTATATTATTTTCTTCAACATATCCTATTGTTTGCTGATACACTATCTTTTCCAAGATTTTCGAGAATGTTGGGAGGATGCTAACTGGTCTCAGATCGGTTATTTGAAGAGGGTTTGCTACCTTTGGAAGGGGAATTACAATTGCAATTTTCCATAGGTCAGGAAACGTTGATGACATTATTGCATAGTTAATGATGTTTGTGATTACATTCAAACAGTAGGGGAGGACAAGTTTTATGATTGTGATATTAATATTATCAGTGCCAGTGGCTTTTGTTTCGATTTTACTAATGATTTTACAGATTACATCCTGGTTTACTGGTTGTAGGTAAAATCGTTCCTCAGGTTCTAGGGCATTTAGCTCATCGATTTGATTTTGTATGTCTTTCTGGAAATCTTGTGATGATCCTATCTGTATGAAGTGTGAGTTAAGTTCATTGGGGTCCGATAAGTGACCTGGTAGACTCTTATCTCCCTCCGATTTGGTCACATCAGATTTCTTTAAAAAACTCCATTTATTTGAATTGTTTAATGAGTTCAGTTTGGTGAAATGCATTCTTTTTGCTGCCCCGATGTCACGATTTATCAAATTTCTTAGATTCCTATATGTATCCCAGTCAATGTTGTTCTTGGTCTTTCGGGCTTTAGCATGAGCTTTATCTTTTTGAGCTTATGTATAGCTTATCTTTTTGAGCTTATTATCTTTTATGAGCTTTATCTACTAGGTAGTAGGTAGGTACTACATAGAATGTAAAGGCCAAAGACCCTAGAACTTCCTTAGGCCAAGAATTCTGGGTTATTGCATTCCTAGAAGTATTGTCAGAAGCACTTAGACCTGCAGTTGAGTTATGTCACTTTATCAGCAGGAATATCATATTTCCCAAATCTCAACAATTTCGTCCAACAATACTTTGTTATTGTTTCATTGTGTCATTTTAACAGAAATGCATGTGTTCTTGTGAGTTGAGGAGTGGATTATTGATAGGAAGAGGTAGGTAGGGGACTGTTAAGGATGTAAGCAATATAAATAATGTCAATCAAAAAAAAAAAAAAAAAAAAAATTTTTTTTTTTTTTTTAAACTCGAAAAAGTTGAGTTTAACCCTTTTTGACTCGATTCACCCCCCAAACTCGACTCGAACTCGAAATTTCGAGTACTCGCACACCCCTAGTATTATGTTAACACTCAAATAATCTGAACCTTTTGCCGACAAATTGCTAGTATCTGCATGTATTTCCAATAACCATATCCGATATACCTCTGCAATTTCAAAACAGAAACGCGTAGGTATTTAACAAGAGGCGGCTGACGGGAATGTTGAGCGCGGCGAGATGTCACATGCTTGACGTTGAGGTTGAGCATGCACAGACATGTCGAACTCAGCTCATGTGGGGCGCTTCTGGCTACTTTCCGTTGTGGTCTATTTATGTTTTGTGAATTCGAAATTAATTTTAGACAATTTTGTGCCAACAAAATGTAAATTCTGATCCCAATTTTTTCTTGTAAAATTTACTTAATCACAATTGGTACCTACCTACCTATATGAATAGGTATGAATAGGTAGTGAATTTTCAATGCTCACTGATCATGATTATTGATTACTAAATATAGGTAGGCAAATACTGTATTTACTCGCATATAAGGCACAGTTATATTCAAAAATGTGCGCCTATTCCCACAAATAAGTGATACGTGATGGAGCTACTTCTGGCAAGATGGCTACTATCAGGTCCACATATTTATTTGTTTGTTTTTACATTTCGTGTTTCCATAAAGCAGTGAAAAAACAAAAAACAAATGAAATTGATATTTAACTATAAATTTACTTTCTTGGCCATAACAAACAACTATATCAAATATTTGTATGTATATTAAGGCAAATGCGCCCTTGATAGCCTCCATTTACCTAGTACCACAAAATCCACCAGAGGTCAGTTGTGTTCCTTATTTTCTCGAATAGTGTTTTTCATTTTATTTTATTTATTTATTTCACAGCTTAGGAGTACAGAGAGTAGGTTTCCCAAAACTACACTGCGCCTTATACGCAAGTAAATACGGGTAATTGGTTTCATCTACTTTTTTAAAATATAAAATCTTAGGTCTCAAAGCTCCGTGTTTCGCATTAGTTTTAACTTTGAGTCATCTAGTCCTGTATGAATGTTTAAAAATAATAATTAATTTCATTAATTAGGGATTTCTACCTATCTAGGTAATAATTTTAATCAATAAATAAAAGTAATAATTGATAACAGATTGTTTATTGATTCTCTTCTCTATAATTTTCTCATCCTTAAAAAATATCAACAGACATCAAATATACATCTTCGCCCTCGATTATTGCGCGTTGCAGCAAGTTACTTTTGTAAAACACCAGTGTTTTGCATTATAATTTATAATTATTCAATTTGTCCAGGAATACAAAGAAGAAATATCATAAGGCCAACCACATCGATGTCGATTATACATTTGTACTGGCGATTTTGTGTTTTTATGAAAAGGTTAGTAGACTTACATTGCTATTTATTTGCTCCCAATTTTACAATAAATTATATCATGAAATAAGTGAAGTTTTCCTAAAATCAAAATTATAGGTAGGTAGGTACATAGAAAATATTAAGTTAGGTAGGTACCTAATCTATAAGATAAGAGCCAAAATTTCTAAGACACTCTCATCCACTCTTATGAATACCTACATACATGTGCATCGAAAGAAAGGTACCTACATAATAGATTCTACATACATCTTGTAATTCCAGGGATTCAACATCCATTTAAGTTGTCAATAGTCCAAAATGAAGTCAGGTATACTAAGAGGGTTTAGCCTTTTGCTTTAAGCAGACCTTTCACAACTACAGTCATCTTCTATGGTGGAAATGATATGACTGATTTGAACAATACATTGAACGAAGAATTGAAGGTAGTGACTGACTGGTTGAGCATTAATATGCTAAAGCTGAACAATAGTAAGTGTAAGGCAATGATGATTGGTACTGGGAAACTACATTATATGAACACAACTGATAATTGTGAAGTTAATATTGTACTAAATGGTGAGTTAGTGGAATGTGTTAAATCATTCAAATACTTAGGTATGTTGTTGGATGTAAATCTAAGTTTTAAACAACATATACTGTACATAGAGAACAAAATCAGAAAAAAACTTAGCTACCTTAGTAGGATAGGTCAGCACCTGACAGTAGCCACAAAACTATGTATATATAACACTATTATTAAACCACACCTTACCTTTTGTATGATTTTATTGTATCAGGCATTTAATACAGATATTGAAAGACTACAGATTCTACAAAATAGAGGCATGAGGATTATTCTGAAATGTAGTAGATATACACCTGTAAATACTATGTTAAAATCTCTAAATTGGCTAAGGATTAAGGATTATGTGTATTTTCAAGGCATGTGTTTTATTTACAAACTTCAAAATGGTCTTCTACCTGCATATTTTACAAACACTGAAAAAGTTGAAAATGTCCATCAGCATTACACGAGAGCGCATAATAATTTTTTTCTAAACCATGTTCATAAACAATCATCGGCCAAATCTTTATTTTATCTTGGGATTCGTTCTTTTAATGCTCTTCCACTTAATGTTAAAAGTGTGAGGAGTCTTAGCATATTTAAAAGCAAACTTTTAGAAATTATAATGACGGAAACATTTATGTTGACATCCTAATTAGATTATTCTATGTTTTTAGTGTGTTAATTCTTTGGTTTGTGTCTTTATTGTGTATCTTTATGTATCTTTGTATTGTACTGATTTGTGAAAGATAGCGCTTGCGCTAAATAAAGAATTATTATTATTATTATTAAATGTTAAAAGATGTTAAAACATAGGTCCCAAGAATTGGAGGCTTTTTACGTGGAACTTATTCCCGTTCTATCATAGTAGGTACATTCAGATAACATTTGACGTAATTATTGCGATTTAGACATTTCCTTTTGTGGATTTATGAAAATATTCCCCTATATTGATTAATGATTACAATGAACGACGTAGCCTGGCATCGTTGCAACACGTATGGGAGTGATGGAGAGGCGGAGAAGAATCATACGGTTAGCTTCTCTGCCGGAACGTGTTTGGACTTGAAGACGCGCACGGTGTTGTCGGCTCCTCCCGACACCATGAGCCGCGGCTCCGACCAATCGCAGCACAGCACTTTGTCCTCGTGGCCGGTCAAGTCGAACAGCGGTGCCTTGGGACTGAAACCGTCGACACAGAGTTACCTTTATGTCTCGGTCAACTTCCGACGCATTGTTCACAACAAGGGCTATCTGTGCCCTGATGTAAGGGGAATGGGAATATACATACTTCAAATAGCTCCATACAATGATGATGTATTTGTGAGTTTTAGAAACTTTTGTAACACTAACGTCAAGAGCGGTCACATGTATAGAGTTTTTAATAAGATCTTGAGATGGGTTGAACATTTAAAATGGAACCATAGCATGGTCATTGGGACCAACATTTTAGGAGTTTTTGAAAATGTTCAGACAAATAGATCAAGAACTTCCAACATTTTTCTGATATTTTATGCATGTGAAATATTTGCAAAATTCTTCAAAGAAATAGGGAAGTCTCCTATTACCTACCTAATTAGAATTACAATTGTATCCCAGAAAAAAACACTCCGTGTAAAAAAGGCAGCCAAGTCACTTTACTTTAAAAAAATTCAACACCGAAAAGGAGTGATATCAAAAAAGGAGCCAAGTCAATGACATTTCCAAATATTTAATCGTATTTTTGAAATAAAAGAATAAACACCGAGAAATACTCTACAAAAGGACTTGGCGCATCATTTTTTTTAAAGACATCATTCTATCCTAAAAGTGGAAAGAATTTTATAAGTTGGTACATTTTCCTCTTTCTATTAGAGCCAGAATCTATGAATCAAGCTACTTTTAGTAATGGCTATTTTATAGTTTTGTCAATGGCGATAGAAGAAAGATTTGATGCTGTAATAGATAAGTAATATAAGGATGGAAGAATTAAATAACAATTGGAAGTGGGCTCATATTCTTGCAGTACTGTTAATATGGTGATATTAGAAGGGTATCTTTTCATAATTTGATCTTGACTGAAGGAAATCATGAAACGTTGTCAAATAATTACTAACTATCTATGGAACACTATTAGGTATATATTTTTGAAGTGTCAAGTGTATAAAGTTAAATTTTTTAATAGAAATACAATGTGACTGTACTTTGTGAAATGTATTGTTATAAAATGTGGATTAATAGAAATGTATTTCATGATGCGAAGGTATAACGCACGAGACTTAATTATGTTGACCACGAAACAATATTACGAAGATAACTATTGTGTATTTATAGAAAGCATAGGCAACAAGTTTAATCGCGTATATATGCAAATAGAAAATATTTTACAGTAGGTACGTATAATATGTAATTGAAAGATGTTTCCCTATTATTCTAAACATTCAAAATGACGGTTGTATATAAATGGCTTATGCTTATGAATAGAAAAATGTCTTTAAAAAAACGATGCGCCAAGTCCTTTTGTAAAGTATTTCTCGGTGTTTATTCTTTTATTTCAAAAATACGATTAAATATTTGGAAATGTCATTGACTTGGCTCCTTTTTTGATATCACTCCTTTTCGGTGTTGATTTTTTTTAAAGTAAAGTGACTTGGCTGCCTTTTTTACACGGAGTGTTTTTTTCTGGGATATCACTTCTTTTGTTAGTTTATTCACACTGCTTGTAGCACATGTCCGAGCAAGGACTAATTTCTTTAAAAAAATACGCCTCAACCGATTTGGATAGGTACTAAGAAAAGTTGCGTTTGGTAAAAGATTAAAATGATTATCCAAGAAGAATATAGCTTAGGTTTCGTTACAATCGGTCCATCCGTTTTCGATATTATATAACGTCACTTCCGGTTTTGAAATAGCGGCCGAAAATAATGTCGTCTTGAATTCATAATTATAAGTCCTACAAAATTACATAATTTGATTGCATCGGTACAGCCGTTTTTTTACATAACGTCACTTCCAGTTTTGAAATGGCGGCCGAAAATAATGTCGTCTTGAATTCATAATTATTAGTCCTACATATTTCCTAAATTTGGTTGCAATCGGTACAGACGTTTTCGATACATGACGTCAATTCCGGTTTTAACAATGGCGGCCGAAAATAGTGTCGTTTAATTCATAATTATTAGTCCTACACATTTCCAAAACTTGGTTGCAATTGGTACAGCCGTTTTCGATATATGACGTCACTTCCGGTTTTAAAAATGGCTGCCGAAAATAATGTCGTCTTGAATTCATAATCAATAATCATATGTCCTATATATTTACATAATTTAGTTGCAATCGGTACAGCCGTTTTTGATATATGACGTCACTT
This sequence comes from Leuctra nigra, assembly GCA_934045905.1. Classification (NCBI taxonomy): domain Eukaryota; kingdom Metazoa; phylum Arthropoda; class Insecta; order Plecoptera; family Leuctridae; genus Leuctra; species Leuctra nigra. The sequence continues at coordinate 6,323,094 of OW203770.1, forward strand.
CCGGTTTTAAAAATGGCGGCCGAAAATAATGTCGTCTTGAATTCATAATCAATAATCATATGTCCTACATATTTACATAATTTGGTTGCAATCAGTACAACTGTTTTCGATATATGACGTCACTTCCGGTTTTGAAAATAACGGCCGAGAACACTGCAACCTTGAATTTATAATTATTTACAATGTACGTTTACTAATATCTATTTAAAAGTATAAAGTGGTGAATTTAGTGTCATTTAGCATATTTATGACGTAATTTAGCATATTTATGACGTTATTTCCGGTATAGGTAATAAGAAAACAATCTAGTTTTATCTAGTTGATACTTCATGAACGACCATCTGAATTCATAATCCCTTTATTTCCGTAAAATCGGTCATGCCCTTTGTAATATATGACGTCACTTCCGGTTTCATTTAGTGGTTCCTGCCGCCATTTCCGGTACCGTTAATTTGTTTATTCATTTTTCGCAATTGATTTTTTAAATAAATAGCAGAATGAATACGCAGGAGCTAGTTCAGTTGGAATCGGTACAGGCGTTTTAGATATATGACGTCACTTCCGGTTTCAGGAATGGCGGTCGAGAACACTGCAACCTTGAATTTATAAATTATATTGTCTATGTTACTATGTAAGTTAATTATGTATGTATTTTAAGTATAATTTGTTGAAATAAGTTAAATATTGCGTATTTATGACGTCACTTCCGGTTAAGAAAATAAGAAAATAATTTTTTTTATTGATACTAACATATAGATGATCATCTAAATCGAATGGCGCTAATTTCGTTCTAATCGGCCTAGACGTTTTTGAGATATGACGTCACTTCCGGTTTAAAAATGGCGGCACAAAAAATCACAAGAGGCAAGGTATCATCAGACGCCAAAAGTGCACATGTGGTAAAAGTTTCAGGTTGATCGGTTCAGCCGTTTAGGCTGTGGCGGTGATAGCAACGTTTCCTGATATCTGAATCTGAATCTGAATCATCATCATCATCATCATCATCATCAGATAGCTTTTAAAAGGGGTGTAATTTCACTGTTTTCACGGCCCTCTAGCTCGCAAAAGGCATAACCTGTTGTTCCCAAATTTTGTATATGGGGTGGGGTGGGCCATAGCTCGAAATTAAGATATTTCGCAACAATGTGAGATTTTTCAATTTTGAGATCCAGTAGGCCGAAAATGCCATGTTGTTGCTTACAGTAAAAGTGTTTAGTCTGCTCCTCAGTTTATTAGGCATTTACGGTATGTTGAGTGACTGTGAGTGTATAGTACGACTTGGCTGGGTGGAGCGACCGCTCCACTAGATATTATGGAAGTGAGACGTTGCTGAACACAGAGATGTTATTGCTTTTGTTGTGAAATAGATATCTTGGAATAGATTTACAAAGTTTGATAGATTTCTTCTAACTTTAAAACAGGAAAATTGACATTGACGTTCATATGTTGCCATGGCAACAAAGTATATCACCATGGTAACACATTGTTGTGGACTTAAAATGTCCCATGACATTTCAAATTGATTTTTAAATGAAAATGTTCCATTTCTCAGGTGATAAAAGTGTTTGTGATTATTATTCGTGTTGTTATTTACGAATTTACCGTAATAAAATTAGAGGAGATTTCCCTATTATCACTGCTCGTCTGGATGGATTTGACTCAAGTGAGAGTTACAATACAACCATCGCGTCAACGACATACCTTCTCGAGTCCCAGAGTTTGACCTGGTTGTCGTAGGCGCCGCTGATGAAGAGGTGGCTGTTATTGGTCGACCAACGCACGCTCTGCACCCATTGGCTGTGTGATGTGAACGTGCTCTTCACCAGCGATCCCTCTGCAAAGAAACAGGTCACACATACATTCCTCGGTTGCTGGAGGAAGAAAAGTCTTTCAATTGAAAAAGGGTGAATTTTGCAAAATTGTTAGAGATGTTGTGGGGGTTTGCGACAACAGAAGGAGGTCTGTGGAGTAGAAAAGTTTACGAACTGCTGACTTAGCTGATTATTGTTACTAGGAAAACGCTCAGAGAAACACGTTGGAGAGCGAGCACCGAAATAAAACCACTAAAACCAAACACTCCACCAGAAACTACCTGTCTTGCCCGCATGTAAAAGGGTAGATGCGACTCCCGCAGGGTAGGTTCAACACAATGACCCAGACCGGATAACAGGAACAAATCATAAAACGGTATTTGAACGAAACAGATTGGCTGCTGATCACGTTCCTTGACAATCAATCCTTGTTATTATCAATGAAATCAGAGCTCACCGGCTAGAGGTAGATGACGAGTAAGCATAGACTTCATCAGATGTTGCCATCACATTTTTTTCAGACAATCCATTTCTTTCAAATACCGTTTTATGAATTGTCGAGTGTACTACATACTATCTAAGTAGCAAATATAATACAAGTCAGTATCTAACTAATAATGATTCGTTACAAACAAATGAAGGATTTGGCTGAAAATTCGTAAGATTTGAGACAATGCTGTTTCATTTGCAATGACTTGGCATAATTTCAAATTAATCGGAACTACCAATCGGAAGATAATTTTTTCAAAACTCAAAATTTTGGTTAACCAATCAACGGATTTTAAAACAATTAGGGTCTGCAACACCCAGATATGGTGCGTACATGTGTGCAAAATTTCAGATTGATCGGATAAAAACTGTGACCTGTATACCTAGCTCCAGTAACAGAAAAAACACACACAAAATAAATAGAGGTCCATGCCAAAAGAAGCCAAAAGGAGTCGCTTGCTCAATAATGTTATGCCAAGGTATCTAATTCACTTATTATTGGTTGTTTGATTTATGTTTTCTCTTATCACATCTCTGTTGTTCTTCTACAGTACGTTCTACAAGGACCTTTTAGCGCCTGAAGGCAAATGACAAAATAAAAACGCAAGTAAAATGCTGTATACACCTCAGAAATGTGGATTTTCTTTGGTCCTCTATTGTTATGAGGTGAGGAAGAGTGTCAGAAAACTAGCCAAAATTAGTGTGGAAAATAGGAATTCTAAATGGAAAATAGATTTTTCGCTGTTGCAAATTCCTTGTAGAACGTACAATTACGAATACGTGTAATTAGAATGGAACTCCATTGCCAGGAATAAAGTTTATTTCTCCGCTGAAGTGCCAACTATCTGTCCTCGTCCTGCTATTTTAGATGCATCTTTTTGAAAGTATTTAGGGTTGTGCGAACCTTGATTTTTCAAGTCGAACCGAACCTCGAACCGAACCTTGAAGTGTTCGAACCTTTTCGAACCTTTACAGGTGTATAATCGATTTTTGCTTTCAGTGCTACCAAACAACTTTCAATGAAATCCAAAGGATGAAAGTGAATGGATACATAACACACATGAATGGATTTATCATACATACTATTTGCATTTCATTTTCAATAGGATGCTGGACAAAATCTTAAAGAAAGTTATGTGTTTAACAGTTTAACACGTTCTGGATGGTTATTCTTGAAATAGTTATCACGTCATAAGTAATGACTCATAAGAAAGTCATAATATTAACATGGTGAGAGATAGGACAAATTTCCTTATGACATCATAACTTGGAGTTATGACGTGATAACTTTTTCAAGAATAAGCCCCCTGGCTGTTTTCAAAATGCTTCCAGATACCTATTGCTGCTGACAGAGACAGGTGTTGTTTAAAATTGTAATGAAGTGTTTTTTTATACTATCAATTGTTGTGTTGCAATTTGTTCTTGTAAGCTTGCACCTTGCCTAAAAACGGTTCTTTGTTTCATCAACTAATTAGGGAGGAAGGTAACGAAAATGATGTCAATAATTTTATGCAAAATGGGCTAATAGTACTCATCATGACGCGAGACCGAAAATAAATATAACTTATTTAGGATCATCAACATCACTAATATTTACATGTATTTATGACATAATAATGTAAATTTCGTGAATAACAAACCTTTGAACTGAAACATAGTTAACTAAAGATTGATGACTACAGAAGAATATACGCGATTTTGCGTGAAAAATAACGCCATTTGAGGTTAAAATCTCGAATTCAGAAGGCTGTGGTGACGCGCGGGAAAAAGGGCGGGAAGGTTCGAAATGGTTCTATTTCGAACTTCTCATAATAATTTTCGAACCTTCAAAACCGGTTCGGTTCGGTACGTTTTCGAACCGGTTCGCACACCCCTAAAAGTATTGTATGTATCTATATTCATAGTAGAAACAATGTTTTAAAAATTTAAGGAGTAATGCATATTTCTAATTCACACTATACTAAACTACCAGTTTTTCAATACTCAGCTAAAACCAGTTATTACGAAGGTTAACAAAGTCATTCTAGGAATGTCATTGGTTGTTGCCATGACAATACAGTTCTAATCAACCGTTTAAAAGTAAGCAGACATTGACAGACTGACTGGCCCTAAATAATGCCACACACCAGAATGCATTATGAGTGACCTAGGGTACAAACAAAATTAAATTGTATGAACCACACTATACTTCAGCAATGAAAAACGCCTCACCTGTCGACCTGGGGTCATACAGCCTCACATGCCGATCGGCCGATGCCGTCAACAAGGTATTGTTGAGTGGGGAGTAGTCGACGTCGAAGAACGCCTTGTTGCCGACGATCTCGGATGTGATGCCGCCGCGCTCCGCGTCCCAAGAGCGCACCGTGTGGTCCCACGAGGACGTGCACACGGTGCGCGCATCGAGCCACGTCGCAGCGGACACCGCTTCCTTGTGTCCGGACAGTGTCAGCAGTGGTGTCTACACAAGACACATACATATTTTAGTGGGGTTTAAAGATGCACTTTTCTGCTTCGCTAATGGCGACGGATGAATGATTATGACAATGATGAAGAACAGGTAAGGATGTAAAGTGGGAAGGATTCTATTAGTAGAATCGATTATTAGTAGTATTAGTAGGGAACCTTCACAGCATTTGCCCCTGGATTATGGCGCTGCTGGCGAATCCATGCTGGACATATACAGTTTATTCCATTTCAAAAAAAGAATGGGAACCACGCCCATTTCTACCACATCTACCACACTATTGGTTGGTTGGTTGGTTGGCTGGAGGCAGGAAACAAATTCAAATGAGCCAACGGAAAAACTAGGCCTGCCAACTTAGCTGAGAAAGTTGGAACACATTACAACAGATTTAAATTACGTTTTAAATGTATTTTGTTAACCCAGGGTATTAAATAGAGGATTTTACAGCAAAAAGTGATACATTTTTTATTTTACGACTGATTTAGAAATCAGACACTTGAGTGACACTCAAACACTTGCGTGATAATCACCAAAGCAAAATTTGTATGGTAGTGGTACCGCAAACTATGCCATCTGTGGGAGAACTGCGAACTTCTTGGAACTTCCATTCCCTTTTTGAAATGGAATAAACTGTAGAACGCGATATGACCGCTAGACATTAGTGTGTGTGAAATCAATTGACTTCTGCTCTATGGGAATTGCGGGACTGTCATCGATGTCTAGTGACAAAGAATAACAGATCCGTTCTTTTACATAGACCAAGGTCAAAGTTTTCACCCGTCCGGCTGAGATCGTCTTACATTTGAGCAGATTGCAGGGAAACCTGACACAGAACAACAATATGCTTTTGATGTTGTCGTTTTATAAATATGTAGACAGACCGTGGCATTAAACAAAATTAATAATGTCTTTATATTGCCAGAATCTGGTCAATGAGTGCGGCCTCCGACATCGGCGAAAGCATTCAGTGCTGCAGCAATAGCAGTCACGAGTCCCATACCTAGAGCGGAAGTCAACGGTGAAATAAGTTAACAGAGTTCCCCAATCCTAGGGAATGGGAGTGACGTAGGGATTACAGGCAGACATGGGATTTGGGAAGGAAAAGTTAATCATAATATAATATGTAAATAAAGTCGTCCACATCCTATCTGTGGATTGGGATTTTCTTGAAAAACCGGTATTTTACGAACCTTTAGCGAGCTGAACCCAAGAGAAGGCTCGGCATAACAATGAGGCGTTGTGCGCACGCAGGTAAAGTAGGGGACGGGAAAGTAAAATGACCCTTTTCCAATCCACAGATTGGATGCGGACGACTTTAGTAAAAAAGACAGAAGGTACATAGAACTCCACTACATGGATGGGATAGGTAGGTATATTTATATTTATAATGTATTTAAGAAAGGAGAGAGAAAGAGAGGAAGGGAGGAGCCTGAAGAAGTGGAAGAAGAGATTGAAGAAGTGTGGAGTGTCGGACTTGGCAAGTCGGCTCTAAGATCACAAGTGCCCTAGAACATTGGTGGGATCATCCCACCCCCTGACCCGACAATAGTTGGAAGCAGGGTCGCGATATTTATTATAATGTATTTATGCATTCAATTATAATCTACTTTTATGTGCTCAATTATCCAATTGGATTGACAATGTAACAGCACATAAATTGCATATCCCATGATGGAGCATTTAATGAGGAATCTGTTTCCTCATGATGATGCTCATGCCATAGATGTAGGTAGATTAAACAGCGACTCCAGGGTAGTATGTACACCTAACAAAAGATAAACGGTATTCGAAAGAAACGGATTGGCTGAAAAAGATTTGATGGCATCATCCGATGAAGTCTATGCTAACTTGTCATCTAACTCTAGTACCGAGATGATCTCTGATTTTATCAATAATTTTAATTTATTGTCCAAAAACCTGACTAGCAGACAATCTGTTTCGCTCAAATACCGCTTTATGATCTGTTGAGTGTACCAAATCTGTATCTTTTTTGTTCTTGTTTCGAACAAATTCCTTCCGGCGTAATGCTAACTAAATGATAGGGATCAAGTTCGTCGAAACAAGATAAAAATAGATATAGAATATCCCAAAGCTATGATTCTGTGTCTGAAGACTCACCCTGACAGGTGTGTTTGCTTCCGTCTTGAGCCGCTTGGGCGCGGACTCGCCCTCGCCGTGTCCGGGGGCGTTGAAGTCGGCGGACCAGACCTTGAGCAGCGAGTCCCACGCGCCCGTCGCAAACAACTGCTTGCTGGGGCTCACCGACACGCACTCCAGACCCCTCTCGTGACCTTGACAATAGTGACAGATGATTACATTCGGCAGCGGCAAACATCTCACGCGATCCGTGCACCACATAAGACGGCTGGGTAGTGAGTTTGACCTTGAAGAGTTTTTTAATCGATTTTTATCTATATCTTTTTCCAGTGTAATTGTTAACAAAATAGGGCTATGGATTGAATTCAGAACAGTTCACTGAAAATAATTTCATAGTTTGGAATAAGTTATTAGTTTTATTTTGTCCAACAGGTGTTTAGAACCCGAAAATTTAGTAAAAAATTTAGTAATTTTCGGGTTCTAAACACCTGTTGGACACAATAAAACTAATAACTTATTCCAAACTATGAAATTATTTTCAGTGAACTGTTCTGAATTCACGTCCATAGCCCTATTTTGTTAACAATTACACTGGAAAAATATATTGATAAAAATCGATTGAAAAACTCGTCAAGGCCACGCTCACTACCAAGCCCTCATAAGAAGGATATAAGAATTTACGGGAATCAACTCAATTTCTTAGTTTATTTAAATGTTACAACAGAAATCTATCTTTGAAAAGTCTACTTTGAAGTAATGCAAATCTCAATGGTCAAGAGGGTTTATTTCCCAGTGGACAACAAAGTACCTATTTAAAATGCATGAACAGAACTCAGAAGAGATGGAACCGTATCATGTAGACAGTGGTTAATTTGTATTAGAAAAGGTGGGTAAGCCCAAGATCTCTAAGAGTAACCTATATATACTACCTATCTTGGGGTAAGTCCACCCCACAATTGTCATGGGAAACGCATTACCGTACGGAATCAATGGGGGGTCTGGGGGGAGGGCCCCCCAGAAGAACGCGGGTCCGGGGCGCACAGCCCTGGAAAAATTTTGAATTTCTGGAATGAATTTGGTGCGTTTTAGCCCTTTTTGTAAAATATTTGAACCAATTTTTATCTCCACGAAAAATAAGTTTGTAGAGGGCGACCAAATGTGTTGTATTTAACCGTGTTATTAATAATAAAGATAATATTTAATATAAAAAGGTGCGTAAGCCCGGCTTACCCTCCAAAAAAGGTGGGTAAGCCGGGCTTACGCCCAAATTAAGCACTGCATGTAGATCCAATACCCATTTATAGTGCCATGCCACAGATCCAGACAGTTCAACTTTAACAAGCTCCTCCTTTATTATTCACTTACACAACTCAATCATTTTATCTGATGTAGGTAGGTAGGTACCGATAAATTTGACTTTTGCTTTGCAATTTCATGTTCAGTTTTGATTATAAATTACTATGTACATTTATTTTGTGAACCCAATATGTTGTTTGGCTTTTGTACTGGTTGAGAAAGTGTCTTATGGTCACTCATGGGAATAAAAATTGAGAGAATTGCCATACCTATTCAGAGTAGACAAAAAGGAGCAGGGACAAAACATTGATATTTCCTGAACCTCGCAGCTCACAAAAACTATGTAGGACTAGTACCTAATAAAAATGTAATGAAAACATCGCAAGCAAAATTGAAATTGTTACAATCCATTATCCATCAGCAGGGCCGGCGCGAGGGGCGGGCGACCGCCCGGGGCGCCATATTGATTTTATATGGACATGGCATATGTATTAAATTTTTCAAACATAACGGTCAAAATATAAGAAAATATCACGAAAACAAGAGCTTATAAAAGTTAAAATTTCTTTAATAAAGGAAGGACCCCTTAGACTTGTAATTTACAATAATAAATATCGCGACCCTGTTTTCAACTATTGTCGGGTCAGGGGGTATAATGGCATTTACAAAATTTATAAAATTTTACGTTCAAAATATAAGACAATATCATGAAAACAAATGCTTATAGGTACTTCCAAAATATATAATTTATTTAATGAAGGTCTGGGGGGCGCTAATTGCTAAATATCACGAAAACAAGTTCATACTTTCAAACAAAATTCAAATTCTTTATAGGAATATCGTGCTTTTCCCCCAACAATATCTGGTAAAGTAAGCATCAAAATTGCACCAAAATGATTGGACTTGATATAAAATTTTCTCGCCTTAATCCTTATCCTTCTTGTGTTTTTATAAATAAGCTTGTAATAATTGTCCGTCTTTAATGTATTCCAGGACACATGATTTGCCCATGCTGCGGAACAACATGGGCAACAAGGGCAATTGGAGGGTATTTTGCTTCAGTTCGTAAATTTTTGAGCCCTAGAATCACTTTTAAATTGTTAAATTCTAAAAAAAAAGTCCTGCGGGGCTATTACTTTCCGTAATATTGATTATTGATTTCCGGTGCCCAAGCATGCACCAAAATGCACCAATACCGATTTTGAAATTCAAAATTTTCCCGGGGCTGTTCGCTCCGAACCCGAATGAGGTCGTCCGGTATTGAAAATGTTATATATTTGGGGGGGAGGGGGGGGGGGAGGGCATACATTAGTCTCGCCCGGGGCGCCATTTTCCCTTGTGCCGGCCCTGTCCATCAATGTCCATCCACAAATCAGGAAAGAAGAACGAGATTTGTTAATAATCTGAAAGTGCTTTTAAGTTAAATGCTGCTTCTTACTTTTTATTTCCAAGAAAAATGTCACTCTTAAAATCGGATATTGCTGACTTTCGATCCCATGCCAATACTTCTGGAAAAAGTTATAAATGTTACGGTCCCGAAATTACACGGGTTTCTTCCAGTTTTCGGTACCTCTTTGGGACCGCGATTGACTCTTGCTCGACCTATGAAGCACTGCCCACTATGCCCACCTTTGCAGACGTGGATGCATTCGACGGCGTTGTTCTCGACGTTCCACTGCCACATCATGGCCGTCTGGTCGTGCGAGGCGCTGATGAACGTGCCTCGTGATTGGTCGCATGCCACCCACGCCACTGCTTTGATTGGTCCGTCGTGGGCGGGGATAGTCAAGCGGTGTTTCCCGCGCGTCGTCCATAAGTTCAGTGTGTTGTCGTAGCAACCCGTCAGAATCCTGCGAGCGGAGCGGGAAATGTTGTGGCATATTAACTTATTATTTAAAATTTGATAATTAACAAAATGTATTATTTGTTTCAAATCAATTTTATTAGTTACATTTAGTGGTGTTAAGAGGCCTGGGGAAGCAAACGGGAATCACACGGTTCGTCAGGGCGTTTTTTTTTGAAATTTTGTCTTGGTCACTAAATAATTTAAAAAAATCAGATATCAACGACACATAACAGCCTAATAGACTAAACTAGGAAAACGCTCCGTGTAACGCGTTGATGAGCGAGCACCGGACACGTGCGCAAACATAGAACCGAAGATGCGTTAACACATAGAAAACATTATTAATCGTTTTAACCTACGTTTTATTTAACCTAGATTAAACGTTACAGTACCTAGTTTAGAAACGGAATTAATCCAGTGTTCCACAATTACAATAAGACAATGTAATGTTCTGAACTGAATAAATCAAACCTTTCAAAAAATTAGCAACCTTCAAGGAAGTGTCAGGCTAGACAGAAGCTCAGAAACGGAATGAATCCAACAATTCACAAGTACCTACCTAAGAGACAATTATGAAATATCAATGTTCTGACAAAAACTCTCGATATATTATGTTCACCTGCAATAAAAGCGGGTAAACTGTACTAAAACCTTCACAAGAACACCAATTTGCCAAACTTTTCAACGAAAATAAGCAAAATGCTGGAGAGATTTGAAATGACGTGTGATCACAAGAAGAGAACAAACGCCACTCAAAGAAATTATAGCAAAGTAGCTACACAGGAAGCACGGCCATCAGAACTACGAATTAGCAAAAGTCAATCAAGGTCCTTAGTTTTGTGAAAAATCGAAATGATTTGTTTGGAAATAAGTTTCACATTGAATTATCAAAATATAATCAACTCATTCAACATAGAAGTATCTGGTTTTCACTGAAAATTGAAAGTAGCATCTATACACTCTTGTACCTAAAGCAAATCAGATTCAGTTGCATTGGAAAAACATTCATTTTCAATACTTCATTTCTGACAGCTTTTAAAAATGTCAATAAGTTCACACATTCTTAATTGATTGGGATGAAAATTTGTAAAATAAGAGACAATGTTGGTCCTAATGACCATGCAAAATATGAGTTTGATCACATTTATGGAAGACCATTTTCATTTTTCAACCTATCGGGAGATGTTTATTTAAATTTTAACCAATAAATGGATTTCAAAAAAAATGGGGCCTGCAAACAGAAAAGGTTGTCTTTACATGTGTGCAAAATTTCAGATCGATCGGTGAAACGGTGCGACTTCAACTGCTCCAGATAGCAGCCAAAAAAAACCAAAAAAAAAACAGAGGTCCGTGCCAAAAGAGTCAAAAGGAGACGCTCGCTTCGCTCGCTCAATAATCCGCACACTGGAGTAGTTTATGACCTCTGGTACAACCTCAAAGTGTTAAATACGATATTTGAGGAAGAATAATCATATTTAACACTTTGAGGTCGTACCAGAGGTCATAAAGTACTCCATGCGATGCGCCAAATACTTGGCGCATCGTGTACATAAATAGCTTGGAAGTATAGGCCAATCATAAATTATACATGAAATATACATATACATAGAATATACCTATAATGCCTTAAAAAAAACGATGCGCCAAGTATTTTTTGATTTTCAAATAAAGTTTTGACTTGGCTAATTTTTTGATATCACTACTTTTCAGTGCAGAATTTTAAGATTTCATTATTTTTTTTTAAGTTGAAGAGACTTGGCTGGTATTTTTACACGGAGTGTTTTTTATGGGGATATCACTCCTTTTTTTAGTTTATTCTTTCAACTTGTGACAATCGAATGAACAATTACTAAATCCTTAAAAAAAAAAATACCCCTTACAATTTGGTTATTCTCATGAAAAAAACAAAGGTTTCATTCCAATCGGTCAACCCAGTTCCGAGATATGGCAACACTTCGGTTTTCAAAATGGCCGCTGAACTTTCTGCACTGCCACATAGAATTTATAACTATGAATTATGTGTGTATCATTTTTAGCTTTCTGAATATGTATTTATTGTATAGGAGGGGATTATAATGATTTATAAATTTGAATGACGTCATTTCCGGCCTCATAAATAGGAAAATTCTAGTTTGACTGTTCATATTCCATAGAGATGGCCTTCCGAATCGTTTCGCGCTAGTTTCATACCGATCTGTCAACCAGTTTTCGAGATATTACGTTTCTTCCGGTTTCAAAATGGCTGCTGAAATCACTGACCTCTTGAATTATAATTTAAACATGATTACATTTTATTAAAAGCAGTCTCAAATAGTATATTTATTGCATCAAAATGTAAATTTGTGAGATTTTTAAAATGTGTGACGTCATTTCCGGTTTCAGTATGGGAAACTGCAAATATTATTGATGATAATACATAAAGTTTACCGTCTAAATTGTTTAGCGCTGGTTTCTTTCAAATCTATTAAGACGTTATTAAGATATGATGTCATTTCTGGTTTCAAAATGGCGGCTTCCGGTTGGTTTTATATCAAGTCAAAGGAGATATCAAAAGAACATAATTTACATAAATATCAAAATAATTGGATCAAATTTGTTGCCGAAATGCCAATCGATGAATTAAATTTCATGACGTCATTTCCGGTTTCGTTAACATAAATTTTAGTCTGTTGCTATTGATAATCCATATAGATGACCGTCCGAATCATTTGGCGCTATTTTCGTTCCAATCGGTCCAGCTGTTGTTGAGATATGACGTCACTTCCGGTTTCAAAATGGCGGCACAAAAAATTAATGGGGTGAAGGTTTAATCAGAAGCCGAAAGTGCACACGTGGTAAAAATGTGAGATCAATCGGTTCAGCCGTTTAGGCTGTGGCCTGTTTACCGGATTTGAATTCCAGGAGACTACTACTACTAAGATTATTATTATTATTATGAAAACCGCCCTAAAACACTGTTTTCACGGCCCTCTAGCGTGCAAAGGGCGTAACCTATTGTTCCCAAATTTGGTATATGTTGTAGGGTGGGCCATAGCTCGAAATTAAGATATATCGCAACAATGTGAGATTTCCCAATTTTAAGATCCAGTAGGCCGAAAATGCCACTTCGATGCTTACAGTAAAAGTGGGTTTGCTCCAGCCTTTATATGATAGTGTGCGCGCCGTACGACTTGGCTGGCGTGGAGCGACCGCTCCACTAGATAGGATGAACAGTTGGAAGGAGAAGGTTTATTGAAATGCATTCCTAATTCTCTCTAAGGTTGAAACTACATTTATGGGTGTCTGCTCAAGCCAAGTTTACGATACCTAGGTGCCTACCTTATATTCATAATTTCATATCTGTGTTAAAATTATTTATTCTAAGCAGGGAATGGAACCGGTACCGGAACCAAAAAGAACCATTATTTTTATAGGAACCGGAAGGGTTCTTCAAATAATAAATTTCATTGAATTTTACTTAATTGCCTTTCAAAAATGAAATTATTTATTACCATTTACAGTTTTTCAAATAAAAGATCACCAAATCAAATTAATGTTAGACATTTCTGAGCATAAGTTCTCAAAAATCGATTTAAAAAAAATAATTTGAATTATTGTCTGCATTTAATAGAACCGATTGGAAACCTTGTGGAACCAAAATGGAACAAGAACCGATATCCATTTGGGTTCCTGTCTCAGTTTATAAGCTTACCTTGAACCTTGCAATTTGTTTCAATGTTTCAATGTGGGGCGACCAAGAGACAGGTGGATTGGACTGATCAAGGAGGATGTGCTGGAGAGAGGAGGAAGGTGGAGCGAGTTGGAGGATGAGAGACAGTGGGAGGACAGAACACGGTTGAAGGAATTTGTGGAACAGTTAGAAGTGGAAGAAGAAGAGGAGGAAGTAGAGGAGGAAACGCCAGGCGTGGCCAGCCGGTTTCCAGGAGTCCTGCAGCCCTAGTGTTGGTGGGAACACCCACCCCCTGACCCATTGAATTGGTACCAGGGATGGATTATTATTGTCAACCATAGAGTGATGGATTTTAGTGGGGAACATTCCCAGCATGTGCCACTGAACTAAGGAAAACCATGAATAGAAACTCAAGTCAATAAGGCCGGCCACAGGAATCGAACCCGGAACTCCGAAATGCAAATCCAGTGTGAAATAAAAAAAAAAAAAATCATGAAACTAGTGTGTAAGTAAACTAAAGCTAAAAGTAAACTTGTTTAAAAGTGAAATCAAAGACATTACCACTCGTCAGCGACTTGAACGGCCGACACCCAGTCATCGTGGAGCAGGCAGTCCTGCGGTTCCGGAGCCGGATGTCGCTCGACGTATTCCACCTCGACCGTCGCCTCGCTGGAGACCGCTCGCTCGTCCAGGTGCTCGATCAGTGGCACCCGCAAGAACTCACCGCACACGAGGAAGTCGAACTCCACCGCGCCTCCGGCGTCGGCACGAGATTCTAGCGGACCACAGAAGAGTTCATGAACACATGTCAAGGATTCAGAAGTATTAATTATAGGGGCGTGTGTGTGTGTGTAAAAACAAATGAAGACGGCCGAGTAGTGAGTTTGACGAGATTTTAATCGATTTTTATCAATATCTTTTACCAATGTAATTAATTGTTAATAAAATAAATAATAATGCTTTGTACAAGTCCTCAGAACAGTTCAATGAAAATAATTTCATAGCTAGGATTGGTTTAATTAGTTTTATTTTGTCCTACAGACCTTTAGTGCCTAAAAATTAGTAAAAATATGGCACTACATGTTTGGAGGACAAAATAAAACTACCTAATAACCTATTCCAAACTATGAAATTATTTTCAATTGAACAGTACTGAAGACTCGTACAAAGCCTTATTTTATTAACAATTACCTACATTGGTAAAAGATATTGAAAAATATTAATTAAAAATCTCTTCAAGGCCACGCTAGGGTACTTAGGGTTCAGGGTTCTTGGGTTCACTTTTTGTCGAATGATATTTTCTAGCCATTAATGCATTTAATGCCATCAGTTCACACATGCCTCACCTGTCCACTACGCTGCAGAGATTACTTAGACAGAGCCCCTCTAATAGGTAATGATTTTAATACATTTTAAATTCCTGCCATAAATAAATTAAGTGGCTGGCAAAATCCAACATTTGTGTCAAAACTTTAAAATATTAACTAGGTAGGTACCCAATTCCAACGACATTAGCAGTGAATGCCTAATGGTGTGTGACTTGACTGGTTTTGCACTCTCCACTGCCTACTTAATGCCGTCTTACCTCGAAGCAATTCATTGACTAAGGTGTCAAGATCTTTTATACTGATTCCAGACGGAACGGAGAATGGTGTGTCTGGGACAGCATATCTGCAAGAACAATAATAAAACAGTTCATATTGAATGATTAGGTACTTGATTTGCTACAAGCTGCTTAACAATTACTGTCGACTTTCGGAATATTAGTACTCACTTCCCTTCTAAAATCCATTCATTGCAAGGTCGACGTCGTGAAAATGTAGGTAGGCTACCTACCTAACATTGTTGCTCTAGGAAAGCAATCCTTTGATACACTTTTAAATATGAATTTAAATGAATACAAAATGTTAAAAAAAAAAAAATCGGCTGCTAAATGGTATACCTATGCTTGTCTTGGGCGATAGGACACCGAAATAGCCATAGGCGCGCGCGCCACTAGCACAACAATTAGCGCTTACCTGCTGGTGGTTGAAATGTGAATGAATGGTGGGGGTGAAGTATTGAAAATGCTATGGCCGCAGTGTAAATTGTAGAAATATGAATAAAGAAATAAGAATTTTGGTTTGTGCAGTAAAAATTGATTTTGTTTTTAAATATTCATCTAATGCACGATTATGCCACAGCCCACTGGATTCATCAAAGTTTACATTAAAACAAAACCGATATTTTCGTGTCAATTACCTCATTCAAGTCGAACACTTCCTTTTTTCTGGCTGCATAAATTCATTTGGGAATACATACATCGAAGGATTAGCAACATTGAGAAATTCATTCTAGCATACCACAACACAGCAAACAGTATTACTTAGGAACAAGCTAATATTACTTATTTCTGAATTATTCATTTTCTACTTTTTTACACAGTGGCCATAGCGTTACAATACAATACATTCCCTCATCAAAGTCTCGCCATTCTGGCGCTTCAGTCTACTTCGGAGGCGTTTTGCATTCAGTTAAGTGAATGGATTTTACCAGGTCCTTTTCTCTAGTTTATACGTAGTAAGTAGGTAATGCAAGAAAGATTATTTAAAAATCAGGCAGGTACAAGATCAAAATAATGTGCAATAACACACATTTTCCAGTTGAATCCAAGAAAAGTGAGCCTGGAAACACATGCCCTATAATAATGTGCATGTGATAATGTTGCATGATAATGTGGCAGTAGAAGGACATCGTTTTACTTGAATAATTAGTACCTACATAAAAAGTATATATTTAATTTGGCTTCGATGTAGATTCGTTGTTATCGTAGGTTAACAGCTTTACGACAGGTGCGCTGGGGCTTTGACGCATCAGATGCCTCAGCGCCGACCTTGAAAGATAACCCATGTTCATTTTTCAATGTCGATGCGTCGAGCTGTAAACCTACCTACCTGTAGACTTGGATAGGATCAAGTCCTAATGGTTGCACCTACTGAGCAATTCTACATCTGGGAATCATAAAAACAGTAGACCTGAAAGATTCCTCTAACTATAGGTCCTACCTAGGTAGTAGGTAGGTATTCAACACTAAAAGTAGAACCTAGAGAATGCACTAATATCAGTAAGATGGCCACTCACACGAGCATGCAGTCCCAGTGCGCAAGCGGGCAAGTCACTTACGTCAATCGTAACGAGTTCAGTATTTAAGTTATAATTAGGTACATCGCAAAATAACAGAAATTGATTACCTTAGTGTCAACAATCAAATAATCGGCATATTTCATTACAGCACACATTCATTTAAATTCTTGTGAGAATGTGTTGTCTATTCACCAAAAGCAGTATTTGACAGATTGCAATTGTTATGAACGAGGCGTCAAGAAAAAGTTTTCAGACGAGGTCGTTCAGAAGGCCGTGATAAAAACAATTGCAATATGTCAAATAGTGCATTTGGTGGATAGACATCAGTTCTCGCAAGAATTTTAATGAATGTGTGCTGTATTGAAATATGCCGATTGATTTACCTATTTGATTGTCGACACTAAAGTGCCCCACACACAGTCAATCTTACTTGACGACTTGCATGACAAGCCCGGCATGACATGCTAATTTGATCGTGTGTGGAGCAGATTTGATGGCTTGTCAAGCCTGGAATTTGGCTTGAAGGAGTTCCAACAGAAACTGAAATCGAGCTTCATGCTCATGCAAGACGACAAGCAAGTTTGACGTGTGTGGAGTCATCAATCTTGCTTGAACATAAATAGCCAATCAGCATGCAGAGCCGGAGCACGTGACCTTTCAGCTCACTCAGCTGTTTTGCTGTTTTGTAGTTGTTTGGAAGTTGCGCAATAAAGTGCGCATGACCCCAAAGGTCTGAACTGTCAAACCTAAATTGAACGTGTGTGGGCGTTGTTCAGGTTTGTCATGCCGTCATGCCGGGCTTGTCAAGTAAGTTTGTCATGCAAGATTGACCGTGTATGGGCCACTTAAGGTAAATTCATGAATTTCTGTTATTTCGTGATGTAGTTATTACTTTTACTGAACTCGTTATACGATTGACATATAAGTGACTTGCCTGCACGCGTACTGTGCACATGTGCATGCTGACTCGGTGGGGAGATGTTAATTTTTTTACGCTAGGGGGTGTTTGAATACCTACCACATTATCAGGCGACACTCTGTAGTTTACAAATGTTAGAAACTGTCAAATGGCTAATGGGAACAATGGGAATTGTTTGAATGATTTAAAAACAATGGGCAGTCATACTGTTGTAGCTGAAACTGAGGGACAGAAATTATCGCGATCACGCTACAGGAAGTTTTATAGGTTAGGTAAACAACAATATGAGCAACTTTTATCATTGTGTACTTCTACATCATGAGGAATCACTTGTTAAATAAAAACACATAATTAAATTAATGCAAAAACATAATGTTGAAACTAAAAACATACATACCGGTCCTGCTTCGTAATAAAACGAATTTGCAATTGTGCCGGAACATTGCTGGTCGCCATTTTCGAAGTGAGTCGAGTCGAGTGAAGTGTGAACTAACTGTGAAGCGGCCGGCAGTGCTGCTGAAGGTGAGCAGGGTTGCCAGGTCGTCCATTTGGCGCCAGATTTTGAATAGATTTCTCCAACAAAAATGCAGTGGAAATTTGTTAGGTAGACCCGCGGTCATATAAATTGCTTGCAAAATTTTAAGTCCTTTCGCAAAACTTGATTAACCTGGTTAGAGGGTTTGCTTGTAAGAACCAACAAATCATCTCATATAAATAGCATTAGTTACGATGGATAAATATTAATAATCAAAAATTATATCAAAGCTATTTTTAATTAAATGCTATAAAAAAGGGCACCAAAATAGCATTTATTGTACGTTTGACAATAAGGAAGTCTCTTTAAATTTTATTCTAGTTAATTTGTAAATATAAACACAAATAACTATGACAAACACACTTATCAGTTATCACCAGCAAAAAATTTTCATTCATAAAAATCAAATTCAAATATTATTGGATATTTTGGCGGGAAAAGCGGCAGGGAACGAGAATCAGGATTGCGATGTCATTTCCAAGTCTCCAACAATGTGTTACCATGGTGATTTCTTTGTTGCCATGGCAATATAGCAGATTGTGATGTCATTGTGATGTCATTGTCAATTTTCCTGTTTTAAAATTGCAAGAAATATATCAAACTTTGTAAATTAATTCCTTGAAAACTATTCATCTCACAAGTCACAACAAAAATATTACCATATAATATGTGTTCAGCAACATCTCAAGTTTCATAAAACAAATATTATTTTGAAATATAATTTTAAGGAGACTTCCCTTATCCCTATTGTATTGAGCGAGCGGCTCCGTATCCCTCTTTTAAGTGTTTCCTTTTGTTTCTGATTTTTCTATCAAGTTGAAATTGCTAGCTTGTAATAAGGACCAATTCAGAGGTTTGCAGACCCACATTTTTATTAGCTACATTATTTAAGTTTGTATACAATGGACCAATGGTGATGGGAGGAGTCAATGTAGAATAATAGTTCTCTTCACTCACACTAGAGCAGCACTGTCCATATAGTGGGAGAAACAGCCAATCAAATGTGTGTGGGAAAGACAGTTGAATTTCTTTGCTATTTGATTACTATTGATTACTGTGCTGTCACAGCCTTCTTGACGGTCACAGCCCACATCCTTCTGTCATCTGTTTTATTCGTGACGTCACATAGCAAGATAATGACTAGTGGTCCATTATGTTATAATCTAGGTAATTTGCACAATTTCAGAAAACTGTGATTTAAAAAAGGCAACAAATTTGTTCTGATTATCTAGAAAAGTAAAAACAGCATATATAAAACAAACATTAGAGTGACAATCCTTAATGATGTGCAGGATCTCTTGCCTGTGTACCACCTGGGTAAAAAGTGGCATTTCGAACGAAGACATTTTCACATGAACGGGAGAACAATTTAACAGACAGACAACTTAAGACGGCTGGGTAGTGAGTTTGACCTTGAAGAGTTTTTTAATCGATTTTTATCAATATCTTTTACCAATGTAATTGTTAACAAAATAGGGCTATGGACGTGAATTCAGAACAGTTCAATGAAAAGAATTTCATATGGACACAATAAAACTAATAACTTATTCCAAACTATGAAATTCTTTTCATTGAACTGTTCTGAATTCACGTCCATAGCCCTATTTTGTTAACAATTACATTGGTAAAAGATATTGATAAAAATCGATTAAAAAACTCGTCAAGGCCACGCTCACTACTAAGCCCTCTTAACTCTCTTGTTCTTTAAGTATTAAATCGATACCTTGACTTAAATACCAAGTATGTACCTAATCGTTTAGGTAATCGTTTTAATTGTTCACTTTTTTACCACTAAAATAATAAAAATAAATACATTTTATATTCTTGAAAAACCTAAAACACTTATCAATTCCTCCTATTTGAAAATGTTGTGTGGATATTTATAACCTATTATTCTTTACAAGACTTAAGCTGGGTTCCCATACTTTGCATGGAATTCGCTTCCGGTTCGCTTTGCTTTCGCAAAATGGCTACCTTTTAACAAAGGAAATCGTCCATGTTTACATTCGCATGTTCACTTGTTTCGGTTTCGTTTCGGTTACGTCAAAGTTAAAATTGGCTCAACTTTAACGAAACCGAAACACGGGAACATGCGAATGTAAACATGGACGATTTCCTTTGTTAAAAGGTAGCCATTTTGCGAAAGCGAAGCGAACCGGAAGCGAATTCGATGTGAAGTATGGGAACCCAGCTTTAGACATATGTATTTGGCATATTTCTCTTGTTCTTTTCTCTTTTCCATCGTAAACAATGAGTTGTGCTTGTCCCACTAATCATCCAATTTGATAGATTCTCATTGAATAGGGGCTGTGCATAGGCACAGCTGTCTGTGCACTCGTCGTTCATTCCTCCTCCTCCAGTGAGCTGCCTGTTATCTGAGTAAAAATTGTAGTTCCTCACCTACCATCCGGGGAAGGGGCCGCCACCGTCGTGCATTCGAATAGCCAAGTAACGGTGGCGGCCTCTTCCCGGGACGGCATTTTTGGAGGAATTGTAGTTCCTCACCTACCATCCGGGGAAGGGGCCGCCACCGTCGTGCATTCGAATAGCCAAGTAACGGTGGCGGCCCCTTCCCGGGACGGCAGGTGAGGAACTACAATTCCTCCGATAACAGGCAGCTCACAGGAGGAGGAGGAACGAACGACGAGTGTACGGGTGGCTGTGATAAAGAACGTCATGCTAAAAATGGGTTATTTGGACACTCCCCCACTCCCCCCCCCCCCCCCCCCTGTCACATAGTGTCAAAACTTGGTGCACCCCCTCCCCTCCCCCCATGAAGCATGACGACCTTTTAAGCCCCATATGTGATTCTGCAGAGAAATCCTGCCCATACCTATGTATTCATAAATAACTTGCTACACACAACATACTGTAGTACAATTAGGAGGAGTGACATTTTACGTTCATTTCTTTACTTAGTAGAGTTGATGAGCTGAATTACCTTGTAGTGCAATATTGGAAAGGAACATGTTCATTAACATGGCAGTGGCGGTTCATAGCATTTGCATATTTTTCTAGGTGCATGCAGGGATGACTTACTGTCGCTGAACTCGTCGTTACTTGTTGAAATTGAAATTGTTTACAAAGTGTTGTAAAAGTGGTGTATTTCAAGAAAAGTGTAATAAACACCCTTCGTTTCAAAGTGACTTCGATTTCTACAAGTTCTTCACAAAAGGATACAACCCAAGGTACTAAAATCCCTAAAAATCCTTATTATTCCCAAATCACAATCATTTCATTTTCAATTATAATATTTTAAATATCAAGAAAAGTTATTCAATAATTAAAAGTACTTATTTCAAAGATAATCAGACGATTATTATATTTCCAATAATAGTTCATGATAAGAATATTTTCTATATTTTTATAAATTATTCAAAGTATCAAAGAAAAGTATATTATTTAAATCTTCGCTGCAAGTACAACTACGATTCCAGAGGATTTCTGCACTTGTGCGTTTTCACAAACCACACTCCGCCTCTACAATCTTCAAACAAGGTATTTATCATTTTGGTTATTTTCCAAATTCTCTCTTTTCTTATTTTTCTTAGAGTAAAAATAAGTGGTGGTCAGCAAACGTTACCAAAACTTTTATAAACTCATTGCAATTAAAATCATTAATCGCCAAGCCGCTCGCGAAAGGCCGCTGAGACTACAAATGGTAGCAGCGGTGGGATAGCCTTATCAGTGCCCTATCAGTAACTCTGTATTCGGTACTTATAGGTGAGAGTGTAGAAAACCTCGTACTTGTACTTTCAGTTGTACAATTTCGTGTAATTTAACTTCAAAATCATGGCTGATAATAACTCTGATAATTCAGTTCAGAGTAATGTTGATAATGAAAATGGTAGCAACAATGGTGAAAACTTAGTTGAAAATGTGTTGGATGGAAGTCAAGGATTGTATATTGAAAATCCAGGCACAGTCCTTTTTCCCAACATTGCAGGATTGCTCCCACTTGTTCCAACCTTCTCAGGAACAAATGGTTCAGTTTCAGTATTCGAATTCATAAAATCAATCAATTCGGTAGGCGAATTAGGCAAATGGGATGACTCTATAAAAGTCACGATTCTAAGAGTGCGCACAACAGGTGCCGCGTCAGACTATTTGCGTAGCAACCCCGAGTTAGCTAAGAAATCGTGGTCAGAAGTTTGTAAAACATTCATTTCATGGTTCAAAAAGGAAGTAGTTTCCGACGATTTGTTACAAATCTATTACAAAACCTGTCAAAAACCAGGCGAATCAGCCAAAGAGTATTTGACGCGTTTGAAACTTGCCGGTAAGTTAGCATGCAGTAAAGCTAACCACCTTGATCCAACGGAAGTTTCTATCATAAAAGATTTAGTAAATCGTAGTTTGGTTCGAGTTTTCATTAATGGATTGCGTCAGGAAAATGGTAGCTCGTTTATTGGTCTTCTCAAACCAACAACTATTGAGAAAGCGTTGGAATTAGCTCTAGAAGTTGAAAAGCAAAATCGCGGAAAATCTCGTGTAAATTTCGTGCAGTCTGAACAGACGAAAGTTGGTGGTCAAAACTCAAGTTTTCATGACCAAATACAGAAAACTAATCAACGACAGTCTTTCCTTCCTGGTTCAAGAAACGCAAATACAGGAACGGCAAATCAGAGAAATGACACGTACACTCAAAGCGTCGCGAACACTAACCTTCCGGGTTTCAAGAGCAATTTTAATTACCAGCGCGGCGGCTCTTTAACTCCTATGAGCCAGCGACCGACCTATAATAAACAAAGTCGTATAAACACTGGAAGCACCCAGCCGACCGGCAACGCAAGACCATACACGGGTATGAGTCAGAGCAACAAAAGCAAGACTAATTTCGTTTCTTGTACGTTCTGTCTCAAGCCTGGACATTCTTTTGATACGTGTTATCAAAGACAAAGGAACATCGATTCAAGAAACTCATCAAGTGGTTATCAATCGTACGGTCAAAACCGAAACTACAATCAACAAAATCAAGGAAATCAGAGATATCCTCAGTCTCCTCAGTCGCAGCGATTTTCTCAGTCGGGATACTCCAAGCCTATGAATCCTAACAATTTCCAGCAATCTAATGTCCTACCAAGCAATTCTCTTTTCTCAAGACTAGTTTTCAATCCTGAACAACATCATTGTAATTCAAACCCTCACTGTTGTAATCATTCCAATCATTCTCAATCATTATCCAATCATTGCCCAGTCAATGAACATTCATTCCCTCGTCAAGAAGAACAAACACGGCGTACATATGCAGATGTCGCGTCATCACATTGCAATTGTGCAACGATTCCAAAACAGAAGTTGGAAGAACACAAGAGTCAAGAAGTCAATCGTCAGTCAAACAACACAGGGACGGATTTTCGTCAACCTGTGGGGTTTCACGAGCAAGTACGACGCCGTCGAACCCCAGGTCACCTCTCGGATTAACCGAAGAAAGGTTGACAGAAACATTGAGGCTACTCTGTAATCAAAATTATCACGTATTGAACGGAGATAAGCCTAACGTCAAAGGATTTATTATCAATCCTTCTTGTCGTACAGAATTTATACCCTATCATCTACTAATTGATAGTGGTTCTGAGATTAGTTTAGTTCATGAGAATATTGTTAAAAAAGCTAATATTCCAATATGTCAGTTCGAAAGACCTATTTATAGTGTCACAGGAGATTTATTGCCTATAAAAGGTTTTTCAAATTTAGAAATCGAGTTAGGAGATTTCACGTATAGTTTTAACTTCGTTGTATGTGATGACTCTTTAGATACGGGAGGTCACATTGGTCTAATCGGTTATGACTTTATGTCACGTTTTCATATGTTATTGGATACTAAAGACAGGTGTGTTCGTCATGGTAAAAATGTAATTCCTTACGCAAATACTGTGAGCAGTGATCAGTCATTTGGCGTAGTCGAGTCTTCAAATAAAATACATGAGAATTCAAACAACAAGTCAGTTCAAGTAAATTTAAGACATTGTTTGGATAATACTGATGCGTTATTAAGTGAAAATGTCAGGAATATGAAGTCCACTAATTTTATGGAATTAGTGGGGAATCAGCAAGGAGCCGACATATTACTGTGCCCCGATCCAGACACAACATTTTCTGATCAGTATGTATCAAACAAATTAGGTTTAGAAAAAGATTTGAAAAACAATATTGGAAAAGGAAAATGTCATTGTATCAAGAAAATGAAGTCCACCGGTTCTGAGAAATTGGTGGGGAATCAGCTAGGAGTCGACTTACCGTGCCCCGCTCTTGATAAGATATATTCATCCAATATTGAGTCTGAATCAATTAGTAATCAATCAAAAGCTAATTTTAAGTTAGTGGAAATCAGAGGAAATTTGTTGTCTTCTCCAGACAGTGTTTCTATAGCGCATTGTTGTTCACGGGACATGA